>JADBJO010000094.1:887500-900000 GCA_016801955.1 Conus betulinus | reverse complement strand
GAAGCTACAGACGGGTGTTGACAAGAGAAGTTATTGGCGAGGTGGGCAATGAAGGTGAAAAATGATGTTCCCTCCACCCATCCGTCTTCACTGGTATTTGGGGGCAGGGTCCAGACAGGGGAGAGAACTATAGGCTGACAGAACTACTGAACTACCAGCTGACAAACTACTACTGAACAACAGGCTGACAGAAGTACTCTGAACAACAGGCTGACAGAAGTACTGAATTACAGGCTGACAGAAGTACTGAACTACAGGCTGACAGAACTACTGAACAACAGGCTGACAGAACTACTGAACAACAGGCTGACAGAACTACTGAACTACAGGTTGAAAGAACTACTGAATTACAGGCTGACAGAACTACTGAATAACAGGCTGACAAAACTATTGAATTACAGGCTGACAGAACCACTGAATTACAGGTTGACAGAACTACTGGACTACAGGTTGACAGAACTACAGGCTGACAGAACTACTGAACTACGGGTTGACTGAACTTCTGAACTACAGGTTGACAGAACTACTGAATTACAGGTCGACAGAACTACTGAACTACAGGTTGACAGAACTGCGGTGTGACAGAACTACTGAACTACAGGTTGACTGCACTGAACTACAGGTTGACAGAACTACTGAATTACAGGTCGACAGAACTACTGAACAACAGGTTGACAGACCTAGTGAATTACAGGCAGACAGAACTACTGAACTACAGGTTGACAGAACTGCGGTGTGACAGAACTACTGAACTACAGGCTGCCAGAACTACTGAATTACAGGCAGACAGAACTGATGAATTACAGGCTGACAGAACTACTGAACTACTGAAATATAGGCTTACAGAACTGCTGAACTACAGGTCGACAGAAACTACTGAACTACAGGTTGACAGAAACTACTGAATTGCAGGCTTGCAGAACTGCTGAACAACAGGCTGACAGAACTACTGAACTACAGGTTGACAGATCTACGGGTTGACAGAACTACTGAACTACAGGTACACAAAACTACTGAAATACCGGCTGACAGAACTACTGAACTACAGGTTGACAGAACAAGCTACAAGAACTACAGAACTACGGGTTGACAGAACTACTTAACTACAGGTTGACAGATCTACTGAATTACAGGTCGACAAAACTACTGAACAACAGGTTGACAGAACTACAGGCTGTCAGAACTACTGAATTACAGGCTGGCAGAACTACAGGACGACAGTACTACTGTACTACGGGTTGACAGAACTACTGAACTACAGGCTTACAGAACTACTGAACTACCGGCTGACAGAACTACAGGCTGACAAAACTACTGAACTACAGGCTGACAAAACTACTGAATTACAGGCTGACAGAGCTTCTGAACTACGGGCTGACAGAACTACTGAACTACAGGCTGACAGAACTACTGAACTACAGGCTGACAGAACTACAGCGTGTCAGAACTACAAGCCGACAGAACTACTGAACTACAGGCGACAGACCTACTGAATTACAGGTCAACAGAAACTACTTAACTACGGGATGACAGAACTACTGAACTACAGGCTGATAGAACTACTGAACTACGGGCTGACAAAACTACTGAACTACAGGCTTACAGAACTACTGAATTACAGGCTGACAGAACTGCTGAACTACAGGCTTACAGATCTACTGAACTATGGGCTGACAGAACTACTGAACTACAGGTTGACAGAACTGCTGAACCACAAGTCTACAGAACTACTGAACAGCAGGCTGACAGAACTACTGAAACTACAGACTTTCAGAACTACTGAACTGAACTGCAGAACTTACAGAACTACTGAATTACAGGCTTACAGAACTACTGAACTACGGGCTGACAGAACTACTGAACTACGGGCTGACAAAAACTACTGAACAACAGGCTGACAGAACTACTGAACTACAGGCTGACAGAACTACTGAACTACAGGTTGACAGAACTACTGAACTACGGGCTGACAGAACTACTGAACTACAGGCTGACAGAACTACAGCGTGTCAGAACTACTGAACAACAGGTTGACAGAACTACTGAACTACGGGCTGACAGAACTACTGAACTACGGGCTGACAAAACTACTGAACAACAGGCTGACAGAACTACTGAACAACAGGCTGACAGAACTACTGAACTACGGGCTGAACTACTGAACTACTGAACTACAGAAACTGGCTGACACAAACTACAGGCGTGTCAGAACTACTGAACTACAAGTTGACAGAACTACTGAACTACGGGCTGACAGAACTACTGAACTACAGGCTGACAGAACTACTGAACAGCAGGCTGACAGAACTAACTACTGAACTACATGCTGACAGATCTACTGAACTACAGGCTGACAGAACTACTGAACTACAGACTGAACTGAACTACAGGCTGACAGAACTACTACAGCGTGTCAGAACTACAAGCCAAAGGCAGAACTACTGAATTACAGGCCGACAGAACTACTGAATTACAGATCGACAGAACTACTGAACTACGGGATGACAGAACTGCTGAACTACAGGCTGATACAACTACTGAACTACAGGCTGACAGAACTGCTGAACTACAGGCTGTCAAAACTACTGAACTACAGGCTTACAGAACTACTGAACTACGGGCTGCCAGAACTACTGAACTACAGGCTGACAGAACTACTGAACTACTACAGAACTACTGAACAACAGGTTGACAGAACTACTGAACTACGGGCTGACAGAACTACTGAACTACAGGCTGACAGAACTACAGCGCGTGTCAGAACTACTGAACAACAGGTTGACAGAACTACTGAACTACGGGCTGACAGAACTACTGAACTACGGGCTGACAAAACTACTGAACAACAGGCTGACAGAACTACTGAACAACAGGCTGACAGAACTACTGAACTACGGGCTGACAGAACTACTGAACTACAGGCTGACAGAACTACAGCGTGTCAGAACTACTGAACTACAGGTTGACAGAACTACTGAACTACGGGCTGACAGAACTACTGAACTACTGGCTGACAGAACTACTGAACAGCAGGCTGACAGAACTACTGAACTACATGCTGACAGATCTACTGAACTACAGGCTGACAGAACTACTGAACTACAGACTGACTGAACTACAGGCTGACAGAACTACAGCGTGTCAGAACTACAAGCCAACAGAACTACTGAATTACAGGCCGACAGACCTACTGAATTACAGATCGACAGAACTACTGAACTACGGGATGACAGAACTGCTGAACTACAGGCTGATACAACTACTGAACTACAGGCTTGCAGAACTGCAGAATTACAGGCTGTCAGAACTGCTGAACTACAGGCTTACAGAACTACTGAACTACGGGCTGCCAGAACTACTGAACTACAGGTTATCAGAACTACTGAATTAAAGGCTTACAGAACTACTGAACTACAGGCAGACAGAACTACTGAACTGAAGGCTGACAGAATTATTGAACTTCGGGCTGACAGAACTACTGAACTACAGGTTGACAGAACTACTGAACTACAGGTTGACAGAACTACTGAACTACGGGTTGACAAGACTACTGAACTACACAGGCTGACAGAACTACAGCGTGTCAGAACTACTGAACTACATGTCGACAAAACTACAGGCTGACAGAACTGAACTACAGACTGACAGAAGAACTACTGAACTACAGGCTGACAGAACTACAGAAACTACTGAACTAAAGGCTGACAGAATTATTGAACTTCGGGCTGACAGAACTACTGAACTACAGGCTGGCATAACTACTGAACTACAGATCGACAAAACTACAGGCTGACAAAACTACAGATCGACAGATCTACTGAGCTACAGGCTGATCAGATGAAATGCTTGGTTCTCATAAAAGGCCTTAGAATCAAGATGCTTTTACGATCTATCGAAAGCTTTGTTTATTTGATTACTGCTGCCGTGTGATTTAGTGGACATTATTAGTTTACACACAGACAGACAGACACACACACACACACACACACACACACACACACACACACACACACACACACACACACACACACACACTTCCAGAAAGACGAAGTGAAGCGAAACGGACACACAGGACGAGCCAACAGCAGCAGAGACACCAATTAGGCGGATATGTCGTGGGGAAGGTATCTCCCCCCCCCCCCCCCCCCCCCCATCCATCCATCCCCCCTCCTCTCCCACACCCTGCCTTCACCTGTAATTGATTTTGGTGAACGACAACCGAATCAATTTGCTGCCCGGCCAATAATTTGTAGTGCAGCAAACCATGAATTATTTTCTGCCTTGTCGGACGAAATTCACCACAACCACCCCCCTCCCCTCCCCTCCCCACCCCCGCCTTTTTCTTTTAATGCAGTGGCAGCAAGAATGATGGCGACATGGTGAGGGCAGCGACAGCCCTGGTCATGTGACAGGCCCACAAAACACTGCTGATGATGGCGGAGAGGTTTGAAAGGAGGACGATGCTCTGAGATGACATCGCCTCCAGGGGTGGAGTTTAACATAATGGCTTTCATTTCAGCGGCCACAAAGCGATTAACTCGTATTACGTTGTACGGAAACGGAGGGATTCGCCGTCTGTAAAAATGCCAGAAGAATTTAAAATTGTCCGCCGCTAATTTTTACAACTGTGAACGATTCGTATTTTTGGTGGAAAAAACCCTCTCTAGATACCACGTGTATTATGGACAGCAATACAAAGATTTGGTGTTTGTTTGTTTTTTTTTTAAAACAGCAGTCTATCGGTCTCTCTAAATGTTCATGCTGAAGTTACTTTAATCAAAACTTTTGTCAAACATGTTCAAACATGTGGCTATATTTGCTCGAAACTGCGCTTGTACAGATGTATACGTAAACGTACAGGCCTTTCATTGTGTGTTTGCCAAAAAAAATAAAATGACATGTATTGATCACCTATCACCTATCCCGGAGTCTTGAAGATCGTTGGGGCGCCACAGAATATTTCGCAACCTACTTCCTCCACTCCTCTCTGTTCTCAGATGCTCTTAGGCACTTGCTGAGAGTGAGGTCCAGCTCTGATGCTGTCCTCCCCATCTCTCTCTCTCTCTCTCTCTCTCTCTCTCTCTCTCTCTCTCTCTCTCTCTCTCTCTCTCTCTCTCTCTCTCTCTCTCTCTCTCTCTCTCTCTCTCTCTCTCTCTCTCTCTCTCTTCTCCTCGAATTGTTCCTAGTAGAAATGTTTTTGGCAAGTCCTGAACTAGAATGTGGCAGAGGTTATTCATGACTGTTCGTCTGATGCTTAGAGAAACAATAGTGTGATGCTTTGACATCAAGAAGTTTGTTTGGTGGACTGTATACATGTCTGGCAGTCCATAAGAATTCCCAGTCAGTGATGTCATGCTGTCTGTTGCAGTGTGCCAGGGCACCTCTCACGGTCTGGTTTCCCGCGGCGACTGGAAGTTTCGGTACGAGCAGTACAAGGACCTGTACACCAACTGTACGTATCTGGTGGGCAACCTTGAGATCATCTTCCTGGATGAGACTGGAAAGACCTTTGACCTCAGCTTCCTCTCCTCCATCAGACAGGTAGGGACAGGCGGGGTGGTGGGCTGTCTGGTGGGAAGGAAGGAGGGGGTAGGGACAGGCGGGGTGGTGGGCTGTCTGGTGGGAAGGAAGGAGGGGACAGGAGTAGTAGGGACGGGCGGGGGGGTGGTGGGCTGTCTGGGGAAGGAAGGAGGGGGAAGGGCAGGGGGGGTGGGCAGAAAAACAGAATGGAAAAGGGGAACGTAAAAACAGTTGGAAAAGGGGAACGTAAAGAGAGCTACACCCCTGTCTAATGGAAAACATGATACGGATGGAATTGCTAGCTCCAATTATTCAGTTTGTTGGCCAAATCAAACAATTCAGAATAGACTCGCCGTGTAAAAGACTGTGCAGTATGTTTGCCACAAAAAGAGTGCGTTGTGCACATGGCGGGAAGAGACGGGAGGGCGTTAGATGGCATCTCTGCGTTGAGCACATGGCGGAGCACATGGCGGGAAGAGACGGAGGGCCTTAGATGGCATCTCTGCGTTGAGCACATGGCGGGAAGAGACGGAGGGGCGTTAGATGGCATCTCTGCGTTGAGCACATGGCGGGAAGAGACGGGAGGGCGTTAGATGGCATCTCGCTACAGTGCACAGCTCTGCCAGGATGGTTCTTGCACCCCACCGTTTGATCCGGATCCCAACTACACATTCCCATCACAGATCCCCAATACAGATCTCCCATCACGGATCACCATGAAAGATCCCCAGTACAACTTCCCATATACAGATCTCCATCACAGATCCCCAGTACAGATCCCCATCATGGATCACCATGAAATATCCTCAGTACAGCTCCCCATCACAGATCCCCAATACAGATAGATCCCCATCACAGGTCCCCAATACAGATTCCCATCACAGATCCCCAGTACAGATCCCCAATACAGATCCCCATCAGACCCCAATACAGATCCCAATATAGATCCCCATCACAGATCCCCAAAATACAGATCCCCATTACAGATCCCCAATACAGATCCCCATCACAGATCCCCAATACAGATCCCCATCACATATCCCCAATACAGATCCACATCAGATCCCAGTACAGATCCCAACACAGATCTCCATCACAGATCCCCAATACTGATCCCCATCACAGATCCCAATACAGATCCCCATCAGAGATCCCCAATACAGATCCCCATCACAGATCCCCATTACAGATCGCCACTGTAGATCCTATAACATATTCCCATTACAGATATCCACCACAGATCCCCATAACCGATTCTCATGACAGAAACCCACCACAGATCCCTTTTACAGATTCCCACTGCAGACCCCATAAGAAATCCCACCACAGATCCCCACCATAAATGTCCACTACGGATCACCACCACAAATCTCCAATATATATCTCTATTACAGATCCCCATCTGGGATCCCACATTACAGATTCCTATGACTGTTTCAAATCACAAACTCCCACCACAGATGGCTCATTACATATCCCCATTACAGATCTCTTTTACAGATCCCCACCACAGATCTCCATTGTGGATCTACATCACAGACCCCTATTAAAGATCGTCATTACAGATCCCCACCACAGATCGCTAGCAAATTTGTTTTTATAAAAAAATTCACCTTTAGAAATGAAAAAAAAAATCGTTGTGACGGTTTCCCCTGACGGAGATGTCACCGTTAGCCCTGATGCCGCCCACCAGACGAGCTGACCTCAACAGATCATGAATTGTAGTGACCCCACTTCCCCTCTACCTGTCAGGTGACGGGCTACGTGCTGATCGTGGTGGTATTCGCCGCCGACTACCTGCACCTGGACAACCTGCAGATCATCAGGGGCAAGACGCTCTTCCACTACCCCAAGAACGACGACTACTACAGCCTGTTTGTGGCCCTCAACTATGATAAGAACTCCCGCAGCATCGGTCTCAAGGAGCTCCGCCTCACCTCACTGCGAGGTAACCGACCCGTGTGGGTGTGTGTGTGTGGGAGGGGGGGGGGGGGGGGGGAGGAGGCGTATATCATATGGGCGGCTATTTCTTTTATCCTTTTCTCCTCCTGCTTGTCTCCTCCTCCTCCTCCTCCTCCTCCTCCTCCTCCTCCTCCTTTTTCTTCTTCTTCTCCTCATCCGTCTCCTTCTCCTCCTCCTTTCTTCTTCTTCTTTCTTTCTTTCATTCATTCTTTCTGTCTGTGTGTTTCTTTTTTTTTTCTTAATTTCTTTCTTTCTCTCTTTCTTTCTTACTCTTTCTGTCTTTCATTCATTCTTTCTTTCTTTTTTCATCTTTAAAGGGTATATGACTGTGTTTCCTGCATTCTCGACTCCTGCTGTACCTTTCAGAACCAGTGAAGTGCCGAATGCACCAAACACACTGTGTGCTGGACTGCCTCGTCTCGTGACTGCTGTACCTTTCAGAGCCAGTGAAGTGCAGAATGCACCAAACACACTGTGTATTGGACTGCCTCGTCATGTGACTGTCAGACAGCCCAGGCTTGTGACTGCCCGTGTCACGACTGCGTGACTTCCCGATGTTGTGACGTCATCGTAATGTGACTGCCTTTTGACTGCCTTGGTTGGTGATTGTCAGTGACTGCCTTATTTGGTGACAGTGGGGGTGTTCAGAAATCCTGTACTATGTGGTGACTGGTGATGTTTCAGAAATATTCTGTGTGGTGACTCGTGATGATATTTCAGAAATCCTATGCTGTGTGGTGATTGTCTGGCAATGTTTCAGAAATTTGTGCTGTGTGGTGACTGGTGATGATATTTCAGAAATCCTGTGCTGTATGGTGACTGGTGATGATGTTTCAGAAATCCTGTGCTGTGTGGTGACTGTCTGGTGATGTTTCAGAAATCCTGTGCTGTGTGGTGACTGTCTGGTGATGTTTCAGAAATCCTGTGCTGTGTGGTGACTGATGATGTTTCAGAAATCTTCAGCTGTGTGGTGACAGTGTGCTGATGTTGTTTCAGAAATCCTGTGCTGTGTGGTGACTGACGATGATGTGTCAGAAATGCTGTGATGTGTGGAGACTGTCTGGTGATGATGTTTCGGAAATCTTCAGCTGTGTGGTGACTGGTGATAATGATGTTTCAGCGAAATCCTGGCAGGGAAGATCTTCTTCATGAACAACAACCAGCTGTGCTTTGAGAACGCCATCAACTGGCAGGACATCAACCCCTACGTCACACCCCCTGTGGAGTTCAAGTTCAATTCTTCTGACTACAGGAGGCCGTGTGACACCACTGGTCAGTGTACTGCGTGTGTGTGTGTGTGTGTGTGTGTGTGTGTGTGTGTGTGTGTGTGTGTGTGTGTGTGTGTGTGTGTGTGTGTGTGTGTGTGTGTGTGTGTGTGTGTGTGTGTGTGTTTTCTTTTTGTCCTTATCATTCTCTCTCTCTCTCTCTCTCTCTCTCTCTCTCTCTCCTCTCTCTCTCTCTCTCTCTCTCTCTCTCTCTCTCTCTCTCTGTCGTTTGCTCGCTCTCTCTCTTTTCCTCTGTTGTTCTGTCATTGTGTGTACGTAAACTGCCGGATATGGGCACGTGCATGCTAACCAAACACACGTACACGCACGTACGCACGCACGCTCACACACACACACACACACACACACACACACACACACACACACACACACACACACACACAGAGAGAGAGAGAGAGAGAGAGAGAGAGAGAGAGAGAGAGAGAGAGAGGCAAGGACAGTTTTGACGATTTGATTCCACGCCAGTCCAGAACAACACAGATGACAGGATAGGGATTCATTCCCCACCCCCAACCCCCTGTGCTGGGTCTGTCAGGACACACACACCATGGGGGTAGTGTATAGTGATGGGCACATTACACACACACCATGGGGGTAGTGCATGGTGATGGGCACATTACACACACACCATGGGGGTAGTGCATGGTGATGGGCACATTACACACACACCATGGGGGTAGTGCATGGTGATGGGCACATTACACACACACACACATGGGGGTAGTGCATGGTGATGGGCACATTACACACACACTGTGGGGGTAGTGCATGGTGATGGGCACATTACACACACACACACCATGGGGGTAGTGCATGGTGATGGGCATATTACACACACACCATGGGGGTAGTGCATGGTGGTGGGCACATTACACACACACCATGGGGGTAGTGCATGGTGATGGACACATTGCACACACACCATGGGGGTAGTGCATGGTGATGGGCACATTACACACACCCATGGGGTAGTGCATGGTGATGGGCACATTACACACACACACCATGGGGGCAGTGCATGGTGGTGGACACAGTACACACACACCATGTGGGTAGTGCATGGTGATGGGCACATTACACACAAACACACACACACACACACACACACGCACGCACGCACGCACGCACGCACGCACGCACGCACGCACGCACGCACGCACGCACGCACGCACGCACGCACGCACGCACACACACACACACACACACACACACACACACACACACACACACACACACCATGGGGGTAGTACACGGTGTGATGGGCACATTACACACACATACACACACACACACACACACACACACACACACACACACACACACACACACTGTGGGAGTAGTGCATGGTGATGGGCACATTACACACACACAACGATGGGGGTACTCAGTGCACAGTGATGGGCACATACAGACAGACACACCCACCATGGGGGTAGTGCATGGCGATGGACACATTACAGACAGACACACCCACCATGGGGGTAGTACATGGCGATGGACGCATTACAGACGCACCCACCATGGGGGTAGTGCATGGCGATGGGCACATTACAGACAGACACACCCACCATGGGGGTAGTGCATGGCGATGGGCACATTACAGACAGACACACCCACCATGGGGGTAGTGCATGGCGATGGGCACATTACAGACAGACACACCCACCATGGGGGTAGTACATGGCGATGGGCATATTACACACACCCCCACATGGGGGTAGTGCATGGCAATGGGCACATTACAGACACACCCACCATGGGGGTAGTGCATGGCGATGTGCACATTACAGACAGACACACCCCACATGGGGGTAGTGCATGGCAATGGGCACATTACAGACACACCCACCATGGGGGTAGTGCATGGCGATGGGCACATTACAGACCCACCCACCATGGGGTAGTGCATGGCGATGGACACATTACAGACAGACACACCCACCATGGGGGTAGTGCATGGTGATGGGCACATTACAGACACACCCACCATGGGGGTAGTTCATGGTGATGGGCACATTACAGACACACACCATGTGGGTAGTGCATGGTGATGGACACATTACACACACACCCATGTGGGTAGTGCATGGTGATGGACACATCACACGCATACAATGTGGGTAGTGCATGGTGATGGACACATCACACGCATACAGTGGGGGTAGTGCATGGTGATGGGCACATTACACACACACACACACACACACACACACACACACACACACACACACACACACACACACACACACTGTGGGGGTAGTGCATGGTGATGGACACATTACACACACACCCTGGGGATAGTGCAGGTTGATGGGAACATTACACGCACACTATGGGGGTAGTGCATGGTGATGGGAACATTACACGCACACTATGGGGGTAGTGCATGGTGATGGGCACATTACAGACACACACACCATGGGGGTAGTGCGTGGTGGTGGGCACATTACAGACACACACACTATGGGGTAGTGCATGGTGATGGGCACATTACAGACACACATTATGGGGGTAGTGCGTGGTGGTGGGCACATTACAGACACACACACTATGGGGTAGTGCATGGTGATGGGCACATTACAGACACACACCATGGGGGTAGTGCGTGGTGGGTGGGCACATTACAGACACACACACTATGGGGGTAGTGCGTGGTGGTGGGCACATTACAGACACACACACTATGGGGTAGTGCATGCATGGTGATGGGCACATTACAGACACACACACCATGGGGGTAGTGCGTGGTGGTGGGCACATTACAGACACACACACTATGGGGTAGTGCGTGGTGGTGGGCACATTACAGACACACACTATGGGGGTAGTGCGTGGTGGTGGGCACATTACAGACACACACACCATGGGGGTAGTGCATGGTGGTGGGCACATTACAGACACACACACTATGGGGGTAGTGCATGGTGTTGGGCACATTACAGACACACACTATGGGGGTAGTGGGTGGTGATGGGCACATTACAGACACACACACCGTGGGGGTAGTGCATGGTGGTGGGCACATTACAGACACACACACTATGGGGTAGTGCATGGTGATGGGCACATTACATACACCATGGGGATAGTGCATGGTGGTAGGCACATTACACACACACACACATGGGGGATAGTACATGTTGGTGGGCACATTACACACACACAGTGGGGGTAGTACATGTTGGTGGGCACATGACACACACACCATGGGGGTAGTACATGTTGGTAGGCACATTACACACACCATGGGAGTAATGCATGGTGGTGGGCATATTACAGACACACCATGTGGGTAGTGCATGGTGGTGGGCACATTACAGACACACACATCATGGGTGTAGTGCATGGTGGTGGACACAGTAAGCCCTAGTATCCGGACTTATCCGGACTTTCCCTTTTCAGAGCTGGCTGATGCCATTATACACCCACGATCACTTGTCTGGCAGCATCCTCCGCCCACCCTTCTCTTCCCCCCCCCCCCCCCCCCCTGCTGCACCCCCCCTCCCACCCCTCCCTCCTCTTCCTGTCCCTCTTTCTGATGGCCTTGCCGTGTCCTCTGATGTGATTGCCGGGAGTTGATTAGGAGGGAAGGTGTGCTGCCCGTCTCCCGGGGAACAAGAGATTTGGGACCAGTACCGTCTGTCTGTCTGTGTGTCCGTCTGTCTGTCTGTCTGTCTGTCTCTCTCCCTGTGTCTCTGTCTCTCTCTCTCTCTCTCTCTCTCTCTCTCTCTC
>JADBJO010000094.1:825000-882500 GCA_016801955.1 Conus betulinus | reverse complement strand
GTTCTTTTTTTAAGCAAGCTTCCATTGCACTTTGATTGTTTTTGCGTTGCCTTTCTCAACACCAAAGTTCTGTCTTTGTTCCCTCATCTTTCTTTGCTTTTCTCACCATATTTTGTTTTCGTTCTTTTTCATTTTTTTTCTTTTAATGTTTTACCATATTTACTTTTTCATTTATATCACCCCTCATTTTTTTAATAAAACAGCGGCAGCCAAACATTTATTTTAAAGTTCTATTTCCTTTTCTCCTTAGGGCTGGAACAAAGTCCGGAAATGAGTTGATTGGGATTATCTCCCTTCATGAAGCATGTCCCTTCACACTTCGCGTTTGTAGATCCTGGTGCCGCCCAGATATAGCGCTGGTGGTCGGCTGGGCTGTAAGCTACATGATTGAACTGATGCTGTTGCCGCTGTTATTGTGCTGTGCTGTGTTGTGTTTGGCTGTGTTGCGTTGTGTTTTGGCTGTGTTGCGTTGTGTTTGGGCTGTGTTGCGCTGTGTTTGGCTGTGTGTGGGGGCGGGTTGCGATGTGCTGTGGAACGGTGTGCGTTGTGCTGTATACAGAGCCGTCTGATCACGCTACACACAGCTCGGTGTGAAGGTTGTGCAACTTCTCTCAGTGAGCGTTTCCACCACCACCCGTGTTGGTCGGTACCCTCCCTGCTCCACAGTCTTCCCATCAACATCCTGTCCTCCCTCTTTGCTCTGACAAAGGAGAGAAAACTCCTTCCCTGTGCTCTACAGTGCTCCACAGTCTTCCCATCAACATCCTGTCCTCCCTCTTTGCTCTGACAAAGGAGAGAAACTCCTTCCCTGTGCTCTACAGTGCTCCACAGTCTTCCCATCAACATCCTGTCCTCCCTCTTTTCTCTGACAAAGGAGAGAAACTCCTTCCCTGTGCTCTACAGTGCTCCACAGTCTTCCCATCAACATCCTGTCCTTCCTCTTTTTCTCTGACAAAGGAGAGAAACTCCTTCCCTGTGCTCTACAGTGCTCCACAGTCTTCCCATCAACATCCTGTCCTCCTCTTTTCTTTGACAAAGACAAACTCCTTCCCTGTGCTCTACAGACAGAATCAACATCCTGTCCTTCCTTTTCTGTGACAAAGGAGAGAGAAACTCTCCCTGTACAGTGCTCCACAGTCTTCCCATCAACATCCTGTCCTTCCTCTTTTCTCTGACAAAGGAGAAGAGAAACTCCTTCCCTGTGCTTTGCTTTTCTTGCATACACCCCGTCATCCCCTTATTCTGTTGAACGTCTCCTCCTCTCCTCCCCCTCCTCTCCCTCATCGCTTCCCTTGACTAACCCCTGTTGACTACAAGAGAGAAGCACGAGTTCTTCTCTAGTGGATGACTTCGTGGTGCCTGAATGTTGATGACTTGCTCTGGACTGCAAGTTGTGGGGAATGCCGTAGAACCCCTGTTGGTGAAGCTGGTGCCTATGGCACACCGAAATGGAGGGCGGGAGAGACTGAAGAAGAAGACCAAACATTGTGGGTGGAGCTATGATGGCACACGAAATGGAGGGCGGGAGAGACTGAAGAAGACCAAACATTCTGGGTGGAGCTATGATGGCGGCGGGAGAGACTGAAGAAGACCAAACATTCTGGGTGGAGCTATGATGGCGGCGGGAGAGACTGAAGAAGACCAAACATTCTGGGTGGAGCTATGATGGCGGCGGGAGAGACTGAAGAAGACCAAACATTCTGGGTGTAGCTATGATGGCGGCGGGAGAGAGACTGAAGAAGACCAAACATTCTGGGTGTAGCTATGATGGCGGCGGGAGAGACTGAAGAAGACCAAACATTCTGGGTGTAGCTATGATGGCGGCGGGAGAGACTGAAGAAGACCAAACATTCTGGGTGGAGCTATGATGGCGGCGGGAGAGACTGAAGAAGACCAAACATCTGGGTGTAGCTATGATGGCGGCGGGAGAGACTGAAGAAGACCAAACATTCTGGGGAGCTATGATGGCGGCGGGAGAGACTGAAGGACACCAAACATTCTGGGTGGAGCTATGATGGCGGCGGGAGAGACTGAAGAAGACCAAACATTCTGGGTGTAACTATGATGGCGGCGGGAGAGACTGAAGAAGACCAAACATTCTGGGTGGAGCTATGATGGCGGCGGGAGAGACTGAAGAAGACCAAACATTCTGGGTGTAACTATGATGGCGGCGGGAGAGACTGAAGAAGACCAAAAACATTCTGGGTGGAGCTATGATGGCGGCGGGAGAGAGACTGAAGGACACAAAACACACTGGGTGGAGCTATGATGGCGGACTGAATGGCGGCGGGAGAGACTGAAGAAGATGAGGCACCAGAAGGTTAAAAAAGACAAACATGAGCAGAGAAGGAAAAGCAGCTGTGGTGCGCGGAGAGCCAAGAACAACAGAGGTGAGGCTGGCTAACAAATACTGCCGCTGTTTGTGCCGGAGAAGACCCGGCCTTTCCCTTCACCCCCCCCCCCCCACCCCCACCCCCACCCACCCCCTCCCTTCTGACCACCACCCCGTGAAGCTCCCTGACTGCCGCCTCTGAAACACCCGTTGATGGCCTCACACCGCCTCTACCATCAGGAGCTGGACCGTGTTGAAAAGCATCTCTCTCTCTCTCTCTCTCTCTCTCTCTCTCTCTCTCTCTCTCTCCCCTTCCCCGCTCATTCACTCACCCTCACTCTCCACCCCACCCATCACCCTCTCTGTCCATTGTATTGACGTCAAAGATTTAACTGGCATTAGCAGATGGTGGCATGTTTTGTCTGTCGAGTTGAGGGGGTGGGGAGTGGGGGAGAAGGGACGGGGGAAAGGGGGGGAGCGGGAAGTCAGGGAAGGTCAGACCTATAATTAATGAAACAAACGTCAGTGCGTGGTCACAAGGTCGGATGAACGTTAATCACAGCGCCGGCCTCCAGCCATTTGTACTTTTAACACGATTGTACTTTGACACTGTGACCACAGTTCACGATTGTACTTTGACACTGTTACCACAGTTCACATTGTACTTGACACTGTGACCACAGTTCACGATTGCACTTTGACACTTACCACAGTCCACGATTGCACTTTGACACTGTGACCACTGTTCACGATTGTACTTGACACTGTGTCCACAATCCACGATGTACAACACTGTGACCACAGTTCCACGATTGCACTTTGACACTGTGACCACAGTTCACGATTGCACTTTGACACTGTGACCACAGTTCACGATTGTACTTTGACACTGTGACCACAGTTCACGATTGCACTTTGACACTGTGACCACAGTCCACGATTGTACTTTGACACTGTGACCACAGTTCACGATTGCACTTTGACACTGTGACCACAGTTCACGATTGTACTTTGACACTGTGGTCTTGACACTGTGACCACAGTTCACGATTGTACTTTGACACTGTGACCACAGTTCACGATTGTACTTTGACACTGTGACCACAATCCACGATTGTACTTTGACACTGTGACCACAGTTCACGATTGTACTTTAACACTGTGACCACAGTTCACGATTGTACTTTGACACTGTGACCACAGTTCACGAGTGTACTTTGACACTGTGACCACAATCCACGATTGTACTTTGACACTGTGACCACAGTTCACGCCCACATTCCAGGTAAGCCACCAAAACGTCAGCAAAGCCGGGTGATCATGCCACGAGCAGAACCTGTCTTTGGACCCCACTTAGCTTCGACAAGACATGTGGCACCGACTTCACCGACATGTCCTTTTAACTAACTACTGAATCAACGAAGAACAAAGACGCTCTGCAGCCAAGCTTCTTGCTGGTGCCGGAGTTTTAATCAGCGTACTTAATGGATCAAGCCTGATGCAGCTGCTGATGGACCACTAATGCAGGGCTGTTGTTGCCCCTCCGAATGGGCAGAGAACGGGTCACCGCGGCCCCTGGCCTCACGGGGATGAGACCTCTGGCTCTGTACCACAGAGACAGACACATCACAGGATGACGATTCCTACCAGCTACTTTCATGTGATGTTCTATGGCTTGGCGCAGTGCGGTACTATAATCATTATGATGGAGGGTATTTCCTGTCATATGGTGTCCTATGACTTGGCGCAGTGCAGTACAATTATATTATGATGGAGAGTATTTACTGCTATGTGGTGTCCTATGGCTTGGCGCAGTGCAATACTATAATTATTGTGATGGAGAGTATTTACTGTCATGTAGTTTCCTATGGCTTGGCGCAGTGCAATACTGTAATTATTATGATAGAGAGTATTTACTGTCATGTGTTTGTCCTATGGCTTGGCGCAGTGCAATACTATAATTGTTATGATGGAGAGTATTTTTTATAGCAGTTAGAGACCAAGCTCTGAGCACTGTACAGTCCGCTGACACACGGCGCTGCCTACCGGGGTAGAGCCGACTGAAGAGCTGTCTGTTGGCGTTACGTGCAGTCGTTCCCTGTGTCGTTCGGTTTTTCCACACAACGGCGTTCTCTGCTAAACGGGTTATACTTGTCGTCCACACGTCCACAACGGCTAAACTGGCCTTCTCTTCCGCAAGTTTTGTAATGGGGTTTTAACTGTGTGCAAAATGTCTGGTGTGCGTTCACATACGGAACCTCGGTTCATTGTCTCATGCGAAGGACTTCGCTGGAAATGGAGTCAGAACAAATGTTAACTACGGCGGGAAAAATCTTCCACTTCTAGAGTGGCCCGGCGGAGATTCGAAACCCGCTCTCCACGATCACCAGTCAGGCGCTGTCAAACTATCCCGGTACAGCAGACAACATAAAAAAAAAACAGACAACAGCATACAATACAGCATACAACAGAATACAACACCAGTACTTCAGACAGGTCGTAATATTTGCCGCTCCGTGCTACGAAATGAGTGTATCTGTCATTCTGTGTGTGTGTGTGTGTGTGTGTGTGTGTTGTGTGTGTGTGTGTGTGTGTGTGTGTGTGTGTGTGTGTGCATACATGCACGTCCTTTTTATGATATCCTTCTAGTGTATTTGCTTTCTTTCCTTCTGTGTGTCTTTCTTCTCTCTCTTTTCCTCCCTCTCTCTCTCTCTCTCTCTCTCTCTCTCTCTCTCTCTCTCTCTCTCTCTCTCTCTCTCTCTCTGTGCGTATGCGTATCGTCGTGCGGTCGTGTGTGTGTGTGTGTGTGTGTGCGTGTGTGTGTGTGTGTGTGTGTGTGTGTGTGTGTGTGTGTGGTGTGTGTGTGTGAGTGTGTGAGAGAGAGTGTGTGTGAGAGAGAGAGGAGAGAGAGAGAGAGAGTGAGAGTGTGTGTGTGTGTGTGTGTGTGTGTGTGTGTGTGTGTGTGTGTGAACTCCTTGCTGTGTGTCCACTATCCTGACAAGTGTGTGTGTGTGTGTGTGTGTGTGTGTGTGTGTGTGTGTGTGTACAGGGGAGTGCGACCCTTCCTGCTACAACAACATCACCCACGAGAGGAACTGCTGGGGCGCCGGCAAGAACATGTGTCAGGAATGTGAGTCCGGCAAGGGGGGGGGGGGGGGGTGCATGGACTGGGGCAGGGAATGGTGAACTGGATTGCCAGAGTGATAGACTGGGATTGGCTGAGTAACTGACTGAGTGATGGACTGGATTGGCTGAGTAACTGACTGAGTGATTGACTGGATTGGCTGAGTAACTGACTGAGTGATTGACTGGATTGGCTGAGTAACTGACTGAGTGATTGACTGGATTGGCTGAGTACACTGACTGAGTGATTGACTGCTGAGTGTTGGCAGAGTGATGGACTGAGTGATGGACTGGATTGGTTGAGTGGTTGCCTTCAATGGCTGAGTTATTAACTGAGTGATTGAATAGGCTAAGTCATTGGATTGGTTAAGTGATTGACTGGATTGTTAGAGTGATTGGCAGAATTGTTTGAGTGGATTGGCTGAGTGATTGATGGGATTGAGTGTGTGATGTCTTTTTGGTTGATTGAGGTAATGAAGTATTGATTATTCATCAGCATACTCACTGTAATGACTGATCTGTTCAGGTGTTGACTGACTGTGTAGATTGATTTATTAAGGGACTCATTGACTAGATTGATTGATTGTATTGATTGATTGATTAAGTGATTAGATGCTTCTTCTCACCGATTTATTGATGATTGATTGAAATGACTAATTGATTGATCGGTTGAATGATGGAGATGTTGTTGTTAAATCTTCGACGTGTTTCTGCATGGGCATGCGCATATGTTTATCTGTATTTTCATATAATGACTATATTTGTACAGGCGCTGTAGCTCATGTCAGAGCGCATGCGGGTGCCTTTCAATATTGCTGTTTTCTGAGACATAGTGCTAATGAAGTTTGACACTGTATTTTTAGGACAGCTGTTATGTTACATTTGTTGTAGTTTGTACCTTTACAAATGTTGCATAACTTTAAAAACATTTCCTTACTTAGGTTTCTTTAGCAAACATAGTGTAACTTCATAAAATTCTCTTTATGTGTTGTACGTTATTACTTTAACGAACTTTGCATACCTTTAGATATTGCTGTTCTATGATATTCCTTTTACTTTGTGTCGTTTAATGATTTTTTGTTCGTTGCAATATTGCTAGTTCATGGCGTCCTTGTACTTGACATTAGTTTAACAATGATGTGCCCCTTTAAACATTGTAATTCTGTGATGTTATAATTTGGTATCAAACCTGCTTTATCTACCTTTAATTATTATTACTCTGTGATGTGTTGGAAACTTTAACAATTTTTTTTTTACATTGAAATAGGTCAATTTGTGGCATGTACCATTTTGTAACTTTAACCTGTTTTATGTTGCCTTGAAATACCGTTCTTTTTGTGATATCCTGTTGTATTTTTTTGTGTTGGCCCTTAATATTCATGTTACTTTTTTGTGTAAAATGGATGCGTTCTTTTTTGTAAACATTTGTTTGTTCTTTTGTTATTCCTGTGGTTCAAGTGTTTGTACTTCGGCGTTTCAACCCATTTTAATTGCCTTGGGATACTATTATTTTATGTGTTTTGTACTGTTTTACTTTAACTCGTAGTTCCTACCAGTAGTGTCTACCTTAACAACAAGATTATTATATGCCTTGTATTGGTGTGTATTGCTTTAAGCAGGTGGTCAACTATTGCTTTGTGTTGTATGATGCGGGGTCTACTCTGGGCCCGGGTGTTGCAGTGGACTCAGGGTGAGGCGTGCCACAAGTCGTGTGACGACGCTGTTGTTGTTGTTGCTCCTGTGTTGTTCTTGTTGTTGCTGTATGTGCAGGTCTACTCTGGATGGTGTGTTTACAGTGACTCAGGGCGAGTCGTGCTACAAGTCGTGTGAACGGTGAACGGCGCTGTTGTTTGTTGTTGTTTGTGGTGATGGTGTGTAATGCGGGTCTACTCTGGCCGGTGTGTGACAGTGACTCAGGGCGAGGCGTGCCACAAGTCGTGTGAACGGCTGCTGTTGTTGCTGTCGTTGTTGTTGTTGTTGTATGTGTGATGGGTGTGTAATGCAGAGTCTACTCTGGCCGGTGTGTTACAGTGACTCAGGGCGAGGCGTGCCACAAGTCGTGTGAACGGCGCAGTGTTGTTGTTGTCGTTGTTGTTGTTGTATGGTGATGGTGTGTAATGCGGGGTCTGCTCTGGCCGTTGTGTGACAGTGACTCAGGGCGAGGCGTGTCAAAGTCGTGTGAACGGCGCTGTTGTTGTTGCTGTTGTTTTTTTTTTTTTTTTTTTCCACTTTTTTTAATGTCACCGGTCTCGCATCCCTCCACTCAACAGTTCCTTCGTTTTCTCACACACAATCATCCTTCAACATAAATTTTGGCAAGGTACTTACTCAAAACAATCGACAACAAATTCATGCATGTACAGACACAAGGGTTGTCACAATAAGAGTTCAAATCAAAGTATCCTATGAGTTTGTTGCTGTTGTTGTTGTTGTATGGTGATGGTCTGTAATGCGGGGTCTGCTCTGGCCGGTGTGTGACAGTGACTCAGGGCGAGGCGTGCCACAAGTCGTGTGAACGGCGCTGTTACGGCAAGCTGCCCAACCAGTGCTGGCCATCAGGAGTGTGCAGGGGGGTGTTCGGGGCCCCCCTCAAGACCGACTGCCTGGTAATGTCTTGTCCTGAGCTATGGTGCCTTGTCTTGTCATGAGGTAGACTGTCTTGTTTTTGTCTTGGCTTGTCATGCAGTGGACTGTCTTGTCTTGTCCTGTCTTGTCATGCGGTAGACTGTCCTGTCTTGTCTTGTCATTTGGTGGACTGTCTTGTCATGCGGTAGACTGTCCTGTCTTGTGTTGTCATTTGGTGGACTGCCTTGGGCTGGACTTTCTTTTGACGTGCTGGCCTGTCTTGTGTTGTGTATGGCTGTATTGTCTTGTCTTTGGATGTGGTGGATTGTCTTGTCCTGTCTTGTCTATGGCTCTATTGTCTTGTCTTTTAATGTGGTGAATTGTCTTGTCCTGTCTTGTTTATGGCTGTATTGTCTTGTGTGTGTGTGTGTGTGTGTGTGTGTGTGTGTGTGTGTGTGTGTGTGTGTGGTGTGCAAATTAAGTATCCGTACTGGTAATCTGGACGTTATAATTATGTGAACACTACAAAGCATGGACAAAACAGACAGAATTTGACTCGTTGCCACACCTTGCCGTTTGACCTGTTGACCTTGGTGCGCTGTCCTGCTGCAGGCCTGCCGAAACTTCCTGGACGACGGGGCCTGCGTTCCATTCTGTCCCCCGTCCATCATCTACGACAACCGCCTGATGATGAACATCCCTAACCCCAACGCCAAAGTACGCGTACGGCGGCATCTGTGTCAAGCAATGTCCAGGTCAGACTGTGAGGATGTATTAAACTGTGTTTTAGCTCTGTTTGGGAAGTAATCAACTGAGTCCAGGTCAGACTTGGGGGATGTACTAAACTGAATCAAGCGCAGACATTTAAGATGTAGTAAACTGCAAAATTTCAAAAGAACAGATAGTATTTCTGCAGACAATAGAGACAATACAGACAGACAGATTACAGATCACAATTGTAAACTCTGTCAAGGTCAGATGTTTTAGATGTAAAAGGGTCAGACTGCTTGGTGTTTGTATAGTGTGTCAAGGTCAGATGTTTTAGATGTAGTAAACTATGTCAAGGTAAGATGTTTTGGATGTGGTAAGGTCAGACAGTTTGGTGTTGTAAACTGTGTTAAGGTCAGATGTTTTGGATTTAGTAAGGTCAGACTGTTTGGTGTTGTAAACTGTGTTAAGGTCAGATGTTTTGGATTTAGTAAGGTCAGACTGTTTGGGTGTTGTATACTGTGTCAAGGTCAGATGTCTTAGATGTAGTAAACTATGTCAAGGTCAGATGTTTTGGATGTAGTAAGGTCAGATTGTTTGGTGTTGTAAACTGTGTTAACGTCAGATGTTTTGGATGTAGTAAGGTCAGACTGTTTGGTGTTGTAAACTGTGTTAACGTCAGATGTTTTGGATGTAGTAAGGTCAGATTGTTTGGTGTTGTAAACTGTGTTAAGGTCAGATGTTTTGGATGTAGTAAGGTCAGACTGTTTGGTGTTGTAAACTGTGTTAACGTCAGATGTTTTGGATGTAGTAAGGTCAGTTAGTTTGGTGTTGTAAACTGTGTTAACGTCAGATGTGTTTGGATGTAGTAAGGTCAGTTAGTTTGGTGATGTAAACTGTGCTAACGTCAGATGTTTTGGATGTAGTAAGGTCAGACTGTTTGGTGTTGTAAATTGTGTCAAGGTCAGATGTTTTGGATGTAGTAAGGTAAGATTGTTTGGTGTTGTAAACTGTGTCAAGGTCAGATGTTTTGGATGTAGTAAGGTCAGATTGTTTGGTGTTGTAAACAGTGTCTGGGTAGATTCCTGGCACGACGTTCAGTCTGAATCGGAAAACAAACAGCTGTCAGAGTAGCATGGAACCCTTTAGGAGGAAAACAAACAGCTGTCAGAGTAGCGTGGAACCTTTAGGAGGAAAACAAACAGCTGTCACACTAGCATGGAACCATTAGGGAGGAAACACAAACAGCTGTCAGAGTAAGTAGCATGGAACCATTAGGAGGAACACAAACAGCTGTCAGAGTAGCATGGAACCATTAGGAGGAACACAAACAGCTGTCAGAGTAGCATGGAACCTTTAGGAGGAAAACAAACAGCTGTCAGAGTAGCATGGAACCATTAGGAGGAACACAAACAGCTGTCAGAGTAGCATGGAACCTTTAGGAGGAACACAAACAGCTGTCAGAGTGAGTAGCATGGAACTATTAGGAGGAAAACAAACAGCTGTCAGACTAGCATGGAACCATTAGGAGGAAAACAAACAGCTGTCAGAGTAGCATGGACCATTAGGAGGAACACAAACAGCTGTCAGAGTAGCATGGACCTTTAGGAGGAAAACAAACAGCTGTCAGACTAGCATGGAACCATTAGGAGGAACACAAACAGCTGTCAGAGTAGCATGGAACCTTTAGGAGAAAACAAACAGCTGTCAGACTAGCATGGAACCATTAGGAGGAACACAAACAGCTGTCAGAGTAGCATGGAACCTTTAGGAGGAAAAACCAGCTGTCAGACTAGCATGGAACCATTAGGAGGAAAACAAACAGCTGTCAGAGTAGCATGGAACCTTTAGGAGGAAAACAAACAGCTGTCAGAGTAAGTAGCATGGAACTATTAGGAGAAAAACAAACAGCTGTCAGACTAGCATGGAACCATTAGGAGGAAAACAAACAGCTGTCAGAGACTAGCATGGAACCTTTAGGAGGAAAACAAACAGCTGTCAGAGTAGCAGAAGGGAACTATTAGGAGGAAAACAAAACAGCTGTCAGACTAGCATGGAACCATTAGGAGAACACAAACAGCTGTCAGAGTAGCATGGGACATTAGGAGAAAAACAAACAGCTGTCAGAGTAGCCTGGAACCATTAGGAGGAAAACAAACAGCTGTCAGAGTAGCATGGAGCCGTTAGGAGGGGTGAGAGAAAGACGGAAAGAAAGAGAGAGAAGGGGGTGGGGGAGGAGAGGGAGAAAAGTCACAAAATAAGAGAGGTGAAGGAGTGAGGAGTGGTTCACTACCGAAGCCAGAAATACTTATCGTCGGGCTGGACACAGCTGATGGACACGACCACTTGAACCAGTCTGCCTACAGCCTCCCTCCCCCCCCCCCCCCCCCCCCCAGTTCATGTCACTTCCACCCTACAGTTCTTGTTAGTCTGCCTCACTTCCCCCCCCCACAGTTCTTGTCAGTCTGCCTACAGCCTCGCCCCCCCCCTCCCCCACAGTTCTTGTCAGTCTGCCTACAGCCTCACCCCCCCCCCCCCCCAGTTCTTGTCAGTCTGCCTACAGCCTCACTCCCCCCCCCCCCCCCCCCCCAGTTCTTGTCAGTCTGCCTACAGCCTCACTTCCCCCCCAGTTCCCCCCAGTTCTGCCTACAGCCTCACCCCCCCCCCCCCCCCCCCAGTTCTTGACAGTCTGCCTACAGCCTCACTCCCCCCCCCCCCCCCCCCCCCCTCAGTTCTTGTCAGTCTGCCTACAGCCTCACTCCCCCCCCCCCCCCCCCCCCCCCAGTTCTTGTGCAGTCTGCCTACAGCCTCACACCCCCCCCCCCCCCCCCCCGTTCTTGTCAGTCTGCCTACAGCCTACAGCCTCACCTCCCCCCCCCCCCCCAGTTCTTGTCAGTCTGCCTACAGCCTCACTCCCCCCCCCCCCCCTTGTCAGTCCAGCCCACCCCCCCCCCCGCAGTACTTGTCAGTCTACAGCTCACTTTCCCCTTCCCCCTACAGTCCCTACAGCCTCCCCCCCCCCCCCCCCCAGTTCTCGTCAGTCTGCCTACAGCCTCACTCCTCCCCCCCCCCCCCCCCCCCCCCCCAAGTTCTTGTCAGTCTGCCTACAGCCTCACTTCCACCCCCCCACAGTTCTTGTCAGTCTGCCTACAGGCTCACTCCCCATCCCCCCCCACCCCCCGAGTACTTGTCAGTCTGCCTACACCACCTCCTCCAGTTCTCACCCCCCCCCCCCCCAACCCCCCCCCCCTCCTCCCCCCCCCCAACAGTTTTTGTCACTTTGCCTACAGCCTCACCTCCACACCCCACAGTTCTTGTCAGTCTGCCTACAACCTAACTTCCAACCCCCCCCCCCCCCCCCCAACAGTTCTTGTCACTTTGCCTACAGCCTCACCTCCACCCCCCACAGTTCTTGTCAGTCTGCCTATAACCTCACTTCCACCCACCCACCCCCGAGTTACTTGTCAGTCCCCCCACCCCCCCCACAGTTCTTGTCAGTCTGCCTACAGCCTCACTTCCCAACCCCCCCACCCCGAGTACTTGTCAGTCTGCCTACAACCTCACTTCCACCCCCCCCCCCCCCCCCCCCCAACAGTTCTTGTCAGTCTGCCTACAGCCTCACTTCCACCCCCCACAGTTCTTGTCAGTCTGCCTACAACCTCACTTCCACCCCCCCCCCCACCCCCCCCCAGTTCTTGTCAGTCTGCCTACAGCCTCACTTCCACCCCCCCCACAGTTCTTGTCAGTCTGCCTACAACCTCACTTCTACCCCCCCCCCCCCCCCCCAGTTCTTGTCAGTCTGCCTACAGCCTCACTTCCACCCCCCACCCCCCCCCCCACCCCTCCTCCCACAGTTCTTGTCAGTCTACCTGCAGTTCCTCACTTTCCTACACCCCCTCCCCCCCCCCCCCCCCCCCCACATTCTTGTCAGTCTGCCTGCAGCCTCACTTTCACCCCCCCACAGTTCTTGTCAGTCTGCATACACCCCTCACTTCCACCCCAGTTCTTGTCAGTCTGCCTACAACCTCACTTCCCACCCCCCACCCCCCACCCCTTTCTTGTCAGTCTGCATACAACCTCACTTCACCACCCAGTTCTTGTCAGTCTGCATACAACCTCACTTCCACCCCAGTTCTTGTCAGTCTGCATACAACCTCACTTCCACCCCAGTTCTTGTCAGTCTGCCTACAACCTCACTTCCCCCCCCAGTTCTTGTCAGTCTGCATACAACCTCACTTCCACCCCAGTTCTTGTCAGTCTGCCTACAACCTCACTTCCACCCCCAGTTCTTGTCAGTCTGCCTACAACCTCACTTCCCACCCCAGTTCTTGTCAGTCTGCCTACAACCTCACTTCCACCCCAGTTCTTGTCAGTCTGCATACAATCTCACTTCCACCCCCAGTTCTTGTCAGTCTGCATACAACCTCACTTCCCCCCCAGTTCTTGTCAGTCTGCCTACAATCTCACTTCCCCCACAGTTCTTGTCAGTCTGCATACAACCTCACTTCCCCCCACAGTTCTTGTCAGTCTGCCTACAATCTCACTTCCCCCTTCAGTTCTGGTCAGTCTGCCACAACCTCACTTCCACCCCCAGTATTTGTCACTCTGCCTGCATACTGCTGGGTTTGCCTGTCATCGTGACATAAACGCCCGTATGCCCTTTATTAGGTAATTGAAAACCCTGTCTTATCTACAGAAGGTCAGTATGAACAAACCCTGTCTTATCTACAGAAGGTCAGTATGAACAAACCCTGTCTTATCTACAGAAGGTCAGTATGAACAAACCCTGTCTTATCTACAGAAGGTCAGTATGAACAAACCCTGTCTTATCTACAGAAGGTCAATGTGAACAAACCTGTCCTATCTATAGAAGGTCAGTATGAACAAAACCCTGTCTTATCTACAGAAGGTCAATGTGAACAAACCTTGTCCTATCTACAGAAGGTCAATATGAACAAACCATGTCTTATCTGCAGAAGGTCAATGTGAACAAACCCTGTTATCTATAAAAGGTCAATATGAACAAACCCTGTTACCTACAGAAGGTCAATATGAACAGACCCAGTTATCTACAGAAGGTCATGTATGTATGAACAAACCCTGTTACCTACAGAAGGTCAATATGAACAAACCCTGTTATCTACAGAAGGTCAGTATGAACAAACCCTGGTATATACAGAAGGTCAGTATGAACAAACCCTGTTACCTACAGAAGGTCAATATGAACAAACCCTGTTATCTACAGAAGGTCAATATGAACAAACCCTGTTATCTACAGAAGGTCAATATGAACAAACCCTGTTATCTACAGAAGGTCAATATGACAAATCTTGTTATCTACAGAAGGTCAATATGAACAAATCCTGTTACCTAAAGAAGGTCAGTATGAACAAACCTTATCTACAGAAGGTCAGTATGAACAAACTCGTTATCTACAGACGGTCAGTATGAACAAACAGGGGTAGGTTTTAAAGTGAGATGACTGCAGGCGGAATTTGAAACAATGAGATGACTGCAGGCGGAAATTGAAACAATGAGATGACTGCAGGCGGAAATTGAAACAATGAGATGACTGCAGGCGGAAATTGAAACAATGAGATGACTGCAGGCGGAAATTGAAACGATGAGATGACTGCAGGCGGAATTTGAAACAATGAGATGACTGCAGGCGGAAATTGAAACGATGAGATGACTGCAGGCGGAAATTGAAACAATGAGATGACTGCAGGCGGAAATTGAAACAATGAGATGACTGCAGGCGGAAACTGAAACAAAGTTTCCGAGGAATTTAAAGTAAATCCGCCAGTTCACATGGACAAATCAATTACAAGACAAAACACACGACGCGTATCGACCTCTTAGGTCTTCTTCAGGGCAAGTTAAACAACATGTCGGACAATGACAACGAAAAACGAGTAATCCGTTATCTTCTCAAAAATCAGCGCAAGATGGGCGTTTAATGAATGACAAAGAGGCGAACAGGGGTAAGTTTGTGAGGCTGTACGTTGGCTGTGAGCGTGTTAGCAGGACAGGGCCAAGTGGTGACAGTGAGCGTGGGTGTTTGCAGGCTACCTCCTCCAGGATTCGGGGTCCTGCGTTCGAGCCTGCGCGGAAGGGAAGTACCCCAAGGACGGCAAGAACTGCGTGCCCTGCGAGGGGCCCTGTCCCCGAAGTAAACTGCTTTTCTCTTCTTGGCTTTCGTGCTTGGACGGCCTCACGCACACACGCACGCACACACGCGCGCGCACACACACACACACACACACACACACACACACACACACACACACACACACGCACGCACGCACGCACGCACACACGCACACGCACGCACGCACACACGCACGCACGCACGCACGCAAAATACAGACACATCTCTCTCTCTCTCTCTCTCTCTCTCTCTCTCTCTCTCTCTCTCTCTCTCTCTCTCTCTCTCTCTCACACACACACACACACACACACACACACACACACACACAGACACACACACACGCACACTCACACACGTACGCACACAGATACTAACACTCACACACACACACACACACACACACACACACACACACACACACACACACACACACACACACACACACAAAGTGCGCTTGTTTACACACACACACACACACACACACACACACACACACACACACACACACACACACACGCACACATAGATTGCGTGTGTATATATGTGTGTGTGTGTGTGTTTGTTTGTTTAGAGGAGAGAGAGAGAGAGAGAGAGAGAGAGAGAGAGAGAGAGAGAGAGAGAGAGAGACATTTGGTGGAAAGTCTGTGTGTGAAAGTACTTTTTGATTGAATCTTCTTCGCCCATAAGTGTACTGGAAGAATGTGTGTGTGTGTGTGTGTGTGTGTGTGGTGTGTGTGTGTGTGTGTGTGTGTGTGTGTGTGAGAGAGAGAGAGAGAGAGAGAGAGAATGCTGTTTTGTGCACGTTCATGTACGTTTGTAATTTTCCTTTCATTGCTCGTGGATGCTCGTTTTCTCTCTCTCTCTCTCTCTCTCTCTCTCTCTCTCTCTCTCTCTCTCTCTCTCTCTCTCTCTCTCTCTCTCTCTCTCAGTGTTCCGACTTTTCGCAGTCAGGTTTTTATTGGGATTTTTTTCTGTTCTAAATTGTAGTTTTATTTGTTTGTAGGCTGTGTTTACTTACAACTTGTGTGTTTTTCTGTTTTGGTGCTGACTATACAAAAGTATTAATAACTAATTTTGTGGCAAAGTTGTAAATATGCATGAAATTTGAGCTTGTAATTTTATATTTTCTTTTTTTTTACTTGGCAAGAAAAAGTCTAAATGCGTCATTGATTGGTGCCACTATAATCTTGTTCATTGAAAATAACTCCCATTAATCACAATGTCTGCCCCGCCCAACTTTCCTCCCCCCTCCCCCCCTCCTATTCGAAAGTTTCCCTACAGATCAGTAAGCTGTGAGCGTGCTAGCTGTGTATTTGCTGATCCCTTTAGTTTTGAAGGGTAATGTTCGTTTATTTTCATTTTTGTTTATGCAAGTGTTCATTTTCAGGTATGTACGTGAATGCGACAGTCAAACAATTTCATGGGTTTTTTTTTTTTTTGTAGTAGTTGACAGGGAGGTGTGTATTTTGTGCCATGTTTGTGTGTTGGTGACATGTTCTTATTCATATCAGCAGCAGCCTCTTTCACCACGTCATCACGCATGTCAGCAGTATTTCAGAGCGTCATCATTGTCGTTAGTGTGTGTCAGCAGTCAGACCATTTATTAAGTATCGTTGCCAGCTGGAATTGAACGCACACTTTGTTTTCATAGATGTCAGTGTGTGCGTGGGAGACGGGAGAGGGACAGAAGGGGTTAAGGGAGGTGACTCTGTCGAGAGCCCGTTCAGTTATCGGCCTTTGTTGGCTTCCTGTTCAGTGAATTACCCGCACACAGCTCCTAGTCGTTCAGTGTGGAAATAGCAATAAAAAAAGGATGGTGTCAGATTACAACGGAGTAAAGAATGATTCGTCTTTTTCTTCACTGTCTAATGAGGTTTACGCCTCTGTAGGTGCCAGCTATGAAAAGACGTTTGCCTTTGTCATAAAGAGATGCTATTTCACACCATACTTAAGAAAATTTTATAATTTGTTTGCCTGTAACGTAGAAAATAATGCAGCTTGTTTCATATCGGTATTGATCTCATCGTCATGATTACAACTACGTCATCATCACTATTTTACGCATGTCTTTTCACCTCTCTCTCTCTCTCTCTCTCTCTCTCTCTCTCTCTGCACAGGAAGTATCCACATTTGAATGGTGTGTTCTGACTTTCGTTTTCCCAGAATGCAATGGTACAGGCACCGGCCATTTGTCGGCCAAGATTTTGGACTGGTTTGTGGGTTGTACCGCCATTGAAGGCAATTTGAAAATTGTGATGGCCTCGTTCACTGGGTGAGTATGCCCTCCTTTGCTTCTCTTTTCCAGCATGCAAAGGCACTGTGTGGGCCCACAATTTCTGAATGCAGCCAATCTGAACAATTTTACTGACTGCACGACTATAGACGGCAACCTAAGAATTCTAAAACATTCCTTTCTGGAGTAAGTATGGTCGGCAGACCCGCTTAGTCTCTGCCTTGTGGCTTAGCAGAGTTATGAGAAGTGGTGTAATGTTAGTGCAGTGTTATTCTCGAAATCGTTCTATGAAGAATTCTAAGAAATCGTGTAATTTCATACCTGCTAAGTTGTGAAGTGATAACTTTTTTTTCATGCAGAAAGGCAAAGAAGTTTGTATATTCATAAGACATTGCGGGTATCTGGAAAGATGAATGTTTAGGAATTAGGTTGGTATCTGGTGAGCGTACAAGAATTTGGGATCAAACGAAATGCAGCGATGTTTATTGTTTTATGTAATCCTTTCGCTAAGTGTTTTGTCAGACAATCTTCATGATAAATCTGCCCAGTGCTGCAGTTTTGATATTCTTCTCTGATTCTTAGATCATAGGAAGGTTGGGAGTATGATGGGCGGTTCCTTTGGGGCTTAGAATGCATAACCAACTCTTAATTTATTAATGTGCACCTGTAAATAAGTACTGATGATGATAATAATGAAAATAATAATAGTAATGATAATAATGATATCATTAATAATAATAATAATAATAATAACAGCAAAGGTAATAATAACAACAGTAATAACAATAACAATAATAACAATGATTACAGCTCAGAAAAATTAAGAGGTCTAAAGTAACCACATAACTGCATGAGAATTTGTATTTTAACTCGTGAATCGTGTGTGTGTGTTTGTGTGTGTGTGTGTGTGTGTGTGTGTGTGTGTGTGTGTGTGTGTGTGTGTGTGTGCTCATGCTTTGAAGAGATGATTAGTTGAAAGAAATTACAATAGGTTAGGTGTGTGTACATGCGTGTGTGTATGTGTCTGTGTGTTTGTCTTTGCGCGCGGGCATGTGTGTGTGTGTGTGTGAGAGAGAGAGAGAGAGAGAGAGAGAGAGAGAGAGAGAGATCAATGTCTGGAATTGCACCTGCAATCCACAGTAGACGAGGGGCAATGCAAAGGGAAGAACCGCCCTCACCACCTGTGGCACATTATGACCTGCAAGGGGTAGCAGGACAACAGGACTGGACGTGTTGGCCTTGACTTTTGACCCTTTTAACCACTGACCCCTGTCATGATGTTGCTTGCCTTGACCTTGTGTGAACAGCTGCTGTGTAGATAGACATCAGGGATGCCTTGACTTGGGCCCTGTGTGGACTGGAAACCTGTTCCTCTGCTAGTGTGTGTGTGTGTGTGCGTGTGTGTGTGTGTCTGTGTGTGTGTGTGTGTGTGTGCGTGTGTGTGTGTGTGTGTGTGTGTGTGTGTGTGTGTGTGTGTGTGTGTTTCTCCTCCTTCCTCGCTTTCACACCCCCCCCGCCCCCACCCCAACCCTTACTGAGGAACCAAAGGCGAAAACAGGGGTACAGTGGAGCGAGTTGAAAGGTGGAGTGCCAAGTGGGCCTCATAGACAGGATCTGTCGTCATAGCATGGAACCCCAGGTCAGAAGAAGAAGCTGTAGACGTGTACAGAGACTGTGTGGAAGATACTGGCTGTGGGCAGACCATAGACCAGTTGAAAGTGGATCTGTACATATGCACAGAGACATTGTGGAAGATGTTGGCTGTGTGAGACCATACACCACTTGAAGAAGGGTCTGTACATATGCAAAGAGACACTGTGGAAGATGCTGGCTAGGTGAAGACCATAGACCACTTGAAGAAGGGTCTGTACATATGCACAGAGACACTGTGGAAGACGCTGGTTATATGAAGACCACAGACCACTTGAAGAAGGGTCTGTACATATGCATAGAGACACTGTGGAAGACGCTGATTATATGAAGACCACAGACCACTTGAAGAAGGGTCTGTACATATGCATGCACTGAGATTGTGGAAGATGCTGGGTATGTGAAGACCATAGACCACTTGAAGAAGGGTCTGTACATATGCACGGAGATTGTGGAAGATGCTGGGTATGTGAAGACCATAGACCACTTGAAGAAGGGTCTGTACATATGCACTGAGATTGTGGAAGATGCTAGCTATGGGCAGACCATGGACCACTTGAAGAAGGGTCTGTACATATGCACGGAGACACTGTGTGGAAGATGCTGGTTGTGTGAAGACCATAGACCACGTGAAGCAGGGTCTGAACATATGCACCGAGATTGTGGAAGGCGCTGGCTATGTGAAGACCACACCCGTTTAACCATTCGATTTCGCCGAAGTTTGCTCACATGTTTGGTGAAAATACGATGAATACGATAAACTGAGAAAAAAAAAAGTCTGGGAAAAAAATCTCGACACGGAAGTTTTCGAGCGGTAGCTGCACTTCTGGTATATGACCATTATGTTTGTGCGCTAGGACCAAAGAGTGACAACTCGCGCTAACACTGTGCGCGAACTCGCGTCTGGCTGAAGTTGGAACAAAACAGGGGATTACATGGGCCCTGACCTGGCGAGAGAGCCTGGATTTGTGCCAGAGTATGCACAGGAATCAGTTTAGTTTTGAAAGTAATTTGTATTGGGAAAAAACCCATTTTTTACGATAGGTACCGTAAGATGATGTATCCCTCTACTGTCGACACTTTGCCGTGTGATATCCATTGAGAAAAGCAACCCCCCTCCCCCCCCTTTCTGCCTTCCCTCCTGCCCGATTTTACAAAGCATGGAAGATGTGGACTCACATTTTGTAGAAAATACGCTCATTTAAGTTTAAAAATTCACCAATAGTGTTAGGGTGAACAGGTCTGGAAGATCATAATCAGATGAAGATTTTATCTCTGCACACGTACAGAGACTGTGCGGGAGAGATAATGGCAAAGGTGGAGACTATAATGGTACGGACGCAAGTCAGTTTTCACGTCCCATCCCCACCCCCACCCCCCCCCCAACCCTATTCCAGCTCATCTATCTACTCTCTCTCTCTCTCTCTCTCTCTCTCTCTCTCTCTCTCTCTCTCTCTCTCTCTCTCTCTCTCTCTCTCTCTCTCTCTCTCTCTCTCTCTCTCTCTCGTTGCGACACACTTACTTCTGTCCCTTGGCCTGCCCTCACCCTCTTTCCCACCCCCACATCCCCCTGCCCTCTTTCCCTCCACCTTTTTGCCTCCATCGTATTTTCCCACCCCCCCCTTCCCTGTCTCTCAGCCAACACACACACACACACACACACACACACACACACACCACACACACACACACACACACACACACACACACACACACACACACACACACACACACAACACACAGAGAGAGAGAGAGAGAGAGAGAGAGAGAGTTCCTGTAGCCGTACAGATAGCCGTGACAGCGCCAGTGTTTGTTATTCTGTCTTCATTGCTGAGCCTCCCGTGTCAAAACTCCTGAAGGGGGGACTATTTATCTGCCATTAAACACTCTCACCCCCACCCACCTTTCCCTGTCCTCCATCCCCTTCTTTTCTTTTTTTTTTTTTTTTTAAACCCCTGTGTGTTTGGGGATATGGGTCTTCATTGTCCTGACTGCGGCCTCTTGTTGTTGCTGCTGGGATTGTCCCTGGCGAGTTGCCGTCCCTGATAGAGCAGGCCAAGAAACGTCACTTGAACTGACTGACATCAGCTGATGACGTCATCAGGATTTGCGTAGTGGCTGAACATGCATCATTGTCCGAGGGTGGGACGTTGTCTCCCCCTTCCTGTCTGAAATGGTGGGATGTTTGTCTTCCTTCCTGTCTGAAATGATGGGACGTTTATCTCCTTCCTGTCTGAAAATGATGGACGTTTATCTCCCTTCCTGTCTAAAATGGTGGGACGTTTGTCTCCCTTCCTGTCTGAAATGGTGGGACGTTTGTCTCCCTTCCTGTCTGAAATGGTGGGACGTTTGTCTCCCTTCCTGTCTGAAATGGTGGGACGTTTGTCTCCCTTCCTGTCTGAAATGGTGGGATGTTTATGTCCCTTCCTGTCTGAAATTGTGGGACGTTTATGTCCTTTCCTGTCTGAAATGGTGGGACGTTTGTCTCCCTTCCTGTCTAAAATGGGTGGGACGTGTGTCTCCCTTCCTGTCAGAAATGGAGCAAGGTAGATTTAGTGAGAGATGGGGGAGGAAGGGGGTGGGGGAGCCTACCAACGAGAAGGTTGACAGGGTAACCAGTCAGTTTCACAAACTGACAAAAATAGATGGACAAGAGATACAGTCTGTTATACTTTGACTAAACGTGAGGAATGCAGACAGTGTAAACGGATGAAAAAAAAAAGAAAGAAAGAAAAAAAGGCTTTAGAGACCATTTCTATTTTTAGAGAAACAAGAGGGGAAAGGGACATGAGTGGAAAGATAAAACCCACAACCGAAAAGTCAGCCACAAGTGTTTGGATCAGGGGGGAAATGAAACAATGGAGAAGAGCGACATCATCAGGGTCGAACCGTTGGCTCCTGGTTCGCTCTGTCTTTCTTCTACTGCGTGGCAGACTTTTTTTTCTGTTAGAGATTATATTCTCTACTTTAAACACAGTTATTTCATTGGAACCTATAGTATTGTTGTCAGTTATATTGTCATTCCTGCTACCTGTGATTGGGCTGTGGGAGGGAGGGAGTATGTGGGGTCAGGTGAACGGGTTCCCTCTGCTCCATGTGAAGACTGGGTGACTGCTGATACACTGCAAGCTCTCGTGCATGCTGGAGACGGGCTGGTGTGTGAGTGTGGACATGGCCAGCTGTAGGTCTGCCAGTTGGTAGCTGTGCCCACATCAGACAAAGCATTAACAGGACCCAGTGTCAGGTGTCAGGTCTGTTCAGGGATTAGAAACAAGAGCGGCAATGTAAGCTCACGTACAAGGTATTCTACACGCCACCTTTGCATGCTTTTTTTTTTTCACGTTTTATCCAAAACTTCAACCTTCAAAGCTAAAAAAAAAAAAAAAAAAAAATCATAACAGTGAAAGTAACTCGCTTGCTCCTCAGTACACACCGCCTTATATGAAGTAATTAACGGAAAATGACGTTGACGTTGCTTTGTTTACAAGCTTCTCTCTCTCTCTCTCTCTCTCTCTCTCTCTCTCTGTGCGCGCGCGCGCGCCATGAGAGAGTGAAAGAGAGTTCGAGAGTTCCTAAACAATAATAGGTGAATGAGTTGCTTTTTTCCATATCTCTCATGTTTGTATAATGTCGGTCTCATGACTAGCACGTGCACCTCGCACAAAGTGACTTGTCCATGTGTGTTGTGACGTCACAGTGCTGTGATGAATTCATTCCCGTGTGACCCCGACCTGCCCCAAAGCTTAGTGTAGAGGAGCTGTGCTAGTGGAAGAGCATTGTTGGCATGTTCATTTGAAGTGGATGCGTCATGACCTTCTGGTGACCTTTGGTGGCCTGTGTGTGTGATTGAGGTTTGACGTGATGTAGACAGAGAGCCCCTCGGTGCATGAACGTTGTGTTGTGACTGGGCTTGTGTTTGTTTTTTTTTTTTTTTTTTTCAATTAATTCTTTATTTTTTAGTAACATGATTGTTTCTTCCAGATGGAATGGATCGGTTTTTATTAACTCAAAACTGGTGGAGTTAAAGGTGTTGAGGTGTTCACACGTCATTATATATATATATATATATATATATATATATATATATATATATATATATATATATATATATATATGTATGTGTGTGTGTGTGTGTGTGTGTGTGTGTGTGTGTGTGTGTAACTCTGTGTGCGTGTCTGTGGGTATTGCTCTGTGCGCGCGCGCGCGCGCGCGTGTGTGTGTCTGTGTGTGTCTGTGGGTATTGCTCTGTGCGCGCGTGCGCGCGCGCGCGCGCGCGCGTGTGTGTGTGTGTGTGTGTATGTGTGTGTGTGTGTGTGAACTTTGAAACTATTGCTTTATGTTAGTTTTGTTATAATCGGCATTACAACTGTTCGACACAGCGCCCACCCTCCCATCATCCTCCACACGGACTTTTCTCTGCTCTACCCCGTATACATCAAACCAAATGGCAAGAGTAATGTCCTGAATGGTAGACACAGGCAAACTACGGCTTCACAACAAAGACAAGAGTAATGTCCTGAATGGTAGACACAGGCAAACTACGGCTTCACAACAAAGGCAAGAGTAATGTCCTGAATGGCAGACACAGGCAGGCAAACTACGGCTTCACAACAAAGACAAGAGTAATGTCCTGAATGGCAACACAGGCAGGCAAACTACGGCTTCACAAAAAGGCAAGAGTAATGTCCTGAATGGTAGACACAGGCAAACTACGGCTTCACAACAAAGGCAAGAGTAATGTCCTGAATGGTAGACACAGGCAAACTACGGCTTCACAACAAAGGCAAGAGTAATGTCCTGAATGGTAGACACAGGCAAACTACGGCTTCACAACAAAGGCAAGAGTAATGTCGTGAATGGCAAACACAGGCAAACTACGGCTTCACAACAAAGGCAAGAGTAATGTCGTGAATGGTAGACACAGGCAAACTACGGCTTCACAATAAAGACAAGAATAATGCCCTGAATGGTAGACATAGGCAAACTACGGCTTCACAACAAAGACAAGAGTAATGTCCTGAATGTAGACACAGGCAACTTCACAGCACAGGCAAGAGTAATGTCCTGAATGGTAGAGACAGGCAAACAACGGCTTCACAACAAAGGCAAGAGTAATGTCCTGAATGGCAGACACAGGCAAACTACGGCTTCAAACAAAGGCAAGAGTAATGTCGCTGAATGGTAGACAACAAACAACGGCTTCACAACAAAGACAAGAATAATGCCCCTGAATCATAGGCAAACTACGGCTTCACAACAAAGGCAAAATGTAATGTCCTGAATGCCAGACACAGGCAAACTTCGGCTTCACAACAAAGGCAAGAGTAATGTCCTGAATGGCAGACACAGGTAAACTACGGCTTCACAACAAAGCAAAAAGTAATGTCCTGAATCAGAATGGCAGACACAGTCAAAGTACGGCTTCACAACAAAGGCAAGAGTAATGTCCTGAATGGCAGACACAGGCGAAGTACGGCTTCACAACAAAGGCAAAAGTAATGTCCTGAATGGCAGACACAAGCAAACTTCGGCTTCACAACAAAGGCCAGAGTAATGTCCTGAAATCAGACACAGGCAAACTACGGCTTCACAACAAAGGCAAAAGTAATGTTCTGAAATTCAGACACAGACTACGGCTTCACAACAATGCTGCTGCTGATGTCTGCACTACATGACTGTTGTTGATTGTTGTCAATGTGTTTGGTTATCTTGCGATATCAGTAGTACTCTCGCACAGCAGACAGGCTGAAGGCCCATTTGACATCCTTGTCGTCTACTGGTGTTGTGTACTAAGGTTATTGGCTTGTGTTCCTTTGATTCTGTCTCTCACCCCTCCTCTCTCGGTCTGTGTGTGTGTGTGTGTGTGTGTGTGTGTGTGTGTGTGTGTGCGTGCGTGCGTGCGCGCATACACTCCCTCTGTGTGTGTGTGTGTGTGTGTGTGTGTGTGTGTGTGTGTGTGTGTGTGTGTGTGTGTGTGTTTATAATTTTAGAATATGGAAGGGTCTATTCTTGTGTTGTAAAGGATCTATATTTTTCTTTTTTCTTTAAATGTCTCTATCTTGTCCGTGTGTCGGGTAGAAAGAGGAGGAAACGTCATATCTTTACCTCTGTGTATGGTCTCCATTGCCACTATCAGTGTGACATATACCTATCTGCATTGTCACTGTCAGTGTGACATGTTCCTATCTTCATTGTCACTGTCAGTTTTGACATGTTCCTATCTTCATTGTCACTGTCAGTGTGACATGTTCCTATCTGCATTGTCACTGGCAGTGTGATATATTCCTGTCTGCATCGTCACTGTCAGTGTGACGTGTTCCTATCTACATTGTCACTGTCGGTGTAACATATTCCTATTTGCATCATCACTGTCAGTGTGACATGTTCCTATCTATATCTCTGTGCATGGTCTCCAGTGTCACTGTCAGTGTGACATGTTCCTATTTGCATTGTGACTGTCAGTGTGACATGTTGCTATCTGCATTGTCACTGTCAGTGTGACATGTTCCTATCTGCATTGTCATTGTCAGAGTGGCATATTCCTATCTGCATTGCCACTGTTACTGTGACATGTTCCTGTCTAACTATATCTTTGTCTGTGTATAGTCTCCATTGTTACTGTCAGTGTGACATATTCCTATCTGTATTGCTAATGTCAGTGTGACATGATTATATCTCCATTGTCACTGCCAGTGTGACATGTTCTTGTCTCCATTGTCACTGACAGTGTGACATGTTCCTATCTCCATTGTCACTGACAGTGTGACGTGTTCTTATCACCATTGCCACTGTCAGTGTGACATAATTTCTATCTCCATTGTCACTGTCTGTGTGACATGATTCTATCTCCATTGCCACTGTCAGTGTGACATGTTCCTATCTGCATTGTCAGTGTGACATGTTCCTATCTCCATTGTCACTGTCAGTGTGACAGGTTCCTATCTCCATTGTCACTGTCAGTGTGACATGTTCCTATCTCCATTGCCACTGTCAGTGTGACATGTTCCTATCTGCATTGTCAGTGTGACATGTTCCTATGTCTATTGTCACTGTCAGTGTGACATGTTCCTTTCTGTTTTGTCAGTGTGACATGTTCCTATCTCCATTGTCACTGTCAGTGTGACAGGTTCCTATCTCCATTGTCACTGTCAGTGTGACAGGTTCCTATCTCCATTGTCACTGTCGGTGTGACATGTTCCTGTCTGCATTGTCACTGGCAGTGTGACATGTTCCTGTCTGCATGTCACTGTCAGTGTGACATATTCCTATCTCCATTGTCACTGTCACTGTCAGTGTAACATGTCCCTATCTGCCTTGTCACTGTCAGTGTGACATTCCTGTCTCCATTGTCACTGTCAGTGTGACATGTTCCTGTCTGCATTGTCACTGTGTGACATGTTCCTGTCTGCCTTGTCACTGTCAGTGTGACATATTCCTGTCACACTGTCAGTGTGACATATTCCTATCTCCATATCTGTCATTGTCACTGTCAGTGTACATGTTCCCTATCTGCCAGTGTGACACTGTCAGTGTGACATTCCTGTCCTCACATGTCAGTGTCACTGTCCATTGTCACTGTCAGTGTGACATGTTCCTGTCTGCATTGTCACTGTGTGACATGTTCCTGTCTGCCTTGTCACTGTCAGTGTGACATATTCCTGTCACTGTCAGTGTGACATATTCCTGTCTCCATCACTGTCAGTGTGTCCCTATCTGTCAGTGTGTGACATTCCTGTCTCCATTGTCACTGTCAGTGTGACATTCCTGTCTGCATTGTCACTGTGTGACATGTTCCTGTCTGCCTGTCACTGTCAGTGTCACTCACTGTCAGTGTGACATATTCCTGTCTCCATTGTCACTGTCAGTGTAACATGTCCTATCTGCTTTGTCACTGTCAGTGTGACATGTTCCTATCTGCCATGTCACTGTCAGTGTAACTTGTGTCTCCATTGTCACTGTCAGTCTACATTGTCACTGTCAGTGTGACATATTCCCATCTGCATTGTCACTGTCAGTGTAACATGTTCCTGTCTGCATTGTCACTGTCAGTGTGACATGTTCCCTCTGCATGTCACTGTCAGTGCATTGTCACTGTCAGTCAGTGTGACATGTTCCTATTGTCCTGTCAGTCTGACATTGTCACTTGTCACTGTCAGTGTAACATGTTCCTATCTGCCTGTTCACTGTCAGTGTGACATGGTCCTATCTCCATTGTCACTGGCAGTGTGACATATTCCCATCTGCATTGTCACTGTCAGTGTGACATGTTCCTATCTGCATTGTCACTGTCAGTGTGACATATTCCTGTCTCCATTGTCACTGTCAGTGTAACATGTCCCTATCTGCCTTGTCACTGTCAGTGTGACATGTTCTTATCTCCATTGTCACTGTCAGTGTGACATGTTCCTATCTGCATTGTCACTGTCAGTGTGACATGTTCCTATCTGCATTGTCACTGTCAGTGTAACATATTCCTATCTAACTATATCTCTGTGTATGGTCTCTTTTGTCACTGTCAGTGTCAGATGTTCTTATCTGTATTGTCACTGTCAGTGTGTCATGTTCCTGTCTATTTTTCTGCGTATTGTCTCCATTGTCACTGTCAGTGTGACATGTTCCTATCTATTTTTCTGTGTATGGTCTTCATTGTCACTGTCAGTGTGACATGTTCCTATCATCATTGTCACTGTCAGTGTGTCATGTTCCTGTCTATTTTTCTATGTATGGTCTCCATTGTCACTGTCAGTGTGACATGTTCCTATCTATTTTTCTGTGTATGGTCTCCATTGTCACTGTCAGTGTGACATGTTCCTATCTATTTTTCTGTGTATGGTCTCCATTGTCACTGTCAGTGTGACATGTTCCTAGCTGTATTGTCAGTGTGACATGTTCCTATCTATTTTTTGTGTATGGTCTCCATTGTCACTGTCAGTGTGACAGGTTCCTAGCTGTATTGTCAGTGTGACATGTTCCTATCTCCATTGTCACTGTCAGTGTGACATGCTCCTATCTATTTTTCTGTGTATGGTCTCCATTGTCACTGTCAGTGTGACATGTTCCTAATTGTATTGTCAGTGTGACATGTTCCTAGTTGTATTGTCAGTGTGACATGTTCCTATCATCATTGTCACTGTCAGTGTGACATGCTCCTATCTATTTTTCTGTGTATGGTCTCCATTGTCACTGTCAGTGTGACATGTTCCTATCAATTTTCTGTGTATGGTCTCCATTGTCACTGTCAGTGTGACATGTTCCTATCTATTTTCTGTGTATGGTCTCCATTGTCACTGTCAGTGTGACATGTTCCTAGCTGTATCGTCAGTGTGACTTGTTCCTGTCTCCGTTGTCACTGTCAGTGTGACATGTTCCTACCTGCATTGTCACTGTCAATGGTTTCCATTGTCACTGTCAATCGTCTCCATTGTCACAGTCTATGGTCTCTCCATTGTCACTGTCAGTGGTCTCCATAATCACTCTCAGTGGTCTCCATTGTCACTGTCAATGGTCTCCATTGTCACTGTCAGTGGTCTCCAGGTCACTCTCAGTGGTCTCCATTGTCACTGTCAGTGGTCTCCAGGGTCACTCTCAGTGGTCTCCATTGTCACTGTCAATGGTCTCCATTGTCACTGTCAGTGGTCTCCAGGGTCACTCTCAGTGGTCTCCATTGTCACTGTCAATGGTCTCCATTGTCACTGTCAGTGGTCTCCAGGGTCACTCTCAGTGGTCTCCATTGTCACTGTCGGTGTGTAGCGACAGGAAGGAAACAGTCTTCACCTGCAGTCCTAGCAGGGCTTCCGTCATTGTCCATCCATACAGGCACCGGCAGCTACAGACATTGACCCCTTCCCATGTCCATCCACTGTACAGAGGTGGACCTCTTCCCATCCACTGTACAGACATTGACCCCTTCCCATGCCCATCCACTGCACAGACGATGACCCCTTCCCATGCCCATCCACTGTACAGACGTTGACCTCTTCCCATGCCCATCCACTGCACAGACGATGACCCCTTCCCATGCCCATCCACTGTACAGACGTTGACCCCTTCCCATGCCCATCCACTTTACAGACGTTGACCCCCTTCCCATGCCCATACACTGTACAGACGTTGACCCCTTCCCATGCCCATCCACTTTACAGATGTTGACCCCTTCCCATGCCCATACACTGTACAGACGTTGACCTCTTCCCATGCCCATCCACTGTACAGACGTTGACCCCTTCCCATGCCCATCCACTTTACAGATGCTGACCCCTTCCCATGTCCATCCACTGTACAGACGTTGACCCCTTCCCATGCCCATCCACTGTACAGACGTTGACCCCTTCCCATGTCCATCCACTGTACAGACGTTGACCCCTTCCCATGTCCATCCACTGTACAGACGTTGACCCCTTCCCATGTCCATCCACTGTACAGATTGACCCCTTACCATGTCCATCCACTGTACAGACGTTTCCCCTTCACATTGTCCATCCACCGTACAGATGTTGACCCCTTCCCATGTCCATCCACCGTACAGATGTTGACGCCTTCACATTGTCCATCTACTGTACAGAGGTTGACCCCCTCCCATGTCCATCCACTGTACAGAGGTTGACCCCTTCCCATGTCCATACACTGTACAGACGTTGACCTCTTCCCATGCCCATCCACAGCACAGACGTTGACCACGTCCCATGCCCATCCACTGTACAGACGTTGACCCCTTCCTATCTCCATCCACTGTACAGACGTTGACCCCTTCCTATCTCCATCCACTGTACAGACGTTGACCCCTTCCTATCTCCATCCACTGTACAGACGTTGACCCCTTCCCATGCCCATCCACTGCACAGACGTTGACCCCTTCCTATGTCCATCCACTGTACAGATGCTGACCCCTTCCTATGTCCATCCACTGTACAGACGTTGACCTCTTCCCATGCCTATCCACTGTACAGACGTTGACCCCTTCCCATGCCCATCCACTGTACAGAGGTTGACCCCTTCCCATGTCCATCCACTGTGCAGACTTTGACCCCTCCCCATAACCATCCACTGTACAGACGTTGACCCCTTCCTATGTCCATCCACTGTACAGACGTTGACCCCTTCCCATGCCCATACACTGTACAGATGTTGACCCCTTCCCATGCCCATACACTGTACAGACGTTGACCCCTTCCTATCTCCATCCACTGTACAGACGTTGACCCCTTCCCATGCCCATACACTGTACAGACGTTGACCCTTTCCCATGCCCATCCACTGTACAGACGTTGACCCCTTCCTATGTCCATCCACTGTACAGACGTTGACCCCTTCCTATGTCCATCCACTGTACAGACGTTGACCCCTTCCTATGTCCATCCACTGTACAGACGTTGACCCCCTTCCTATGTCCATCCACTGTACAGACGTTGACCCCTTCCTATGTCCATCCACTGTACAGACGTTGACCCCTTCCTATGTCCATCCACTGTACAGACGTTGACCCCCTTCTTATGTCGATTCCATGGCCTCTGAACTTGGATATACATCTTCACATTAATGCATTCATGTCGCTGTCCCTCATCCCCCACCCCAACCCCCTCCTCTCTCTCTCTCTCTCTCTCTCTCTCTCTCTCTCTCTCTCTCTCTCTCTCTCTCTCTCTCTCTCTCTCTCTCTCTCTCTCTCTCTCTCCCTCACCTCCCCAATATCTCTTTCTTTCTTTCCCTCTCAAATTCTCTCTCCTCTTGTCCTTTACTCCCCTCCCCCATCCCCTGCTGTTTCAGCCCCTCGTTCTCGCTGGCACCTCCCAGAGTTTGTAGTATTTACATACAAACCTTTCTGGTACACGTGTTACCTTAGGTGACAGTATGCATTGTCGGGACGTTTGGCTGGAGGAAGAGTTGTGATGATGACTTTTCCTCCCTCATGACTCTCAGTCCACAAGGGACATTCTTTCAAGACGCGCAGTCTTCGCCTTTACCGACCACGACATGACGCAATGTTATGACGTAATGCTGTGACGTGTTGATAGTCACGCTACCCCTTGAACAGTCACAACACGCAAATGGGACACAGGGTCGTGGTAATGGGGAATTTAATGTCATGTTAGATTATAGGATGTTCGTATAAAGTAAAATGTGATACATTTGTACTGTTGGTGTATTTCAGTTTTAAGGAGGAATGTTTTTTTAACGATTTAAGGCTTTAGGTATGGACATGTTTTGCCATACACGCACGCACGCACGCACGTACGCACGCAGGCACACACACACACGCACGCACGCACGCACGCACGCGCGCGCGCGCGCGCGCGCGCACACACACACACACACACACACACACACACACACACACACACACACGTGCGCGCTCTCTGTGGTCAACATTGAAATGACACGAAAGACAAGAGACGTCAGTTTCATCCGTGGGACAAAATAGTGATGCGTAACATGATTAGCATCAGCCTAAGCAGCCTCTTTGCTTAATGAAAGACACAAATAGCCACAGAAATGAGCGCCACTCAAACGCCAACTGTAAACAATCCTGGCACACTGGTCACCCATAGGCTTCAAGTGTGGAGGTGACTGTAAACAATCCTGGCACATTGGTCGTCCACAGGCCTCAAGTGTGGAGAAGACAAAGTAGGCCTTGATACAGAGGAAGCTAACTCCGGACGTCAGGCGGTAAGGATGATAAGATGGGATTCATTGGTGTTCTGTTGGTGTCCACAGAGATCAGCACTACGACATTTCCCCCCTTCACCCTCAAAACCTGACGGTGCTGAAGCACGTGCGGGAGATCACGGGCTTCCTGCTCATCCAATCCGATCACCCCGACTTCACTGACCTCTCCTTCCTCTCCAGTCTGGAAATCATCAACGGAGGGCAACTCGAGTAAGCATGGCGGGCGTGTGGTGTAGCACTTGGTTGTTGCGCGGTGGGAGTGGGGGGGTGGGGGGCAGGGGGGAGGGGGGGATTGTAGTTAGTTGTTTATTTGCACAGAGTTGAAACAGCGGTGGACCGGTACAACAAAAAAAAGGTTGATTAAAAAGAACTTTTTTTCAATTAAATTATGCATACATTTTTAACAGCATAATATACGCATATATGCAGCATTCATGTATCAGAGTATGGTCCATACTGCATCAAATAGCATTGCATTACACGGCATAATATAAGTAGACACATACGCACGCACACATGCACGCACGAACTCATACACTCACACAGAAACGAATACTTTATGGGAAGAAAACTGGATAAGCTAAACAGCTTTTTTTACACCATGCCCTCACAGAAACAGGAAAAAATGACTTGGAAGAAGTCCCTCGCTGTGCCATCACCGCTTGTGCTCCCTCCGTGCCTCTCAGCCTGGTTCAAACGAAAGAAACAAAACAATCTAATGACGATCTAGTCATGGCAACGAAGAAAAGCAAACAAACAATCAAGTCATCAAGAAAGATAGATAGATAGATAGATAAGCATCCATACTTAAATCATGATATTCAGCTATAAAGCAAATAAGGGGGCGAGACAGCAGAGCAACGTGCGTAATAAAAAACATTGCGGTCAGAACTCCAGATAACACAAAATGTATTAGAGTTACAGCTTTTCCATTAAATCTCTGTGATGTGATGCCTTGAAAGAAGATCAAATGGTTGCATTTACGAGTGAGCAGAGAGAGAGCGAGCGAGAGAAGAAGAAGAGAAGAAAAAAAGGGAATTCTGCAATTATTTTAATGGCCATGCGATATGCATTGTTTTTTAAATGTTTTATTTCAAAGTCGTGACAGTGCATGGGCCTAAGTTTGACGTCACGCAGGAAAAAACTCACCACACGAAATGTCAGGATTCGGAAGGCGAGAAAGAGGTGGTGTGTGTGTGTGTGTGTGTGTGTGTGTGTGTGTGTGTGTGTGTGTGCACGCGCGTGCGTGCGTGCGTGCGTGTGTCCGTGCATGCGTGTGTGTGTGTGTGTGTGTGTGTGTGTGTGTGTGTGTGTGTGTGTGTAAAGGTGAGGAGTGGTTTGCAGAGGTTTTAAGAATGAGAGAGAAACTTTTTGTGAAATTTCTTATGTGAATTGTTTTAAATTCATATTATTGTTATTGTTATTATGCAATGTGTTAATTGTGAATGCAGTGTGATGATTTGTTTCAGTATTGATATGCAATGTGTTAATCAAGGATCTTAGTGAGAGTTATTTATATATCATTATGTTCTGTGATAAGTTTCCTTAGTTAAAAAAAAATGAATTTTTGTGGGTGATGTGGGTTTTTTTGTCATAATATTTAATCATTAATGTTAATCATATGAAGAACTGTGATATTTGTAAGGTTATTATGTACACCTACACACAATGGACCCATGCACGCACATGCACGCGCGCGCACATGCACGCGAACGTGTACACACCTCCACGCACACTCCCATGCACGCAAACATATGCACGCACAGTGCACACACACATGCATACATACAGTATAGGTCTCTGACCGAAACTGATGTGAATTAGTACTAAGGTGCATGTTTATATATTATTTGATTTGTGCAAATCAGTATTTGATATGTCGAGGTTTTGTTTTTTTTTTACAATGCGCATGACTTTTATACCTCCTATTTTCACCGTTTGCTCTGTCTTGAAATGTAAAGCGCTGATGAGCATTTTTGTAGAATATGCGCTATAGAAATAAACATTATTATTATCATTATTAATATTACAAGATGTTGGCGGCTTGTAGCTTTCTGGCATCTTCCTTTCATCAGCCCCATGCAGTTCCTGGACTCTAGACATGGGTTTTTTACCTGACCAGGCTACGACACAATCACACACAGGCCACAACGACGCGATGATTCAGAGTGACTTGTAGCCCAGTGGTTGGGGCAGTCGGCTATGGAGCCGATGGTCGAGAGTTCGAATCACGAGGTCCTCTCTGTTCTCCCGGCAATTATTGCATTCATGATTCAGCTCAGGGAAGAAAAGACAGCGGAAGGAGAAGGCTTGGCCTCGTCTTCCAGGACACCCTACCCCTGGCACGCTGAATCTTCATTCACTGCCCATACAGTCAGGAGACTAGGGGGTTCGAACCTTTATATTTAAACGACTCGTGGACTTGATTACCGACCTTGACAGCTAACCCCCCACCCCCCCCCTCGCTGTCCTGCAGTGGCGGTCAGGCCCTGCACATCCTGGGCACCCCCCTGCGGTCCCTGGAGCTGACGTCACTGCGGCTGATCGCCAACGGTGACGTGTACATTCTGGGCAACCCCCACCTCTGCTACGCTCACACCATAGAATGGCGGAAGCTCTTCTACACCCTCAAGCAGAAGGCTCACATCGGCTACAACAAGTCCCCTGTCAACTGCAGTGAGTGCTGTCTTGTCTGGCTGGCTGGCTGGCTGGCTGGTCCTCTGTGTGTCTGTCCATTTGTCCCTCTGTTTCTCTCGTTTTTCCACATCTAACAAAAGACTCACATCAGCAACAAGTCCCCCGTCATTTGAAATAAATGGTATTCTGTCTGTCTGTGTCTGTCTGGTGCTGTGCCCATTGTCCCTCTGCCCCTCTCCCTCTTCTGCAACTCCAGGCCATGACTCGCATCGACTACAAGCAGTCCGTCGTTAGCTGTAGTGAACAGTGGCCTGGCTGGCTGGCTGGCTGGCTGGCTGGCTGGTACACTTTTTATCTGGCTGGCTGTCAAGCCTTCTATCTGGCTGGCTGTCTGGCCATGTCTGTCTGTCTGTCAGTCTAGCGGTCTGTCTGTCTGCCATACCCACACCTTCAAACAAAACGGACAGAGACTGCAACATCAGAACCTTCCCCTTCACTGAAGTGAATTGGCTGTTTGTCTGCCTCTGTATGACTAACAGTTGATCACTCGAACGGTTAGTTGTCCACAGGACGTTAACATGTTTTTTTCCATCCCACGACCTGATCAGACAGTGACTGTCCGCCCTGTGTCTGTCCTGTGTCAGCCCTGTGTATCCATTACGACCTGACCAGACAGTGACTGTCCGCCCTGTGTCTGTCCTGTGTCAGCCCTGTGTATCCATTACGACCTGACCAGACAGTGACTGTCCGCCCTGTGTCTGTCCTGTGTCAGCCCTGTGTATCCATTACGACCTGACCAGACAGTGACTGTCCGCCCTGTGTCTGTCCTGTGTCAGCCCTGTGTATCCATTACGACCTGACCAGACAGTGACTGTCCGCCCTGTGTCTGTCCTGTGTCTGCCCTGTGTATCCATTACGACCTGATCAGACAGTGACTGTCCGCTCTGTGTCTGTCCTGTCTCTGTCCTGTTTGCCCATTACGACCTGACCAGACAGAGACTGTCCGCACTGTGTCTGTCCTGTGTGTGTGCGTGTGTCCATTACGACCTGACCAGACAGTGACTGTCCGCCCTGTGTCTGTCCTGTGTCTGTCACGTGTGTCCATGACGACCTGACCAGTGACTGTCCGCCCTGTGTCTGTCCGGTGTGTACATGACGACCTGACCAGACAGTGACCGTCCGCCCTGTGTCTGTCCTGTGTCTGCCTGTGTATCCATTACGACCTGATCAGACAGTGACTGTCCGCTCTGTGTCTGTCCTGTCTCTGTCCTGTTTGCCCATTACGACCTGACCAGACAGAGACTGTCCGCACTGTGTCTGTCCCTGTGTGTGTGCGTGTGTCCATTACGACCTGACCAGACAGTGACTGTCCGCCCTGTGTCTGTCCTGTGTCTGTCACGTGTGTCCATGACGACCTGACCAGTGACTGTCCGCCCTGTGTCTGTCCGGTGTGTACATGACGACCTGACCAGACAGTGACCGTCCGCCCTGTGTCTGTCCTGTGTCTGTCCGATGTGTCCATGACGACCTGACCAGACAGTGACTGTCCGCCCTGTGTCTGTCCTGTGTCTGTCCTGTTTGTCCATTACGACCTGACCAGACAGTGACTGTCCACCCTGTGTCTGTCCTGTGTCTGTCCTGTTTGTCCATTACGACCTGACCAGACAGTGACTGTCCGCCCTGTGTCTGTCCGATGTGTCCATGACGACCTGACCAGACAGTGACCGTCCGCCCTGTGTCTGTCCTGTGTCTGTTCTGTGTCTGTCCGGTGTGTCCATTACGACCTGACCAGACAGTGACCGTCCGCCCTGTGTCTGTCCTGTGTCTGTCCTGTGTGTGTCCGTGTGTGTCCATGACAAGCTGACCAGACAGTGACTGTCCGCACTGTTTCTGTCTTGTGTTTGTCATGTGTCCGTCCTGTGTCTGTCTTGTGTGACCATGACGACCTGACCAAACAGTGACCGTCCGCACTGTGTCTGTCTTGTATCTGTCATGTGTCTGTCCCGTGTCTGTGTTGTGTGACCATGACGACCTGACCAGACAGTCACTGTCCGCCCTGTTTCTGTCCTGTGTCTGTCATGTGTCTGTCCTGTGTCTGTCTTGTGTGACCATGACGACCTGACCAAACAGTGACTGTCCGCCCTGTGTCTGTCTTGTGTCTGTCATGTGTCTGTCCTCTGTCTTGTGTGACCATGACGACCTGACCAGACAGTGACTGCCCGCCCTGTGTCTGTCTTGTGTCTGTCATGTGTCTGTCCTGTGTCTGTCTTGTGTGACCATGACGACCTGACCAGACAGTGACTGCCCGCCCTGTGTCTGTCTTGTGTCTGTCATGTGTCTGTCCTGTGTCTGTCTTGTGTGACCATGACGACCTGACCAGACAGTGACTGCCCGCCCTGTGTCTGTCTTGTGTCTGCCATGTGTCTGTCCTATGTCTGTCTTGTTTGACCATGACGACCTGACTAGACAGTGACTGTCCGCCCTGTTTCTGTCCAGTGTCTGTCCTGTATGACCATTACAACCTGACCAGACAGTGACTGTCCGCCCTGTTTCTGTCCAGTGCCTGTCCTGTATGACCATTACAACCTGACCAGACAGTGACTGTCCGCTCTGTGTCTGTCCTGTCCATGACAGCGGAGGACGACGAGGTGTGTGACGCCCAGTGCAGCTCCTCGGGGTGCTGGGGCAAGGGGCCCAACAAGTGCCTGAGCTGCCTGATGTACGAGTTCCCTGACGACCACCTCTGCCTCAGCAACTGCTCCGACATCCCGCTCCTCTACCACGCCGGCGACGGCAAGTGCCAGCGCTGTCACCCCCGAGTGTGCCAACTCCTGCACCGGACCGGTGAGTGGGGGATCGAGAGGGGTGTGGGGGTTTGGGGGGGGGGGGGGCGCGGGGCAGAAGAGGAAACGAAAGGGAGGGAGGGATTCCAGGGATAGGCAGATGGTGCCGGGGTCAGAGTTGAAGTAGGGAGTTGTCATGGTGATGTTGGGTATGGTGGTTCGGGGGATTCTTCACTACAGGCTGCAGGCTCTCTCTCTCTCTCTCTCTCTCTCTCTCTCTCTCTCTCTCTCTCTCTCTCTCTGAATGCGGGACAACATAACGCGAACGAGAGGTCATCGTCAACCTGGGTCTCGCTAACGCGAATCAGCTGTAACAGTTCGTGAATCAAGGACCTCAGACGACTTCTATCTCCCTCTAAGAAATGAACAGGTTGTTGGCCTGCTGTGAGATGGTGTAATATAACTGCGTGTCTGTCTGTTATCATTGATATTATTATTGTTAAGTGTACATGCATAGCACCTCTCCTCGGTTTGAGACCAAGCTGTAAGCGCTTTACAGTCTGCACTGTCCATTACACAGCAGACTGCTTACCTGGATATAGCAGACTGAACAGCTGCCCGCTTCCCGCGTCGTTCGGTCAGTTTTTCATGTGTATTTTCAGTTTTTCGGTGCATGTTCCGAAAGCTTGTGATGGGATCTTACGTGTGTGCAATACGTTATGCGTGCGTTCACACGCGGAACCACGGTTCATAGTCTCCTTCGAAGGACATTTCGGGAAATGGAGTCAGAACCATATTTAACTTCGAAGGGAAAAAAAATCCCTGTATATGTACTGCAGTGCCCCAGCGGAGATTCGACCCAACAACCCTAGGATCACCATGATCACGGATCCGGCGCTCAATCAAGTGAACTATTTTGGCCCCTTTGTTTGTCAGCAATAGTCGCCGAGTGTAGACGGTGCTGCCGCGCTGTCAGTCTGTGTTGAATATGGCAGGCAGGGCTGTGTTAATGCCCAGCATCATTCACAACCAGGCCACCACTGGCTGTGTGCAGTGTGACAGGCAGGGCTGTGTTAATGCCCAGCATCATTCACCACCAGGCCACCACTGGCTGTGTGCAGTGTGACAGGCAGGGCTGTGTTAATGCCCAGCATCATTCACCACCAGGCCACCACTGGCTGTGTGCAGTGTGACAGGCAGGGCTGTGTTAATGCCCAGCATCATCACCAGGCCACCACTGGCTGTGTGCATTGTGACAGGCAGGGCTAACTGTCAATGCCCAGCATCATTCACAACCAGGCCACCACTGGCTGCCTGGTGTCACTGTCAAACAAAGATGGATGACGTCGCTTCAAAGGTAGACCTGGCTGGCTGTGTCTGGGGAAGATCGTTGATAGCAAAGGACGTCGGGAAATCCACCTACCTGCTGTTTAAAGCCTGGATCAAAGGGGGGGGGGGGGGGGGGTGTGCTATCCCACAGGAAGTGGCGCTTTCAGTTACTTCCCTTTGTGCCTTAGCAGAGTAGAAGGAGGAAGAGAATTCCGATAGTTTTGTCCACCAATCAGAGGTTGCAGCTATTCCTGGTGCAAGGAAAAGAATAAAATGGTACAGAATTAGGTTTCCTTGCCGATATTCTGCTCGTACAGACCACATGTGGCCTATTGGTACAGAAGAGGAAGTGAATTGTAGAGAAAGGAAGTTGAATCTGAGTTGTTGAAATTTTGGTTTGGGTTTTGGTCTCTGCCAGTATGTGATTTTGCGAGTTGTGAGCTGTTAGTGGATTGGTCCCTGGCGTCAGTGACGTACATCTGGAGAGGCCACGTGCTGACTCCTCTCGTTGTGAGCTGTCAATGGATTGGTCCCTGGCGTCAGTGACGTACATCTGGAGAGGCCACGTGCTGACTCCTCTCGTTGTGAGCTGTCGGTGGATTGGTCCCTGGCGTCAGTGACGTACACCTGGAGAGGTCACGTGCTGACTCCTCTCGTTGTGAGCTGTCAATGGATTGGTCCCTGGCGTCAGTGACGTACACCTGGAGAGGTCACGTGCTGACTCCTCTCGTTGTGAGCTGTCAATGGATTGGTCCCTGGCGTCAGTGACGTACATCTGGAGAGGCCACGTGCTGACTCCTCTCGTTGTGAGCTGTCGGTGGATTGGTCCCTGGCGTCAGTGACGTACACCTGGAGAGGTCACGTGCTGACTCCTCTCGTTGTGAGCTGTCAATGGATTGGTCCCTGGCGTCAGTGACGTACACCTGAGAGGTCACGTGCTGGCTCCTCTCATTGTGAGCTGTCGGTGGATTGGTCCCTGACGTCAGTGACGTACACCTGGAGAGGCCATGTGCTGAACTCTTCTCGGGCCGTTGACTTTTGTATCAACCCGTCCTTCTGTTATATCGTTTATTGCTGCTCTTCTTTCTGTCTCTGTCTGTCTGTCTCTGTCTCTGTCTCTCTCTCTCTCTCTCTCTCTCTCTCTCTCTCTCTCTCTCTCTCTCTCTCTCTCTCCTCGTGTGTTTGTCTCTATTTCCTTGTCTCAGTCTCCCACTGTTCTTCTGTCTGTGTTGTTTGTCTGTCTGTCAGACTCTCTCTCTCTCTCCCCTCTCTCTCTCTCTCTCTCTCTCTCTCTCTCTCTCTCTCTCTCTCTCTCTCTCTCTCTCTCTCTGTCTGTGTGTGTGTGTGTGTGTGTGTGTGTGTGTGTGTGTGTGTGTGTGTGTGTGTGCAGGACAACACGCAGTGTGACCGCTGTGCCCACGTGGCCATTCACGGGCCGGAGGGTCAGGTGGGCTGTTTTGCCCAGTGCCCGCTGTCCACCTACAGCGATGAGAACAACGTGTGCCGCCCCTGCCACATCTACTGCCAGAGCTTTGGGTACACACCTCTCGGCTGTCACTGCTCCTTGTCTCTTTGTCCTGTGTCAATTGCTGAGAGTGTGGGATGAATCACGTGCGTTGTGTGTGTGTGCGTGTGTGTGTGTGTGTGTGTGTGTGTGTGTGTGTGTGTGTGTGTGTGTGTGTGTGTGTGTGTGTGACAGACAGACAGACACAGAGAGAGTGCGAGAGAACGAGACAGACAGAGAGAGAGAGAGAGAGAGAGAGATGTCCGAGCGTTGGGTTGTAAGGCCCATAGCAGATTAAACTTCAAGCGTGAGAAGTTCGTTCTGGTCGCCTGGAAGCGGCACATGTGGCCATGGAGTTAATCTGTGACTGTCATCATGCCTTAGGGCTTCAGTAACACCCCTCCCCCCCCCCCCCCCCCCCCCCCCCCCCCCCCACCCTACATTAGTTCATCCTTTCCGAGCCATTTCGAGAGGTGGAGTATCACGATCAACTGAAGAGCTTTGAGACATGAACGGTTTGTTTTGTCTTTAGAAGTTTTTGTTTTTTTTTTACTGGATATCTTTTGGTGATCTTTGGTTGGGTTCTAATTTGAAAGGAGCCAGTGAAAGCTCCCTAAAGGTCGGTGATCTTCCAAGAGCTGTTGTGAAGCTTTTTGGAGGCCTTTCCATTTGTGCCCCCTCATTGGATGTTTAAGCTACTTTAACACAATCCGGGGCATTCATCTGACTCTGTTCAGGCCTTTCACCTACTTGTGCCTGTGTGAAAGCTTTGACTGATTTTTTGGTGTGTTTTCATGACATTTGGAATTAGTGCTGTCACTTTCGTGTTTCCACTTCCCGTCTGTTGTGTGAGAGGTGCACAGTGAGGTTTCTGGTTGCGTTGTCGCCCCTCGCTGACCAGAGCGCCCTATGTCAACACGTAGACACTCCTCCGGACGCACAGTTTGTGCCGAAGTAGCCGTTGCCTTCATGCGTAGTCAGGCATCCGCATCGTCCGTTTCCCAAGCCTTCAGTTGTCAGTGGAGAGGTTTACCGCTGCCTCCCCCCCCCCCCCCAAACCCATCCCCATTGGTAAAACACACAGGCAACAACAGGCCGGGGTGTGGAAGGGAAGATGTGTCCAGCCCATCCATCCAGAAGACTGCAGGTTCGATTCCCGGCAGCAGCAAAATACTTTTTTTTTCTGCTGTCCCAACCTCTGCGCCACCTCAGAGGCAGTGCACCCACGCCGCTCATTCCGACACCCCGTCCACGGCCGCAGCCCCGCACCGGCAATCCACCAGGGAGCGGTCAGTGTCAAGTCGCCAAGAGGCAACCCACCGGAGGAGACACTACACTGCTGCCGAGTCATTTCGGTGGTGTTCAGTGGCGCCTGTTCTGATCTAACATACGCAGGACACCACCTACTAAGCCCCCTACTGACGACAATAATTGCTTAGTCGCGGAGCCGGCGTGAGTGAGCTCTCCCTCCGAGGGCGCCACCACGTCCGTCCAACGACAGCCCCCGTGGACTTGCCGATACCGGTGACCCCGACGGAACCAACCAAGGCCACAGACGTGGAGAGGACATCGAAATTGAGGTCACCATGAGAGCAGGGCATGAAGGGCCACAGAATTTGAGACATTTTTTTTTGCTGATCGATGAGAATGAGGATGATTAAGATGATGCTACGGATTTCCATTTCGGTCTGAGACTACATGACAGGGCTGTACTCTACGCTTCCTTTCATAATATATCCCGGCGTCAACCAGCCCGAGAGATACAGGCACCTGCAGTGTTGGTCAGGAAATTTGAGCAACACTCTCAGAAACGCATCCATTAAGTGGATGAAACTCGACTGTGTGGTCCCAGTCTTCCCAACTGAGTCCGGAGCAACTCAACTCTGGGTAGGAGCCGTCGGGGCAGAAATGACAACCCCGTTGTGTGTGTTACGTGGTAAGTATTGTTGTCACGTGCTCACTGCCCCGTGTGACAGACGGACTGACCTCCCCCCTCCCCCCCCCCCCCCCCTGTGTGTCACGTGAGAAGTGTTGTTGTCACGTGCCCGTTGGCCGGTGTGACAGACGGACTGACCTCCCCACCCCCCGTTCTGTGTGTGTCACGTGAGAAGTATTGTTATCACGTGCCCGTTGGCCGGTGTGACTGCCGGACTGACCACCCCGTTCTATGTGTCACGTGAGAAGTATTGTCACGTGTTCACTGCCCGGTGTGGCGGACAGACAGACGGACTGACCACCCCGTTCTTTGTGTCACGTGAGAAGTATTGTTGTCAAGTGCTCACTGCCTGGTGTGGCGGACAGACAGACGGACTGACCACCCCCTTCTATGTGCAGGTGCACGGGGCCGTCGGTGGAGATCAAAGAGGGCGGGTGCCAGAAGTGTGAGGTGGGCCTGCAGAAGACGGCGGAGGACGGCACCATCACCTGTCTGCCTCCAGACACCGACTCCTGTCAGCCGGGCTACTACAGGTGAATGCCAGGTCCTGTCTGGCTATCTCCCCCTGGACCCATGGCGGGACAGAAGGTCTGTCTGTCTATCTGTCTGCCAGCCTGTCTGTCTGTCTGTCTGTATGTATGTCTGCCTGTCTGTATGTCTGTCTGTCTGTCTCTCTGTGCTGAATGTTATGCCTGATTGTTTGTCTGTCTGTGTCTTCTTCTTCTTCTTCTTCTTTCTTCTTCTTCTTTCTTCTTCTTCTTATTTCTTCTGCTTCTTCTTCTTTTCTTCTTCTTCTTCTTCTTCTTCTTCTTCTTTTCTTTCTTTTCTGCTTCTGCTGCATCATCATCTTCTCTTCTTCTTCTTCTTCTTCTTCTTCTTCTTCTTCTTCTTCTTCTTCTTCTTCTTCTTCTTCTTCTTTTCCTGCTCATGCACTTCACCTTTCTCATTATCTGCTGCTAACCAGTTTCATAATGGTAGTTTTCATATACTTCTTTTGATTTTATTGCGAATCTCTTCATTACCATAAGTTGTTTGCATTATGGTTTGTTTAGGGATATATGGTGAGGTATACGTAGTTTAGTGGCCAGAATGTTATCGCATGATTGCATGTTCATGTTGACTGCCTTGACAGGAGTTGACGTTAAAAGATGATGGTATTGACAAAGATGATAGCAGTGTGACTTTAATGATGGCATTGCCAAAGACGGCAGCAGTGTGACTAATGATGGGCATTGCCAGAGATCACAGCAGTGTCACCTTAATGAGTGTATTCACAAAGATGACAATCGTGTCACTTTAATGACGGCACTGACGAAGATGACAACCGTGTTTACTGTAATGACGGCATAGACAAAGACGACAGCAGAGTCTTTAATGATGGCATTGACAAAGACGACAGCAGTGTGACTTTAATGATGGCTCTGACGTCAACCGACGGAAAGAGTCGAACATGAGAAGGTCGACACCCCCACCCCAGACTTGAGCCGTCTGTCCTCCATTGCCTCCTCCAGGTGTGCGAGCCGTGCCACCATTTTCTGCGAGACGTGTCACGGCGCCAGCAACCAGTACTGCGAGGAGTGCCGCTACTTCCGCTCCCTGGACAACTACTGCACCAACTTCTGCCCGCAGTTCGCCTACGGTGACGTCAGCAGCAAGCGGTGTCGTCTGTGTCACCGGGAGTGTCGGGGGGGATGCACGGGCCCTGACAGCGTGCACTGCAACGCCTGCTCCAACTTCAAGATCTACCTGGACCAGGAGCTCACTAGGGTGGGTACAGCGTGTGTGTGTGTGTGGGGGGGGGGGGCCGCTTTGTTTAAGGGAGAGTGGGAGACAGAGCTTTGTCTGGGGGAGAAGCTGATTTGGCTTGTGTTGGTTTAAAGCAGTTCATTTCCAATTTGCAATCACATACAACTTAACAGTAAATGTCAAAATTTTAAACAGCGTCAAATTAGTGCTTATAGTGTTGGATAGGGGTAACTCCAGCATGAAGATCTGTTTGAATGAGGAGCGGACTGGGTAACCAGGAAAATTAGCAGTGGCATCAGGCTGTCGAACACACAGATGCACTCCTTTACGTTCACTCCCCCTCCCCATTCCTACACGCATACACACAAGTGGCATGACTAAGAAAAGACCATCGTCCAGAAAAGACTTATAAAAGACTGACGTCCAGAAAAGACCAACGTCCAGACAAGACTCTCAGAAAAGACTGACGTCCAGAAAAGACTGACGTCCAGAAAAGACTCAGAAAAGACTGACGTCCAGAAAAGACTGACGTCCATTTCGCGCCCAGTTTGAGAAGACAAACGATTGCTCGTTCTTTTCATGGTCCTGAATATTGTATATCTTGCCTGAAGAAGACCAAAGAGGTCGAAACACGTCGTAGTTTGTCTTGTAATTTGATTTTCCCTTTTTGCCCGCCTGCACTCACCTCACACTGAATATAACAAAAGACTGTAAACACGCTGCATAGGACTGTAAACACGCTGCATAGGACTGCAAACATGTTGCATAAGACTGTAAACACGCTGCACAGGGAGCAACGTAAATTACGTTGTATACATAAACCATGAGCAATCATGATGATAATAATAATAATGATTATGATCATAACAACAACAACAACAACAACAATAATAATAATAAATAATAATAATAATAATAAAAAAACAACAACAACAACAACAACAACAACAACAACAACAACAACAGGAAGGCAGGCTGGTGGTTGTGGGATGCCTGGTCGTCATATACACATGAAGGCGGGGGATGGAGGGGGGTGGGTCATCGTCAGCCGGCAGATGATGCAGTAGTGGTTATTCAGGGGGAAGCGACCAATGCCTGTTTCCTTGAATTGATCGTGCCCAGCACGGCACACCACCCAATCAGTGATGCGACTGGATTGTGGCTGGAGAAATGAACTGCCTGTAGCAGTGCAAAACTTAAATGACCATGGCAGTGTAGGGCCGATAGGCTGGTCACAGTGGACACTGAAGTGGTCAGTGCTAGTAATGAAGGTAGTCAGTTTATTACTGTGCTGTGCTGGTCACAGTGAACACTGAAGTGGTCAGTGCTAGTAATGAAGGTAGACAGTTTATTACTGTGCAATGCTGGTCACAGTGGACACTGAAGTGGTCAGTGCTAGTAATGAAGGTAGACAGTTTATTACTTACTGTGCTATGCTGGTCACAGTGGACACTGAAGTGGTCAGTGCTAGTAATGAAGGTAGACAGTTTATTACTGTGCTATGTCACAGTGGACACTGAAGTGGTCAGTAATGAAGGTAGACAGTTTATTACTGTGCTATGCTGGTCACAGTGGACACTGAAGTGGTCAGTAATGAAGGCAGACAGTTTATTATGAAGGCAGACAGTTTATTATGAAGGCAGACAGTTTATTACGGCAGACAGTTTATTATGAAGGCAGACAGTTTATTACTGTGCTATGTCACAGTGGACACCAAAGTGGTCAGTAATGAAGGCAGACAGTTGTTTATTATGAAGGCAGACCCTTTATTATGAAGGCAGACAGTTTATTATGAAGGCAGACCCTTTATTATGAAGGCAGACGCTTTATTATGAAGGCAGACAGTTCATGACGATGCCATGTCACAGTGGACAGTGAAGTGGTCAGTGAAGTGAAGGCAGTGATGAAGGCAGACAGCTTATTATGAAGGCAGACAGCTTATTATGAAGGCAGACAGCTTATTATGAAGGCAGACGGCATATATTATGAAGGCAGACAGCATATTATGAAGGCAGACAGCTTATTATGAAGGCAGATAGTTTATTATGAAGCAGTTTATTATGAAGGCAGACAATTTATTATGAAGGCAGACAATTTATTATGAAGGCAGACAGTTCATTACTGTGCTATATCACAGTGGACACTGAAGTGGTCAGTGATAGTTTATTATGAAGGCAGTTAGTTTATTACTGTGCTATATCACAGTGGACACTGAAGTGGTCAGTGATAGTTTATTATGAAGGCAGCTAGTTTATTACTGTGCTGTATCACAGTGGACACTGAAGTGGTCAGTGATGAAGGTAGACAGTATTACGGTGCTGTATCTAGAGACCTCTAAAGGTTCATGTAATGGTTACAGTTATAGAACGCATGAATACTTGAATTCCTTCCTATTCTGTTCCTTTCCCCTCTAAGTGGCAGTGATGTACCGCTCTACCCCTGCTGCGTCTCTCTCCCTCTCTCCTATCTCTCTCTCTCTCTCTCTCTCTCTCTCTCTCTCTCTCTCTCTCTCTCTCTCTTCTCTCTTCTCTCTCTCTCTGTCTCTCTCTGTCTCTCTGTCTGTCTGTCTGTCTCTCTCTCTCTCTCTCTCTCTCTCTCTCTCTCTCTCTCTCTCTCTGTCGGTCTGTCTGTCTGTCTGTCTGTCTCTGTCTCTCTCTCTCTCTCTCTCCTCTCTCTCTCTCTCTCTCTCTCTCTCTCTCAGACATTTCAATGATTAAATTTTGTACAGTTTTTTGTCAAATTCAGATTGGGTATATGCGATATTAGCACTCATAAAAGGTATACAGAAAAATCAAACTCTTGCCCTTTTTGTAAGGTTACAGAAGACGAACATCATTTTTTGTTTGTATGTCCAGTATAACAGGAAATTAGAGAAAAGTATCTGACGAGAGTTTTTGGAAATTCAGACGGAAATACACATTTGTCACTATATCTGCAGAGCGAAAGCAGGTTTATTACACGTTCTGTTGCAATGTTTATTTATTATGCTTTAAAAAAAAGAGAGAAGAGGAAAATGCGAAATCCATTTCAGCTGTGTAATTTTTTTCCTGTATTAAAAGGGTAAACTGGGGAAACTGCATAGAAAATACCTGAAAGCAGTTCCCAGTTGGTTTATCCTATGCAGTTAGGAAATGATATAGTTTTGTTTTGTAGATTCTTTTTAGTTTGGTCTGTGTGGGTTTTTCTCATTTTGTGTCTTTACATGATACATGTACCTCCTTTGCATACAGGCCGGGGCCTTGCAGTAAACTTTTTCAGAGTTCAGAGTTCTCTCTCTCTCTCCTCTCTCTCTCTCTCTCTCTTCTCTCTCTCTCTCTCTCTCTCTCTCTCCTCTCTCTCTCTCTCTCTCTCTCTCTCTCTCTCTCTCCTCTCTCTCTTCTGTCTGCTCCCCTCATCCCTCATCATCCCTTTCACCCTCCCTCCATTCTCTCCAGTTACCAACAGTTGAGAAATGGCGTCCATTGCACACAAATTCAGCTCCTCTGTACACTACAGTGACGCCTCACCATGCCACAAGCACTCCCGGCCCCTACCTCTCTCCACCTGCCATATCCACCCGTCTCCTGTCGCTCCTCCCCCTCCCCCTTCCTTCTTCCTCCAGGTGTGTACTGACTGTGGACCAGTGGTGGTGTTGGTGTGTTAGCAACTCCCTCATACCCCCTACCTCTCTCCACCACTACCTCCACCAGTCTCCTGTCTCCCCTCGCCCCCCTCCCCCTTTTTTCTCCTTCCTCCAGGTGTGCAGTGACTGTGGACGGGTGCTGGTGTTGGTGTGTTTCAGTTCAACTGCACTGCGGACTGTCCGGACTCGCTGCCCTACCAGGTGCGGGAGCAGCACACAGGACGACGAGAACCGCAACGTGTGTGCCGATGACTCGCACCCCGAGGTCCGCGCGATGCTGGACAGAGACAGAGCGTCAGTGCCGCCTTCTGGGCTATTGCTGTTCTTGTTGCTGTTGTCATTCTTATCGTTATCTGTCTTTCCCCTCTGTTGCACAGTGTGTGTGTGTGTGTGTGTGTGTGTGTGTGTGTGTGTGTGTGTGTGTGTGTGTGTGGTGGTATGGTGTGTGTTCTGGTGCGGTGTGGTGTGGTAGTGGTGGTGGTGTGTGCGTGTGCGTGTGTGTGTGTGTGTGTGCGCGCGCGCGCGTGCTTGGTGTGTGTGTGTGTGTGCGTGTGTGTGTGTGCGTGTGTTTGTGGGGAAAAGATAAAATCCTGATGGTGTGGTGCTTCAGGGAGAAGATCATTATCCTGGTGGTATTGTAATGTTCAGGGAGAAGATCATTATACTGGTGGTGTGGTAGTGTGTCAGGAGGAGAGAAAAAGATCATTATCCTGGTGGTGTTGTGTGTTTCAGGGAGGAGAAGAAGAAGATTATCATCCTGGTGGTGCTGATCATTGGCGGGGTGTTGATCCTGGGCGTGCTGCTGACGCTGTTCGGCTACTACTGCCAGAAGAGAGCCAAATCCAGGGAGAAGACGGCCGAGCTCACCGCCCGCATGACCGGCTTCGATGAGATCGAGGTCGGTGTGCAGACATTGGCTTTGGTCCTCATCCATGGTCATAGACTAGATGGTGTTGAGATGGATGTTAAGGCTGTCAGGGATCTCTGCACACCTTTGTCAGGGTACTGATTTTTTTTTTTTTTTTGCTCTTCCAACCTCTGTGCCATCTCTGTGGCATTGCACCCACGCCGCTAGTTCCAGCCCCACGTCCACAGCCACAGCCACACACAGCACACAGCCCAGCCCGGCCCGGCCGGCTACAAAGTCCCTGTACCGGCATGCCACAGGGAGCAGTCAGTGTCAAGTCGTCGTGAGGCTGCCCTCCCGAGACACTGCGCTGCTCCCCAGTCACTTCTGTGGTGTTCGGTGATGCCTGTTCTGATCCAACATACGCAGGACACCACCAACTAGGCCCCCTACTGGCGACAATAATTAATTTGTTGCGGAGCCGCGTGAGTGAGCACTTCCTCCAAAAGGCGCCGCCACGTCCTTCCAACGATAGTCTCAGTGAAAGTACCGGTAACCTAGGCAGAATCAAACCAAGGTCATAGACATGAAGAGGCAATCGAAACTGAGATCACGTTGAGAGCAGAGCATGAAGAGGAAGATCATGCTGCGGATTTCCATTCTTGTCTGGGACTGCATGACAGAGCTGTACCCTGCGCTTACTTTCATAATAATAAATCCGACCTCAACCAGGCCCGAGAAATACAGAGATCAGCGGAGTTGGTCAAGAACAACACTCTAGCGTGCATGAAAGTGGATGAAACGCGACTGTGTGGTCCCAGTCTTCCTGATTGAGCCCATAGCAAACTCAACTCTGGGTAGGAGCCGGATGGGGCAGAAAAATCCCACAAATAGCTCGGATGAGAATCAAACCCACGACCTCCCAGTCGGTATCCGCGATGCTAACCACGGCGGCTGGTAGGGTACTAAGGGTGTCACCTGTCCACCGCCTCGATGTTGTGTGTCCAGCTTTGTTCTGTCTGTCTGCCCAAACGGTGAGATACTTACCCAAACGGTACGATATCGTGGACCCTGAGGACTGGGCAGACGTTCACCCTCTTCTGTACCCTGTAGGATGTCTTGGGCAGACTTTGTGGATGACCTTCATCCACTCTACCCCGTAGGATGTCTTGGACAGACTTTGCGGATGACCTTTTTCTTCTGTACCCTGTAGGATGTCTTATGCAGACTTTGTGGATGACCTTCCACTGTATCCTGTAGGATGTCTTGTACAGACTTTGTGGATGACCTTCCACTGTACCCTGTGGGATGTCTTGTACGGACTTTGTGGATTACCTTCTTCCACTGTACTTCCACTGTAGGATGTCTTGTACAGACTTTGTGGATGACTTCCACTGTACCCTGTAGGATGTCTTGTACAGACTTTGTGGATGACTTTCCACTGTACCCTGTAGGATGTCTTGTACAGACTTTGTGGATGACCTTCCACTGTACCCTGTAGGATGTCTTGTACATATTTTGGATGTTCCACTGTTGTACAGACTTTGTGGATGACCTTCCACTGTACCCTGTACAGACTTGTGGATTCCACTGTACTCTTGTACAGACTTTATGGATGACCTTTCACTGTACCCTGTAGGACCTCTTGTACACTGTACCCTGTAGGATGTCTTGTACAGACTTTGTGGATGACCTTCCACTGTACTCTGTAGGATGTCTTGTACAGACTTTGTGGATGACCTTCCACTGTACTCTGTAGGATGTCTTGTACATATTTGTGGATGACTTCCACTGTACTCTGTAGGATGTATTGTACAGACTTTGTGGATGACCTTCACTGTACTCTGTAGGATGTCTTGTACAGACTTTGTGGATGACCTTCCACTGTAGGATCCTGTACAGACTTTGGGATGTCTTGTACACAGACTTTGTGGATGACCTTCCACTGTACCCTGTAGGATGTCTTGTACAGACTTTGTGTAGGATGTGACCTTCCACTGTACCCTGTAGGATGTCTTGTAAGACTTTGTGGATGACCTTCCACTGTAGGATGTCTGTATTGTACACTGACTTTGTGTGGACCTTCCAATGTACTCTGTAAGGTGTGTTGTACAGACTTTGTTGATGACCTTCCACTGTACCCCGTAGGACGTCTTGTACAGACTTTGTGGATGGTCTTACTCTGTACCCTGTAGGATGTCTTGTACAGACTTTATGGATGACTTTCCACTGTACTCTGTAGGATGTCTTGCACAGACTTTGTGGATGACCTTCCACTGTACCCCCTAGGATGTTTTGTACAGGGACGGCCTGTTTTCATAGGATGACACCACAAAGACCATACCATGCTGTCTGCTGCAATGTCAAATGCAAAAAGAGAACTTCCTCAAAGGTGTCGGACTTTTGTCTTCTTGGTACTGACTGGTTGCAAAGCGTTCGATCCTTACCAAGCCATTAGCAATGTGTGTGTGTGTGTGTGTGTGTGTGTGTGTGTGTGTTTGTGTGTGTGTGTGTGTGTGTGTGTGTTGTGTGTGTGTGTAGATTAAAGTTGTGTCACACAGTCGCTAGTTAGTCGCACGTCGCTAGTTACAACACTACAAAAAAGTTAGGTAAGCTGGGAGTATTGCCACTGTGCTGATCAACACGGGCAAATCGGTGTAAGTTGATGATGATGAGAACATTGTCCGTACACTGGCCGTTGCCGCCGGCTGTGTGAGTGACACTGCCTGTTGCTGTGTGACAGCCCGTGACGCCCACGAACGCCCAGCCCGACCTGGCCAAGCTGCGCCTGGTGAAGGAGTCCGAGCTGAGGAAAGGCGGCATCATCGGGTCAGGGGCCTTCGGTACCGTCTACAAGGTGAGACACTGGGTCTACAAGGTGAGAGACTGGGCTGGTGCAGGATGGAACACAGAGGAACAGTGAGACACACACTGAACAGTTAGCAGGGTCAGACGTGAAGATGATAAAGGGGAGGGTTAGACAGATAGAAAAGTTAGATTGCATGGGCGGCCTGGGGAAAATCAGTCCAGTGAAGTGCATCTTATGGAACGATAGTGCTGTTCTCATCTGCACTTACGGGTCACTTCTGTCGTAGCACACTTTGTAAATATTGATTTGGCTTTTTGCCTTATGCTAAGTCTGGTGGTGATTTGACAAATGAGGTCACAAAGGCCTTCAAAAGCAGGGAGTACCTCACACATGACAACTGTCCCGTGAGAAGGGGCGGGGGAGGGGTCGATTACGCTCGTGATGGCAGTTGGAAATGAAATGATGTTGTTCTGTACGTTTCACACATTTTCAGTCATTTACAGCTTATGATTTGGAATGGAAACATGCACATATCGGAGATATGACAAGACCATTTCCTTGCTTTTTTTTTGATGATTTTTTTTCTCGGGCGGACGGCGGTGGGGTGAAGGAGGAGGGCAGGGCGATATGTGAGATTTGAAGGTTCTCTACAGCTGTTTCTGCAAAGACCGTGGATGCCCAGGGTGGGAGGGAGAAGGTAAACATCCCTCAGGCCACCAATATTTTTCCGGACTCTCACGTCGCTGCAGACTAGTACAATAGAATACGATATCCCTCAGGCCATCAAGATATTACAGGCCCCACAGTTCAGTACAGAGAAGTTCTAGAGAATACTATCCACACAGAAAAATGAACAGTGTGGTACAGAATAACACAGCCCAGTGTCTCCCGTGCAGGGTTTCAGCGAGGCACACGAGCGGAAAGAAAATCGCTATGAGACTCTTGTTGAAGATTGCGAGGAGGTGGGATGGAAAGCGATTCATTTTCCAGTCGAAGTTGGCTGCTGAGGTTTCATCGCGACTAGCGTTAGAAAGTGGATGAGAGTGGCTGGACTTGGTCCGAAGAAAAGGAATACCATGACAAAAGCCCTTCAGGAGACTGTTGAGAAAGCAAGTCATTGGATCTGGCTGAAGAGAGAGGACACAAGCTGGTGCTAGTCCTGACGGTTGACAGAAAAGGGCATACAGTCAAACTGGCAAGGAGAGACCTCACATCGGTGAGGGGGCTCGGTGCGTCATTATAGCTGTCGTGAGGAAGAGCCCGAAACTGCGACGCATTCTCTCCTGATGATCTCCACGCCAGAGTCCGGTCTACGGAGCTTTTGACTGTCACGCAGCACAGGTTGCTGTTTTCGTCCATCTATCCACACCAAAAAAATGAACAGTGTGGTACAGAATAACACAGCCCAGTGTCTCCCGTGCAGGGTTTCTGGATTCCCCAGGCGGAGAATGTGAAGATCCCTCAGGTCATTTTGTCCTGCAGGACCCACAGTTCTGTACATTGTTAGTACAATAGAGTAGTATGATACAGAAAGAAACACTGTAGTACAGAATAACAAGCCAGGTGTCTTGTGCAGGGGTTCTGGATCCCTCAGGGGGAGAACGTGAAGATCCCCGTGGCCATCAAGGTGCTGCAGGACGGCACGTCGCCCAACCAGAACAAAGAGCTGCTGGAGGAGGCCCGCGTCATGGCCTCCGTGGAACACGCCTGCTGCATCCGCATTCTGGCCGTCTGCATGTCCGCCCAGATGATGCTCATCACGCAGCTCATGCCCCTCGGCTGCCTGCTGGACTACGTCCGCAAGAACAAGAGCACATCGGCTCCAAGGTGCTGCTGAACTGGTGCACGCAGATCGCCAAGGGCATGAGCTACCTGGAGGAGAGGGGCATTGTGCACCGAGACCTGGCTGCCAGGAATGTGCTGGGTCAGTGTGTGTGTGTGTGTGTGTGTGTGTGTGTGTGTGTGATCATCAAATGTATGTGATTACAAAATCGTTTTTCAAAACCTATTGCTAGGTATGACTGACTATGGACAACGTGAACCGTTCGTGGCGGAAGACAGCTGTGTGGAAGTGTGGTGAACTAACTGCTGTGTGCTGTGATGTGGTGACACTAACTGTTGTGTGTTGTGATGTGGTGACATTAAGTGCTGTGTGCTGTGATGTGGTGACACTAAGTGCTGTGTGATGTGATGTGGTGACACTAACTGTTGTGTGCTGTTATGTGGCGACATTAAGTGCTGTGTGCTGTGATGTGGTGACAGTAAGTGCTGTGTGATGTGATGTGGTGACACTAACTGTTGTGTGCTGTATGTGGTGACATTAAGTGCTGTGATGTGGTGACAGTAAGTGCTGTGTGATATGATGTGGTGACGTTAAGTGCTGTGATGTGGTGACACTAAGTGCTGTGATGTGGTGACACTAAGTGCTGTGTGATGTGGTGACAGTAAGTGCTGTGTGATGTGATGCTAAGTGTTGTGTGATGTGGTGACACTAAGTGCTATGTGATGTGATGACACTAAGTGCCGTGTAATGTGATGTGGTGACGCTAACTGCTGAGTGATGTGATGTGGTGACACTTAAGTGCTGTGATGTAATGACACTAAGTGTTGTGTGCTGTGATGTGGTGACACTAAGTACCGTGTGCTATGATGTGGTGACACTAAGTGGTGTGTGCTGTGATGTGGTGACACTAAGTGGTGTGTGCTGTGATGTGGTGACACCAAGTGCCGTGTGATGTGATGTGTGGTGACACTAAGTGCCGTGTGATGTGATGTGGTGACACTAAGTGCCGTGTGCTGCGATGTGGTGACACTAAGTGCTATGTGCTGTGATGTGGTGACACTATGTGCTGTGATGTGGTGACACTAAGTGCTGTGTGATGTGGTGACAGTCAGTGCTGTGTGATGTGATGTTGTGACACTAAGTGTCGTGTGATGTGATGTGGTGACACTAAGTGCTGTGTTTGTGATGTGGTGACACTAAGTGCTATGTGATGTGATGACACTAAGTGCTGTGTGATGATGTGTGACACTAAGTGCTATGTAATGTGATGTGATGTGCAGTCCAAACGCCCACTCAGGTGAAGATCACGGACTTTGGCCTGGCCAAGTTACTGGACTACAACGAAGAGGAGTACCACGCGGCGGGAGGCAAAGTGAGCTGCCAGCCATCCTTTTCTTTTTTTTTTAGTAACACATTAGTGGGTGGGGCAGGAGACCTAGAGACTGGCTTGCGTTTTTCTTTAGGTGAATGAAAGGGTCACGTTTCAGTCCTAATGCACCAAACAGGTACTCTGCCAAATGGCTGTCAGGATCATGCAAAATGCACCAAACAATACTCCCCAAATGGCTGTCAGGATCATGCAAAATGCACCAAACAATACTCTCCCAAATGGCTGTCAGGATTATGCAAAATGCACCAAACAGTACTCTCCCAATGGCTGTCAGGATCATGCAAAAAATGCACTAAACATACTCTCCCAAAGAGCTGTCAAGATCATGCAAAATGCACCAAACAATGCTCCCCAATGGCTGTCAGGATCATGCAAAATGCACCAAACAATACTCCCCCCGATGGCTGTCAGGATTATGCAAAATGCACCAAACAATACTTGCCCAAATGGCTGTCAGGATCATGCAAAACGCACCAAACAGTACTCTCCCAAATGGCTGTCAGGATTATGCAAAATGCACCAAAAAATACTCCCCCCATGGCTGTCAGGGTCATGCAAAATGCACCAAACAATACTCCCCCAATTGGCTGTCAGGATCATGCAAAATGCACCAAACGGTACTTCCCAGAGAGCAGTCAGGATCATGTAAAATGCACCAATCAATGCTCCCAAGAAGGCTGTCGGGATCATGAAAAATGCACCAGACAGTAATCCCCAGAGAGCAGACAGGATCATGCAGAACAAACCAAACAATACTCCTCAGAAGGCAGACAGCGCTGTATGGCTGACAGCCATGAGGAGTGAATTGCTTTTGGTTCATGGAATGTCTGTTGTTTGTGAGCTCTGTTTTTTTGACAGTTAGTGTTGGGTTGATTTAGTACATAAGCATTACTTTGTGCTGTATTTGTTTATTTGTATTTTCGGTAGTGTTACGTTAAAGAAAAGTTGCTTTTGGCTCTGTGGCAAATGAAGGAAAGTTGGCTGTTTGTCAAAGGAAAATGGCTTTTGCTGCGTGGCAATAAAACGAAGTTACTGCTAGCTGTGCGCAACTAAAGGGAAGGTACTGTTGGCGGTGTGGCAATAAAGGGAAGTTACCGTTGGCTGTGTTTTAGATGCCCATCAAGTGGCTGGCCTTGGAATGCATCCAGCACAGAATCTTCACACACAAGAGCGATGTCTGGAGTTTTGGTAATAAGCTTTTTTTTTCGTGAATTATTCCACCATATCTTTGTGTCTGTCTCTTAGTCGATTTGCCTCTCTCTCTCTCTCTCTCTCTCTCTCTCTCTCTCTCTCTCTCTCTCTCTCTCTCTCTCTCTCTCTCTCTCTCTCTCTCTCTGAGGACCTGGTGTGAAAAAAAGTATTGAAATGCTTATTCAGTTATCCTCATTAAAGATTTCAGATCTCTCTCTCTCTCTCTCTCTTCTCTCTCTCTCTCTCTCTCTCTCTCTCTCTCTCTCTCTCTCTCTCTCTCTCTGTGTCTCTCTCTTATCTGCTCTAAAGTGGATTGTGCTCATAGCACTCATCGCATCCTCTTTATTTGCACCGCTGTAAAAATGTGTGTGTGTGTGTGTGTGTGTGTGTGTGTGTGTGTGTGTGTGTGTGTGTGTGTGTGTGTGTGTGTGTGTGTGTGTGTTATCGTCATTCATTGCTTTAAGCTTAATACTTTGTTTTCTTTCTTTCTATTTGTTCGACATCGTGCTTCAACCATTGCTCTTTTTTGTTTTTTGTTGTTTTACTGGCTAATTGAATTTTCTAAAGATACATTTTGTTATATGTTTCAGGCATAATAGTTAACTTTCAAATTCTTTCTGTGCTCTTTGTCATTATTGTGCCTTATCCACAAACGTTACTTTTCTCACCAGCATTCTTTTTTTTCTTTTTTGTTTTGTTTTTGTTTTTTTTTTACTATAATTCTCTGTGTCTTTTTTTTTAACTGTCTTCCTCGTCGATTTGTGCCACTGTTCCCTTACTACCCATGCCTTCCCATAATCCCGCTGTCCCAGGACTTAAAGTTGGACATCTCAATGTCTATCATTTATTTAAATAAGGTCCATGAAATCTCATCACTCTTAAAACAGTCACCCCATCCAGTACAAGTATTTGGCGTAAGTGAAACAAGGTTAGACTCTCGCATCACAGATAACCTTATTGATATTCCTGAATACAACATAAAACGACGCGACAGTGATCAACCCCAACATACTGGCCCTTGCCGTATACATTCATTAATCAATTGCCAACATTACCCGACACAGAACTGATCTTGAAACTAATGCTCTCGAATGTATCTGGATTGAAATTTTAAAAAAACTCCTCCAAATCACCGCCATTAATAATCTGACATATATATATAGACACCCATCTTCCACATACGAATGGTATGACAACTTTGTACAAATGATGGATTGGATCTGTCACAAAAAAAACTCAAATATACTACTGTTAGGGGACTTTAATATTGATATGTTAAAACAACAACCAGTTTGGACAAGTACACTATCACTTAATGCACTCCATCAGTTAGTACAAACCCCAACGAGAATAACTAAAACAACTGCGACTCTTATTGATCATGTATACACTAACAACAAATCTGCAATACTAGATGCTTCAGTGGTACATTCTGGTATTAGTGATCACTGTCCAGTCTTCTGCACGTGGTCCTTAAGGCTCCCAAAACCACCACCCAAAGGTCACACGACCATCCAATACCGCTCTTTCAAAAAGTTTAATGCAGCAGCATACCTCTATGACTTAAACATTTCCCCATTTCACTTAACTTATAATACTCAGACGTCAATGATGCACTGTCTTTCTGGTACCAAACATTCCTCACCATCATAAATAAACACGCGCCGTTACATCAAAAAAAAAGAGTTAGGCATCCGCAGATGAACCCGTGGTTAACACCAGAATTGCTGCAAGAAATGGTACTACGTGAGCAACTCAAGGCAGCAAATTTGTTTGACGAATACAAAGAGCAAAGAAACTTTGTTTCAAACGAAGTTGAAAAAGCCAAACGAGACTACTTCAGTCAAATGATAACGGATGCAAAATCCACAGCGCCATTGTGGAGGGCAATAAACACTATTGTACGCACACAAGCGTACAGATTCACAAAATTCAAGCACAAACATCACCCTGGACAAATTATCAGTCATATCCCTTACTCAAGCTTCACAGACTATAAGAGCACCAAATGAATATACATGCCCGACCTCCCTATTATCATTTTGCAAACAAAAACTTGGATCCAGTAACTCAATCAAAATCCCCTTCTTGCTGTACAAGAAGTAGGAATGCACATAGCGCAATTAAAGAATAAAAAATCCCATGGGTCCTGATAACATACCCGCATTTCTTCTCAAACTCGCTCTACTTTACACTGTTGAGTCTCTTACATACATATATAATTTATCCATTGAAACTAATGTTTTCCCTCAGGCGTTCAAAAACGCCAAAGTGATCCCCCTTCCAAAATCAAATGATTTGTCGGATCCAAATAATTTCATACCTATATCCTTACTATCGATTCTATCCAAACCCCCTGAAACACACATACTCACACACGTATCTCAGTTCATGGAGAAAAAACAAACTATTTCACCCACTCCGATCTGGATTCCGATCTAATCATTCCTGCCACACAGCATTATCACGAATGTGTGACTCATGGCTTTCAAATATGAACC
>JADBJO010000094.1:812500-820000 GCA_016801955.1 Conus betulinus | reverse complement strand
GTCCTGTTCAGTGGCGGTCTGTGTGTGATTTTCTCTGTGGTGCCCTGGTCCTCTTCAGTGGCGGTCTGTGTGTTTTCTCTGTGGTGCCCTGGTCCTGCCGGTCTGTGTGGTTGTCTCTGTGGTGCCCTGGTCCTGTCCAGTGGCGGTCTGTGTGATTTTCTCTGTGGTGCCCTGGTCCTGTTCAATGCCAGGCGGAGTGTGGTTTTCAGGTTGGATGCTGGACGCGGAGAGTCGGCCCTCCTTCAAAGAGCTGACGGAGGAGTTCGCCAAGATGGCGCGGGACCCTGGCCGTTACCTGGTGGTGGTGCAGGTGAGTGTCACACCTCACAAGGTCCACGGGCTGTGCCTCAAGGTCTTGGGTGATGGTTGGGGTGGTTCAGGTGACCTCAAATGAAGGCATCTGTCTCTGCTTCCGAAGTCTTTGTAAATGTGAACTGATATTAGCTGGGCTAGTGTGTCTTACAGTTACTGTAAATGTGACGTGATATTGGCTGGGCTTGTGTGCCTTACAGTTACTGTAAATTTGCAGTGTTATTGGCTGGGCTAGTGTGTCTTACAGTACTGTAAATTTGAAGTGATATTGGCTGGGCAAGTGTGTCTTGCAGTTGTGTAAATGTGACGTGATATTGGCTGGGCTAGTGTGCCTTGCAGTTATGTAAATGTGACGTGATATTGGTTGGTATTCCTATACCTCGTTGTTAATGTGGATTATTATTGGCTATACTGTCTCGCAATTGTTATAAATGTAGATTTTTATTAGTAAGGCTGTCTTGTAATCATAGCAGATGTTAACTGTTATCAGCTTCACTGTCTTGCATTGCTGTAAACGTGAACTATTATTCGCTGAACTGTCTTGCATTCGCTGTAAGAGTGAACTGTAGGCTGGACGTGTCTTTTACCATTGTAACTGTAAAGTATGATTAGCCAATCTGTATTGTGTACCTTGTCAGTGTGAATTATTATTGGCTGATCTGTCTTGTGTACATTGTCGGTGTGAATTATTATTGGCTGATCTGTATTGTGTACGTTGTCGGTGTTAATTATTATTGGCTGATCTGTCTTGTGTACGTTGTCAGTGTGAATTATTATTGGCTGATCTGTATTGTGTACGTTGTCGGTGTTAAATTATTATTGGCTGATCTGTCTTGTGTACGTTGTCAGTGTGAATTATTATTGGCTGATCTGTCTTGTGTACGTTGTCAGTGTGAATTATTATTGGCTGATCTGTCTTGTGTACGTTGTCAGTGTGAATCAGTATTGGCTGATCTGTCTGGTGTACGTTGTCGTGTGCTTATTATTGGCTGATCATTGGCTGATTTGTATCGTGGTGGTTCATTCTCTTGCCGAATGCCGTCGGGGGACTTTTTCCGTTGGGCATTTTTGATGTATGCTGATTGTAACGTTTGATGAAAGCAGGGGTCGACAATGTATTTGTCAATTTTTTACAGTGCGTCAAATGAGTGCCGAATTGCACCTTGGTTTGTGTTCATTTGTATTTCACCTCGTCATCAACAGCACTGCAGTCTGTTTGATTGTCCTTGAACCCAGAATAAATAGGAACTGTTATCGTGCAGTCTATCTTGCAATTGTTGTCAGAGTGTTCTTAGCTTCACTCACATACTTTGTTAAACGGGTCTTGGTTACGGTGCATTTTCAAGAACTAGGTCTGCATCATTCACCTGAAGAAGTCAAAACAATTTGCTTGTCTGTTTCCTACTGAGTCCGTCTCTTTGCTCCTTGTTTTGTGTGTGTTAATTTGTATATGCACTTTCGGCCAAAGGATGAGAAATATATTTCAGTTGATGTGTGCCTTCCCGTGCAGTTGTCTGTGTGACCATCAGAGTTGCGGAAAGACCTTTGGGTTGTCCTGTGTGGGCACCCTGAGTGTTGGGTGATTCATATTGTGTAGTCATGTGTCCTTGATGTCTGGGGGTCTGTCGCTTGATGTGGGGGCTTTACGTGTTTGTTCCTTCTCCTCCCTAAATAGTGCTGCCCTGCACTGGGTGTCAGTGTCTAGGTCAGAACGAGGCAGATGATTGCATTAATTAGCATAATTTCTCCTCATTATGTCACGTCCCCCCAGCGGTCCATGTCCAGATGTGTGTGCATGCTAAATATGACGGAACTGTGTCGTCATGTGAGAAGGTGGTGCCAGACTATGGGTGATTGGTGCCGAGCTGTGGGCTTTGATGCCGAAGTGTGGGCTGTTTGTTGGCGCAGGAGATGTGTTGAAGAAAATCCCTGACGAAAATTTTCATGGATCTGACCTTGACCTCCTCCCTATCGATGGCGTGGAGCTTCCACCCGGCGCCGAGGGCGAGGTAGTGACGTCGCGTTGGGTTTGTGCATGACGTCACCTTCCTGTTCTGAGCATGACCTTGACCTCACCCCTCTAGTTTTCCATGCCGTTTCCTCATGTGCATGCCCGATGTGCTGAAAACGACCTAGGAGAAAGAGAAGGAACAGGGAAAAGAGAGAAACAGGGAAAAGAGAGAAACAGGGGAATTGTTCTCTGTCTTCTTTACTACCTGGAGATGTGAACGAGTCATGCTTTTTATTCGGTTATTTTTCAGCGGACTGACTGCATGCTCTACGACGCTTACTGTGGTGATGGGTGATCTCATTTCTTTTCTAAAAAAACTTTTAAGTGTTGTCAGTAGTAGTGCTCTCTGTCTGTATATACGGTTTTTCTCCCCATTTCTACTCCACGTGTTGTGTGTGTGTGTGTGTGTGTGTGTGTGTGTGTGTGTGTGTGTGTGTGTGTGTGATAACAATGACTTTCTGCAGTGACAGTTTCTTTGCTGCAGCACTAATGCCGGTAGAAAACAGAAATTAATCCGCATGTGGTGCGTGTGTAGTCTGCCGTCATAGCCCGTACATTACAGGACTAGGGACAGAATAGTCGGCATATTTTGAACACTTGCAGTAAGAAAGATAGACCAAAATACTGTTGATTGTTTAGACAAACAGCAGTAAGGCAGGGCAAAGTGTGGATGATCTTTTAAACAAAGAAGGAGGAAGGCAAGACCAATTCATGATCTTTTCAACCAACCAAGAAAAGAGCCAGACAGGAGAAATGACAGACCATTTTCTGAAGAACCAGGACTAAAGAAATCAAGGTACATCATGTATGATGTTTTATCCATCAGGAGGTGTTGAGAGAGACGGGGCAGAAGCAACATGGTGTGTATTACTTTGTGTGAAGAGTTTGGCTCAGAACTACGTTGTCTTGGACAAAGATTTTGCTGGAAGTTGACCTGGGCTGATCTTGTATCTGACCCCTAGCTCCTGACTGTGTGTAAGGTAGTAGTACTGTGAATGGTTAGTTGTGTTGTCATGTGTCCGTTTGTTCGTTCTGTAATGTAACGAAAGCATTCGTCCCACGTGCATGTGTTCGTGTGCATGTGTGTTGTACTTGGTTTAATGTTTTGCAGTCTGATGTTGATGTAGTTGCGAAGTCCCAGTGTAGACTACTTATTGCCTTTCTCCTCTGCACCTCCTACCCATGTCAGACACCTGCACGTCACGTTGACCACAGGAAAATGTGTGCAGCTGGCAGACTGGAAAGAGAAACGAACAGATTGAAAAATACCAACAGACCGAGACAGGACAGACAGTCTGAGACACAGAGACAGACACACTGAAATATAGAGAGAAAACGAGTGAGAGATGGAGATAGATACACTAAGACAGTTTGAATGAGAGAGGCAGAACAGACAAACACTGATTCAGATAACAGACAGACATGGCCCAGAGACAGACACAGAGTTCAATTTAATGCTTTACTTATGTGAACTTATGTGTTAAGTTTTCCATGTCGCCAGACTTTGTGTTCTAATTACATGGTGTGAAAATAGAAGTGTGAAAAAGATGCAAAACGGACATGCGCTCAACCACCTCCATCATCACTGCCTCTTCCCCCTTTCCCCCTGGGGTGACGTCAGTCTTGCTGTGTCTGTCAGGGCGACAAGCTGATGAGGCTTCCCAGCCCACTCCTACGACAAGAACGAGCTGGTGCGCAGTGTCAGCGTGGCGGCAGACGGGCCCGAAGAACTGATGGAGGCTGACGACTACCTCCAGCCCCAGATGCCGCTGTCCCCCCCGCCACGTGGTCTTTGAGAACAACAACTCTCCTGCTGTGAGTATCTTCCTGATCTTACCTCCCCTTACCCCCTCCCCCCCCCCCCCCCCTCCGCCACGTGGTCTTTGAGAACAACTCTCCCGCTGTAGTATCTCCTTATCTTACCTCCCCTTACCCCCCCCCCCCCCCCCTTCGCCACGTGGTCTTTGAGAACAACAACTCCCCCGCAGTGAGTATCTCCCTGGTCTCACCTCCCATTGTTCCCTTACCTCCCCCTTCCCCACCCCTCCGCCACGTGGTCTTTGAGAACAACAACTACCCCGCTGTGAGTATCTCCCTGATCTTACCTCCCCTTATTCCCCTTCCCTCCCCCCCCCACACTCCTCCGCCACGTAGTCTTTGAGAACAACAACTACCCCACTGTGAGTATCTCCCTGATCTTACCTCCCCTTATTCCCCCCCCTCCCCCCTACCCCCACACCCCACGCCACGTAGTCTTTGAGAACAACAACTACCCTGCTGTGAGTATCTCCCTGATCTTACCTCCCCTTATTCCCCTTCCCTCCCCCCTACCCCCACCCCTCCGCCACGTAGTCTTTGAGAACAACAACTACCCTGCTGTGAGTATCTCCCTGATCTTACCTCCCCTTATTCCCCTTCCCTCCCCCTACCCCCACACTCCTCCGCCACGTAGTCTTTGAGAACAACAACTACCCTGCTGTGAGTATCTCCCTGATCTTACCTCCCCTTATTCCCCTTCCCTCCCCCTCCCCCCGCCACTTGGTCTTTGTGAACAACTTCGCCACTGTGAGTAACACGGAATCTTATAAACTCTCCCCTCTCTTCCCCCTCCCCCTTCCCTGGCACGTGATCTTTGAGAACAACAACTCCCCTGTAGTATGAGGGAATCTTGCCCCCCCCCCCCCCCCTCGGCACATGGTCTTCATGGCGGGGACTGTCTGCCTCGGGTGAAGTCGTACACTGACTAGCTGGACTGCCTCTTACATACTTGCTGCAGTCTGGCGCACGACATGGGCATTTTACCGCTACAACGGAAGCAAGCCCTTCCTTTTTCTTGGCGAGTGGTGTTCTTGATTATGGAGTGGGGCCAGGTGTGTTAGATCACGCTGACTTGGTCCTGCATCTGTCCCATGCTTCTCCATCTGTCCTGCACCTGACAGGTGTTTCTCCATCTGTCCTATATCTGACCCGTGCTTCTCCATTGGTCCTGCACCTGACAGGTGTTTCCATCTGTCCTACATCTGACCCGTGCTTCTCCATTGGTCCTGCACCTGACAGGTGTTTCTCCATCTGTCCTACATCTGACCCGTGCTTCTCCATCGGTCCTGCACCTGACAGGTGCTTCTCCATCTGTCCTACATCTGACCTGTGCTTCTCCATCTGTCCTGCACCTGACAGGTGCTTCTCCATCTGTCCTGCACCTGACAGGTTCTTCTCCATCTATCCTGCACCTGACAGGTGCTTCTCCATCTGCCCTACATCTGACCCGTGCTTCTCCATCTGTCCTGCACCTGACAGGTGACTTCTGCTTCTGAATCTGTCCTACGTCAGACCCGTGCTTCTCCATCTGTCCTACATCTGACTCGTACTTTTCCATTGGTCCTGCACCTGACCCGTCCTTCTCCATCTGTCCTACATCTGACTTGTGCTTCTCCATCTGTCCTGCACCTGACAGGTGCTTCTCCATCCATGTCCTACATCTGACCAGTGCTTCTCCATTTCCTACATGTGACCCATGCTTCTCCATTTGTCCTACATGTGACCCATGCTTCTCCATCTGTCCTGCATCTGACCCGTGCTTCTCCATCTGTCCTACATCAGACCCATGCTTCTCCATTTGTCCTGCATCTAACCCGTGCTTCTCCATCTGTCCTACATCTGACTTGTGCTTCTCCATCTGTCCCTACATCTAACCCGTGCTTCTCTACCTGTCCTACATCTGACCCGTGTTTCTCCATCTGTCCTACATCTGACCCGTGCTCTCCATCTCTGTCCTACAACTGACCCGTGTTCTCCATCTGTCCTACATCTGACCTGTGCTCTCCATCTGTCCTACATCTGACCTGTGCTCTCCATCTCCATCTGTCCTACATCTGACCTGTGCCATCCATCTGTCCTACAGCTGACCTGTGCTCTCCATCTCTGTCCTACATCTGACCTGTGCTTTCCATCTCTATCCTACATCTGACCTGCGCTCTCCATTTGTCCTACATCTGACCTGTGCTTTCCATCTCTATCCTACATCTGATCTGTGCTCTCCATTTGTCCTACATCTGACCTGTGCTTCCATCTCTATCCTACATCTGATCCGTGTGCTCTCCATTTGTCCTACATCTGACCTGTGCTTTCCATCTCTATCCTACATCTGACCTGCGCTCTCCCATTTGTCCTACATCTGACCTGTGCTTTCCATCTCTATCCTACATCTGATCTGTGCTCTCCATTTGTCCTACATCTGACCTGCGCTCTCCATTTGTCCTACATCTGACCTGTGCTTTCCATCTCTATCCTACATCTGATCTGTGCTCTCCATTTGTCCTACATCTGACCCGTGCTCTCCATCTCTGCCCTACATCTGACCTGTGCTCTCCATCTCTGTCCTACATCTGACCTGTGCTCTCCATCTTTGTCCTACATCTGACCTGTGCTCTCCATCTTTGTCCTACATCTGACCTGTGCTCTCCATCTCTGTGCTACATCTGACCTGTGCTCTCCATCTTTGTCCTACATCTGACCTGTGCTCTCCATCTATTGTCCTACATCTGACCTGTGCTCTCCATCTTTGTCCTACATCTGACCCATGCTCTCCGTCTTAGTCTACATCTGACCCTGCTCTCCATCTGTGCAGACGCCACTGCTGCTATGGTTCCAGCTGTGTAAGCCAGAGAAAGCGGGGGTGTGCTATGGTTCGGTCGGCCGTGGCGGGAGCGGAACTACGCGCACCTGGACGCGGCGGTGGAGGCGAGGATCAGCGGCAGCAGGATCGCCCACCAGGGCCAGGGAAGACAGCTTCAACAGCCTACAGCTCCGACCCCATCCGCTTCTTCAGGGACAAAGGTGTGGTTTCTCTGCTGTCTTTGGGTGGCCTGGGCTATAGGTTTTCTTTTGTGCAGTTCTTGTTCAGGCTGTGCTATGGTTCATTTCTGTGCAGTTCTTGTTCAGGCTGTTCTATGGTTCATTTCTGTGCAGTTCTTGTTCAGGCTGTGCTATGGTTCATTTCTTTGCAGTTCTTGTTCAGGCTGTGCTATGGTTCATTTCTGAGCAGTTCTTGTTCAGCCTGTGCTATGGTTCATTTCTGTGCAGTTCTTGTTCAGGCTGTGCTATGGTTCATTTCTGTATATGTTTGAGCTAAGCCGACCTCTTTTGCTCAGAGCATTATGCTCATAGTGTTGCGCTGA
>JADBJO010000094.1:785000-810000 GCA_016801955.1 Conus betulinus | reverse complement strand
GTACCACCCCCCGGGCAAATCGCCGGGCGCCGCGTCCCCGTACTATAACGAGTTCAGCCCCCCTGCGGCCCCCAGTGGGGTGGTGTCGGGGGGCAGTCTGGGCAGGAGAGACAAACCCTTCAGGGAACATTTGCCCTCCGAGTCGCGGGTGTAGCGGGTCAGGGTGAGGTGGGCGGGGACCAGGGGTTCGATCCTCCCACCTCCACTACCTTGTCTGTGTTAACTTGTACAGTGTGTGTCGGAGATGTGATGCCAGCATCTGCGAGTTGTTCATGACGGATGTGGCAGATGTGAGCATCTGTCGGATGACGAGGACGCACGCGGCAGGTGTGAGCATCATCTGTGAGACGTTCAAACGGACGTGGCAGATGTGAGCATCATCTGTGAGACGTTCAGACAGACGTGGGCAGATGTGACGATCAACTGTGAGACGTTCAGAACGGACGTGGCAGATGAGACCATCATCTGTAAGACGTTCAGGACTACGTAGCAGATGCGAGACAGACGACTGTTACCTTGTTTGGGCACTTGCTGCTTGGCAAAGAGCGTGCCGGTAGTAACGACACAAATCGTCCACAGTTTGTGATTGTTCCTCGGGGGTACGGTATGGGGAAGGGTGGATTGCCGGAGTGACACACTGGAGGTGCAGATGCTACCCTTCCGGCAGATGGTACTCTTACTGCAGATGCTACTCCTCCCGAAGAGGCGACTCCCCGAGATGAAACGCGGACACAGCGTGTGGTTAAGGCCGACATGTGACCACGATGTCCTCCGCGTGCTTTTGTTGTTGGAGCGTGTTGTTTGCTCCGTCAGGCCACAGCACAGAGGAGGAGCTGAACGAACCTTTCACGCGCTTCGACTGCATTTGGGCAACTGAACTAATGCTACGCTGGAAATCCTGTACGACTCTTTGTTAGGTTGTTATAGTCTTGCTCCTAGCTCAGAGCAGCGTGCATACTGACTCCTTCCTACCCACCCCACCCCTCTCTCGACAGTCGCGTGATCCGGCCGGCGGGTTCTGTGGTGCTGGCGGATCTCGCAGCTCAAGCTCCTCCCCCCACCTCCTCCACACACACCACCCTCTACCCCCTGGATGGAGAGCCAAGGCAGCCTGGCGAGGGGAAACAGGACCAACCAAAGACCTCAGTGAGGAGGGGGGTGGGGGAATGAGGTGTGCTGTGGACTGGGACAGGGTGGTTGGAAGAGTGCTGTACCCCCCTTTCCAACCCCACCCCCACCCCGCGCCTCCTCCCACACACTGTCAGTTTAGTGGAGCAACAACCGTCACTGTCCGCAGTTAGCTTCTAGCTCCTTGCTGTGAGACGTATTGAGGACATGGTGTTAGACGTGTGTGAGGACATGGTGTGAGACGTGTGAGGACATGGTGCGAGACATGGTGTGAGGACATGGTGTGAGACGTGTGTTAGGACATGGTGTGAGACGTGTGAGGACACGGTGTGAGACGTGTTAGGACATGGTGTGAGACATGTTAGGACATAGTGTGAGACATGTTAGGACATGGTGTGAGACGTGTTAGGACATGGTGTGAGACGTCGTTTATGACATGGTGTGAGACGTGTTAGGACATGGTGTGTGAGACGTCTTATGACATGGTGTGAGACCTGTTAGGACATGGTGTGAGGACATGGTGTGAGGCGGCGTCTGTGGGACATGGTTTTTAGGACATGGTGTGAGACGTGTTAGGACACGGTGAGAGGCGTGTTTAGGACATGGTATGAGACATGTTAGGACATGGTGTGAGACATGTTAGGACATAGTGTGAGACGTGTTCGGACATGGTGTGAGACGTGTTAGGACATGGTGTGAGACGTGTTAGGACATGGTGTGAGACGTGTGAGGACATGGTGTGAGGACATGGTGTGAGGACATGGTGTGAGACATGTTAGGACATGGTGTGAGACGTGTTAGGGACATGGTGTGAGACGTGTTAGGACATGGTGTGAGGACAGGGTGTGAGACATGTTAGGACATGGTGTGAGACGTGTTAGGACATGGTGTGAGACGTGTTAGGACATGGTGTGAGGACAGGGTGTGAGATGTGTTAGGACAAAGTGTGAGACGTCTTAGGACATGGTGTGAGACGTCTTAGGACATTGTACGAGACGTGTTAGGACATGGTGTGAGACATGTTAGGACATGGCGTGAGACGTTTTAGGACATGGTGTGAGACGTCTTAGGACATGGTGTTAGGACATGGTGTGAGACATGTGAGGACATGGTGTGAGACGTCTTAGGACATGATGGGCGTACGTGGAGCGAGAGCATTAGGTATTGTACACACATGGTGTGAGTGATGACCCCGTACTTTGGGAGACATGTAGGATGTGAGTGGTATCAAGGTGGGAGACATGTAGGATGTTACGAGTGGGATGTGAGTGTCGATGTCATCACAGAATGAGTTAACTCGTTGTGTGACTATGAGTGGTATCAGCTAATGGGATACGTACATGATGCGAGTGTTTCAGGTGATATGGGATACATGGTGATGTGTGTCAGGTGATATGGGAGATATGGTGATGTGTGTGTGTCGGGTGATATGGGATACATGGTGATATGTGAATGTGTGTGTGTGTGTGTGTGTGTGTGTGTGTGTGTGTGTGTGTGTGTGTGAGGTGATATGGGGTACATGATGATGTGTGTCAGGTGATATGACTACATGATGATGTGTGTCAGGTGGTATGGGTACATGGTGATGTGTGTCAGATGATATGGGGTAGATGATGTGTGTCAGGTGAAATGGGATACATGGTGATGTGTGTCAGGTGATATGGGATACATAGTGATGTGTGTCAGGTGATATGGGATACATGGTAATGTGTGTGTCAGGTGATATGGGATACATGGTGATGTGTCAGGTGATATGGGATACATGGTGATGTGTGTCAGGTGATATGGGATACATGGTAATGTGTGTTTGATGATATGGGATACATGGTGATGTGTCAGGTGATATGGGATACATGGTGATGTGTGAGTGTCAGGTGATATGGGATACATGGTGATGTGTGTCAGGTGATATGGGATACATGGTAATGTGTGTCAGGTGATATGGGATACATGGTGATGTGTGTCAGGTGATATGGGATACTGGGATACATGGTGATGTGTGTCAGGTGATATGGGATACTGGGATACATGGTGATGTGTGTGTGTGTGTCAGGTGATATGGGAGACATGGTGATGTGCGTCAGGTGATATGGGATACATGGTGATGTGTGAGTGTCAGGTGATATGGGATACATGGTGATGTGTGTGTGTCAGGTGATATGGGAGACATGGTGATATGCGTCAGGTGATATGGGATACATGGTGATGTGGGTGTGTCAGGTGATATGGGATACATGGTGATGTGGGTGTGTCAGGTGATATGGGAGACATGGTGATGTGCGTCAGGTGATATGGATACATGGTGATGTGTGTGTGTGTGTCAGGTGATATGGGAGACGTGGTGATGTGTGTGTGTGTGTGTGTGTGTGTGTGTGTGTGTGTGTGTGTGTGTGTGTGTGTGTGTGTGTGTGTGAGGTGATATGGGATACATGATGATGTGTGTCAGGTGATATGGGATACATACATGATGTGAGTGTCAGGTGATTTGGGATACATGATGATGTGTGTCAGGTGATATGGGATACATGGTGATGTGTGTCAGGTGAGATGGGAGACATGGCGATGTCAGGTGATATGGGATACATGGTGATGTGTCAGGTGACATGGGATACATGGTGATGTGAGTGTATGTGTGTGTATCCATATGCGCGTTTGTGTGTGTGTGTGTGTGTGTGTGTGTGCGCACGCGCGCGTTTGTGTGTGTGCGCGCGCGCGCGCGCGTGTGTGTGCGTGTGTGTATGTGTGTGTGTGTGTGTGTGTGTCACAGTCTTGCCCTGGTTACATTGTCCTGATTGTCATCATGCTGTTGCCCACGCATCAGCTGTCGTGCATGTAGAAGGATATTCGTCATCAGTCACCACACCCCCATCCCGCTATGTTTTGTGTGGTGTGATTTGTTGTGATGGCCAGTAATGCAGACTTCTTCTGTGACCAGAGCAAACAAACCAGACGAGTAAGACCCTGGTTATTGATGTGCTATAACCGTGTTAGCTGTTTTTAGTTGGCTATAATCATGTTAGCTATTTTTAGTCTGCTACAATCATGTCAGTAATTGTACATGTCGGCCATTTTGGTTCACTATGATTTTGTCAGCTAGTTTTAGCTTGCTGTGATCATGTCGGCCATTATCAAATCCGCTTTTCAGGCGTTAGGTCAATTGTGTTTTCCGATACAAGTGTACAGGAATGAGTAAGGGCAGCAGAACAAAAAAAGCGTACTTCAAAAACCAGTGTCAACTCTGTAACTGTTTGAAAGCAACTTTGGTTCAGTATTGACTGTTTCAGTGTTAAAATGTAGAAATATAAGGCACATTAAGCTGTAGATGTAGTGTATGGGAACCCACTTGTGTCTGTGTAATCGCTTTGAACTGTTTACATTGTACTTAATCTTTTTTGTCTGCTACTATGAACAGAGATATGTGTCATTGTCGTTGTTTTTTTTCGGTCATCATTAGTATTATTTACATGACTGGAAAGTTATCTTGGTGAAATTGAGATACTCTTCTGCGATGGTAGTCAAATCAGGCAGGGGAGACAACCACCTTTGAGTCATAAAGGCTATTGGTGGACGCAGTTTCTCTCCCTTACATCTCGCGGCCATGTTGCTTTCCAGCATTCACTATAATGTCCCAAACGAATAGGCTGTCTGAGTTGGATAGAACAAGATGAAGTGAAACACGCCAGTGCACGTGAAGAGGAAAAACGTAAGGATAACCAGAATTTTTTTTTCAGATCATTTATAAACAAGGCTACCATGTGCACGTGCATGTATTGATCAAAGGGGAAAAAAACTAGCCAGCCAGAAGAATGATCTATATTTCAGATTATAGGAAGTTGAATATGTTTTCTTGTTCAGATATTCCCAATAAGTAGTCTTTAACACTTGACAGCTAAAAAGAAGCAATCACACATGATTTTAGTTAATTTGTTGTTATTATTGGCTCACACCATCGTTTCACAGCTTTGATGTATAACTCACCATTACGTAAAGACAAATACCTGTCGCATGGCGCTGTTGGCACTGGACAGCCGTCTGCGTAGCTTGTCATAATTATAGAGTTTTGGTCTGAACTCGCTGAACGAATGGTGGTTTGCAAGGCTTTGTGTGTGTGTGAAGTTGTGAATTAGGATGTTGTGTGTGTGTGTGTGTGGTGTGTGTGTGTGTGTGTGTGTGTGTGTGTGTGTGTGTGTGTGTGTGCGCGCAACCATGGGAAAACGCGGTTTTGGTGGTATGCCAAGTAGTGAGGAGTTTAGTGGTGGTAAAGTGCAGTGGAGATGTCAGTGCGTGTTGGCACTGCTGTGTGCACGTGAGCAATACATTTGTCAGATTGTCCGGGGATCTGTGTGTGATTCAGGTATTCAGGTTACCATATGTGCTGGGATCTTTGTGTGATTCAGGTTATCATATATTGTGCTGCGATCGTTGTGTGATTCAGATTATCATATATTGTGCTGGGATCTTTGTGTGATTCAGGTTATCCATACCTGCGGTGGAATTTAAAGTTATTTGAAAAAAAAAAAGGCTTTACGCTCGTCACTTCCTGATAAAAATGATGGGTCGGCCTAGATATTGTATACCCCTCTTCCTCGCACACGCTCATGTGTGTGTTTTTTTTTGGGGTTTTTTTTATGACGTCTTAATTTGACCAGCCCCGTCCCAGATCTGTTCTATCCAGACGGATTAGCCACTCATGTTTTGGACCAAAAAAGGTTTGCTATTTTTTTTTTTTTTTTTTTTTTTAGATTCAGTTGCGTTTGCTAGTTGAAATACAGAGTATGGATTAAGTGTTTGTACATGATCAAAATCCTGTGTTGGCCAAAGATGTGCGAAAAAATGGGCAAGGAGGGGAGGGGTTGAATAATCTGACGCACTAAGTGCCAGCACTGATATACAGAAATAATCTGTTACAGTTGTCCTGAAAGAGAGAACGCTTCTTTGGTGTGACAGCCCGGATAGCTAGCGCACAAGTGTAGGGACATTGTTGTGACTGTTGATTGAAAGGTTTGGCTTCCTTTCCGTTGGATCATGTGTGGGAACATTGTTGTGACTGTTGAAAGGTTTGGCTTCCTTTCCGTTGGATCATGTGTGGGAACATTGTTGTGACTGTCGATTGAAAGGTTTGGCTTTCTTTCCGTTGGATCATGTGTGGGAACATTGTTGTGACTGTTGATTGAAAGGTTTGGCTTCGTTTCCGCTGGATCATGTGTGGGAACATTGTTGTGACTGTTGGGTGGAAGGTTTTGCCTTTATTACGTCGGCTCATTTGGATTCAGGATCGGTAACTGTAGCTCGGTTGTCCGCTTTCAATACCATTTTTTTGTCAGATGATGGGGAGTTAGTTCCCCTAGCTGCTCCACCTGCACGCTTGCTGTGTTGGCTGTACCTCACAGGACTCAACGACTGGGGCGCTGCCCCCACCAGCCCCCACCCCCGGGACTTGGCACCATGTGTGTCGCACTCGGCACTGCCAGCCTACTTCACTCAAACCATCCATCCATCGCATTCTGCCCGCCGCCACTTGCGTCCGTGTGTGTCTGTCAATGTGATGAGACTGCGCAGACCGAATTGAGTGGTGCTGTGGTGCAGTTTGCCGACTGTTCACTGTGTATTTATTATGCATCAGTGTGTTGGTCAGCCAGCTCACTGCCCTGAGTTTATGCATGTACAGTTATGTTGATGTCTGCCCACGTCATGAGGAGCTGGGGAGGGGGAGGAGGTCACTGTGTATATGTACAGCGCTGTTGTGGATGATTTTTGTTCAGTGAATTGTGCACTCAGTATGCTGTTGTTGTTGTTCAGTTATGGCCTCAGCAGAGGTAGAAGAGATTAGCGTAGTGTGAGTCACCCTGTGTAGTTTGGATATAGTGACGATTATTAGTGTTAGTGGAGATTAGTGCGCGTCACAGTATAGTTCAGATGTGCGATGTACTTTTCATGTTGCTGCTGCTGTCTATTATCACGTTGAAAAGTCGAGAAACCTTTTTTTTTGAATATTGAATATGTAAGGCTTTGTTGGAGTCTACCTGAGGTGTGTGTGTGTGTGTGTGTGTGTGTGTGTGCGCGCGCGCGCGCGCGCACACAGAGAGGGAAGCGAGGGAAGAAGAGAAAGGAAGAAACAGGGAATGATATGTATATAAAAGATTGTGTGTGGTGTGTGTGTATAAAAGATTGTGTGTGGTATGTGTGTGTGTGTGTGTGTGTGTGCGTGCGTGCGTGCGTGCGTGCGCGTGCGTGCGTGCGTGTGTGTGTGTGTGTGTGTGTGTGTGTGTGTGAACGAAAGGGAGGGATTCCCCGCATAGTGAAGGGTTTGAAAAAATACAAACAAAACATACACACTTTCAACTCGGGCAATCTCAACAATGAGGGAGTAGGGAAAAAAGGGGGGGGGGGGGGGGGGGGGGGGGTAATACAGGCAAGGACACGTAGCACAGAGTGCTACAAATCAACTGCCCGCTGCAGCGAGACACTAAGGTGACGTCATGCACACTGTCACGGTTCCCACCGTGTGTCAGCTTTCTACTATCCCAGTGCATTCACACTTGTTTCTGTCAGTCTGCTAGTGCTCTGTCCATGGCAGGTTGGAAGGAGTGTCTGCCTGCCAGTGTTCCATCCATGGCAGGTTGGAAGGAGTGTCTGCTGCCAATGCTCCATCCATGGCAGGTTGGAAGGAGTGTCTGCCAATGCTCCATCCATGGCAGGTTGGAAGGAGTGTCTGCCTGCCAATGCACCATCCATGGCAGGTAGGAAGGAGCGTCTGCTTGCCAATGCTCCATCCATGGCAGGTTGGAAGGAGTGTCCATCTGCTAATGCTGTATCCATGGCAGGTTGGAAGGAGTGTCTGCCTGCCAGTGTTCCATCCATGGCAGGTTGGAAGGAGTGTCTGCCAATGCTCCATCCATGCAGGTTGGAAGGAGTGTCTGCCTGCCAGTGTTCCATCCATGGCAGGTTGGAAGGAGTGTCTGCCAATGCTCCATCCATGGCAGGTTGGAAGGAGTGTCTGCCAATGCTCCATCCGTGGCAGGTTGGAAGGAGTGTCTGCTAATGCTCCATCCGTGGCAGGTTGGAAGGAGTGTCTGCCAATGCTCCATCCATGGCAGGTTGGAAGGAGTGTCTGCCAATGCTCCATCCATGGCAGGTTGGAAGGAGTGTCTGCCAATGCTCCATCCATGGCAGGTTGGAAGGAGTGTCTGTCTGCCAATGCTCCATCCATGGCAGGTTGGAAGGAGTGTCTGCCAATGCTCCATCCATGGCAGGTTGGAAGGAGTGTCTGCCAATGCTCCATCCATGGCAGGTTGGAAGGAGTGTCTGCTAATGCTCCATCCATGGCAGGTTGGAAGGAGTGTCTGCCTGCCAATGCTCCATCCGTGGCAGGTTGGAAGGAGTGTCTGCCTGCCAATGCTCCATCCATGGCAGGTTGGAAGGAGTGTCTGCCTGCCAATGCTCCATCCATGGCAGGTTGGAAGGAGTGTCTGCCTGCCAATGCTCCATCCATGGCAGGTTGGAAGGAGTGTCTGCCTGCCAGTGCTTCATCCATGGCAGGTTGGAAGGAGTGTCTGCTAATGCTCCATCCGTGGCAGGTTGGAAGGAGTGTCTGCCTGCCAATGCTTCATCCATGGCAGGTTGGAAGGAGTGTCTGCTAATGCTCCATCCATGGCAGGTTGGAAGGAGTGTCTGCCTGCCAATGCTTCATCCATGGCAGGTTGGAAGGAGTGTCTGCTAATGCTCCATCCATGGCAGGTTGGAAGGAGTGTCTGCCTGCCAATGCTTCATCCATGGCAGGTTGGAAGGAGTGTCTGCCTGCCAATGCTTCATCCATGGCAGGTTGGAGGAGAAATGTCTGCTAATGCTCCATCCGTGGCAGGTTGGAAGGAGTGTCTGCCTGCCAATGCTCCATCCGTGGCAGGTTGGAAGGAGTGTCTGCCTGCCAATGCTCCATCCGTGGCAGGTTGGAAGGAGTGTCTGACATTGAAGAAAAGTGTGTGTGATAAACACTGGCATTGTTTCTCGTCTGAGGGAGGTAGAATGTTGACGGATTGATTCACTAATTGGTCGATTGATTGATTGATAAGTGCATACGTACTTAAAGTGGTCCGAGAACTCATCTGTGTTAAAATGACTGCCTTAGATATCGGTGTAATACTCTGCAGTTAGATAGAAGTGATCGCATGTGTTAATTAGGATAAAGTGTTTGCATGTGTTAATTAAAATGAAGTGATTGCATATGTTAGTTAGAATGAAGTGATTGCGTGTGTTAGGATGAAGTGATTGCGTGTGTTAGTTAGGATGAAGTGATATGCGTGTTAGTTAGGATGAAGCGATTGTGTGTGTTAGGATGAAGTGATTGTATTTGTGATGTGATTTCAGCACTGGTTGGTCTAAAGATTAGAATGAAGTGATTGTTGGTTAGGATGAAGTGATTGTGTATGTTAGGATGAAGTGATTGTGTATATTAGCTAGGATGAAGTGATTGCATTTGTGATGTGATTTCAGCACTGGTTGGTCTAAAGACTGTAACAGACTGTGAGTAGTTCAGTTGGGCATGGACAGACAGTTTGCAGGGTCAGCACGTGGCAGTATCCCAGTCCTCTCGCCCTCGCGCCTCCTCCTCTCTCCTCTCTCTCTCTCTCTCTCTCTCTCTCTCTCTCTCTCTCTCTCTCTCTCTCTCTCTCTCTCTCTCATGGACACGGACACACACACACACACACACACACACACACACACACACACACACACACACACACACACACACACACACACATTTTTTGAGAGGTAGGGCCTGTCTAGGTTTGGTCTTTTGGGGTCCGGTTGCAGTGGACAGAGGGCACCTCTGACTAACCCCACGCTGACCACAGTGTGTGAGAGGGAGCGGGGATGCACTGTCATGGGCGCTGAGTGCGGTCAGATCAACCCGTGCAGCGGGAACAGCAATGAAACACAGTGGGATTATCATTTTGTCTCTTCGTGTAACCGCCAAGGTTTTCAAAGCTTTTTGCCCTAAGTACGTCATTTTTCTCTCTCATTCATGTGTCTCTCTGTGGCCTCGTCCGCCTCTCATTCTCTCACCCATATTTTCTTTTGCTCATTTGTGAAAACAAGCCCGAGTTGAATGAGTGTGTGTGTGTGTGTGTGTGTGTGTGTGTGTGTGTGTGTGTGTGTGTGTGTGTATGAAGAGGGAGAGAATGTACGATACAAAGTGTGCCATCTTCTGTCCTGAACAGAAAGGAAGTGACGGCGTTGAACGGAGCACAGTAGCTGCCGCATTTCCCTACAACTCCCTAACTTAACGACACGTCCATCCTCCACCCACCCACTTCACCCCCACCCCCCCCATGTCCCCCTGTCTGTACTGTGATGGCAACGTCAGACCGTTGCACTGGACCTGCCCATCAGTGTGAGAGTGGACATGACCATCAGGCGGGTGGACAGTGTGACGTCACATCTGGCAGTCTACGATATGCCAGGAATTCAGGGCTAACGGATATGTGTGTGTCTGTGTGTGTGTGGTCTTGGTCTCCACCCATCCCCGCAGCCCCCCCCCCCCCCCCCCCCCCCACACACCACACACATCCCCCCCCACCCCCCCCACCCCCCCCCCCCCCCCACCCCCCCCCACCCTACACACACATACACACACACGCCTCCCTCTGAGACTGCGCAACGTGAAGGAGGCGACTAGTCCTTAGGACTAGAGGTTTAAACAGGCCTCCAGAATCATCGTCCTCAACACCAAGCCATTGCCACCATTGAAAGATCTATTAGACACTTTCATATCAGTATTTAGGATTGAGTTTCCTTCATCAGCGAAGTGTCACTATAAAAGTGACCGAACATCAGAATAGAAATTATGATCTGTGCACACGCGCACGTGGAAAACAGTGTGATAGTGTACTGCGTGATTAGACAATTACTCTTATTGTTCACATTAATGCCGCATTGGTTGGTGACTGGTGTTGTTCTTCTTGTTGTCCGCAGACTGTTCGATGAACAGTGATGTGGAAATAACGTTCTTGTCAAATTTTTGTTGTAGTCCACCAGTACATTGATAAATAGTGCAAGACAGCTGGATTAGAGGTGTTGAATTCCTCCTTCCATGATGGCATTGACTGGTCAAAGGACGACGTTGTGGTTAGCCTGTCCTACAATGGTCCTGTCGCAGACAGCAATTGTCCCCCTTGCTCGCCTCACTGGGCTGTGAGTTGTCTGCTGCTTGTCAGTGAGGATGTCATCATGTTTATCCCCGCTCTCCTGTGTGTGACGACCAGTATGTGTTGTGACATGATAAACCTGACGTCATGCGTGACGACCAGTGTGTGTTGTAACATGATAAACATTACTTCATGTGTGACGACCAGTGTGAGTTGTAGCATGATAGACCCGGACGTCATGTGTGACGACCAGTATGTGTTGTGACATGATAAACCTGACGTCATGCGTGACAACCAGTGTGTGTTGTAACTTGATAAACATTACGTCATGTGTGACGACCAGTGTGAGTTGTGGCATGATAGACCTGACGTCATGTGTGACGACCAGTGTGTGTTGTGACATGATAAACCTGATGTCATGCGTGACGACCAGTGTGTGTTGTAACTTGATAAACATTACGTCATGTGTGACGACCAGTGTGAGTTGTGGCATGATAGACCTGACGTCATGTGTGACGACCAGTGTGTGTTGTGACATGATAAACCTGATGTCATGCGTGATGACCAGTGTGTGCTGTGACCTGATAAACATTACGTCATGTGTGACGACCAGTGTGTGTGTGTGACATGATAGACCTGACGTCATGTGTGACGACCAGTGTGTTGTGACATGATAAACTGACGTCATGTGTGATGACCAGTGTGTGTGTGGCATGATAAACCTGACGTCGTGTGTGACAACCAGTGCGTGTTTTGACATGATAAACCTGACGTCATATGTGACGACCAGTGTGTGTTGTGACATGATAAACCTGACGTTTTTGTGCCGACCAGTGTGTGTTGTGACATGATAACCTGATGTCATGTGTGACGACCAGCGTGTGTTGTGACATGATGGACCTGACGTCACGTGTGACGACTAGTGTGTTGTGACATGATAAACCTGACGTCATGTGTGACAACTATGTGTGTTGTGACATGATAGACCTGACGTCATGTGTGACGACTAGTGTGTTGTGACATGATAAACCGGACGTCATGTGTGACGACCAGTGTGAGTTGTGACATGATGGACCTGACGTCACGTGTGACGACTAGTGTGTTGTGACATGATAAACCTGACGTCATGTGTGACGACCAGTGTGAGTTGTGACATGATGGACCCGACGTCACGTGTGACGACTAGTGTGTTGCGACATGATAAACCTGACATCATCTGTGACGACCAGTGGGTGTTGTGACATGATGGACCTGACGTCACGTGTGATGACTAGAATGTGTTGTGACACGACGGACCTGACGTCAAGTGTGACGACTACTGTGTGTTGTGACACGATAGAGCTGACGACATGTGTGACGACCAGTGTGTGTTGAGACATGATGGATCTGACGTCACATTTGACAATTAGTGTGTGTCGTAACATCATAGACCTGACATCGTGTGTGACGACCAGTGTGTTATGACGTGGGGAGTCTGATGTCGTTTGTCCGTCATATACATAATGTGCTGTCCTGTACATAGTGTACATAACGACTGCCGTGCACAGCAGGGGGCCGGGGTGGGGGTGGGGTGGGGTGGGGGGATCTGGTTTGACCTTCATCTCATCGCGCCCAGTGGAGGGCACGTGACGTCTTCACTGTCATGGCTCCACGCCAGGCCCTCAACAGTCTGTGTCCATATTGCGCAAGTGTTGACAACGAGTCCCGTCAACAGTCTGCCAGTCTGTGTCCATATTGCGCAAGTGTTGACAGAGTCCCGTCAACAGTCTGCCAGTCTGTGTCCATATTGCGCAAGTGTTGACAGAGTCCCATCAACAGTCTGTGTCCATATCGCGCAGGTGTTGACAGAGTCCCATCAACAGTCTGTGTCCATATCGCGCAACTGTTGACAGAGTCCCGTCAACAGTCAGTCTGTGTCCATATCGCGCAAGTGTTGACAAGAGTCCCATCAGTAATCTGCCGGTCTGTGTATCCTGGACAAGTGTAGAGAGCTGTATCCCCCCTCAGCCCCCCCCCCCCTGTGTCTGGCCGAAGAAGCGAAGAAGTTTCGTGATGACTTTCACTCTGCCTTCGGATAGACTTTTTTTTTTTTAATTCACCATTGCTAGATGGTGCCCTGAACTAGCGCGACGTATCTAATGGTTCAGAACCAGCAGGGGACGACAAATGGTTTAGAACCAGCAGGGGACGACTAATGATTTTAGAACCAGCAGGGGACGACTAATGGTTCAGAACCAGCAGGGGACGACTAATGTTCAGAACCAGCAGGGGACGACTAATGGTTCAGAAGGAGCAGAGGACGAGTAATGGTTCAGAATCAGCAGTGGACGTGGGCTGGTTGGGCTGCACGCATTTCTTTGTTAGTTGAGCGGCGCCAGGACAGGCCAGTCTTCAGTCAACACACTTCAACAGGCATCTGGGGAGCAGCTCGAGCTGCTGTTTTCAGAGCGTTTCCACCAAGATCGCTGTGATGACCAAACCACACAGAAATGGACTGACAACGGCTAGGGTGAGACACAAGCGGACTGCTGGTGTCGTGTTATGTCCTAGGACCCCAAGGTTTGTGTCCTCAACTGTTGAAGCTGGTACAGATGTTGCCTATACTGTGTCCACGTCTATCATCTGCCACATCATCACCATCAGCTAGCTGTTGAACCCTGTACAAATGTTGGCTACACTGTGTCCACGTCATCATCTGCCACATCAGCACCATCAGCTGTTGAACACCGTAGAGATGTTGGCTATACTGTGTCCACGTCTATCATATGCCACATCATCACCATCAGCTGTTGAACCCTGTAGAGATGTCCGCTAGTCTGTGTCCACATGGATCTATTGATCTCTGGCATCACCATCGGCAGTTCAACCTGGTAGAGATGACCGCTATTTGTGTCTACGTCCATCATCTGCCGCATGACCATTAGCTGATGAAGCCAGCAGAGATGTCCGCTGCTCCTTGTCCACATGGCTTCCTTCCATTCATCTCCGGCATCACCGTTAGCGGTTCAAGCCGGTAGAGATGTCCGCTGCTCTGTGTCTTTCCATTGATTTCCGGCATCACCATTAGCGGTTCAAGCCGTTATGTAGCGGTTCAAGCCGGTAGAGATGTCCGCTGCTCTGTGTCTTTCCATTGATTTCCGGCATCACGATTAGCGGTTCAAGCCGGTAGAGATGTCCGCTGCTCTGTGTGCGTGTCACCTTTTATGACCTCTCGCCCTCACACTAGCGTTAACGTGCAAAGAGCTGACGTCACCTTCATGTTAACGTCCATGTTCTGTGACTGCTACCTTCACATGTTTAACATCCACGTGGCTTGCCTGTGACGTCCATAGACTATAAAGATCACCTTTACATAGTTGTACTATGACGCGCATATTAGTGTGAAACTTGTACGGGAGAAATAACAGGACACTTTGTTTTTTTTTTTCTTTCAGCTCACGCCATGACGATCACGAGGTTTGCTTGAGAGAGGAAGAACAGGAGTTTGGAGGACGAGACAGGGAGGGGGGAGGGAGACAGAGGAGGGGTGGGGGATTGCTGGGAGGGGTGGTGGTGGTGGTGGTAAAGCTAATCGTCCAATGGAAACGATAGGTTTCCTCTCAGCGGTCACCACCATAGAATTCTACTGTGAACAGGAGAGAGAGAGTAGTATTGTGCGTGTGTGTTTGTGCGTGCGTGCGTATGTGTCTGGGTGTGTGTGCCCGCGCACGCGTTCGCGCATTCGTGTTTTTTTTTTTTTTTTTTTTTTTTTTTTTTGGTGCTTGCAAGGTGCAGAGCAGTGGCCCCTCTTGGCATCAGGAGTTCCCTGAAACGTGTCCACGTGACTCACCGCATAATCCTCCTCATAATAGCACTGTGGCCCCGCCCCCCCTGTGCGCCTGGACTTATTAGTGAACTTAGCACAACGCACGGTGCAGCTACCACCTTGTTATCGTCATTGTCAGTGTGTAGAGGGGGGGGTGGGGGGGGGAAAGGGGGGTCATGAGGGGGGATGACCATGTGGACACTCGTGTGGCTGTTATATTTTTCAAGCCACGTATTTTCTCTTCTTTTTTGTATTATTCATCAGATAAGCTTTTGTGAAATCAACTGAAAATCATGCATGAACGGTTGTGTTTGAAATATGTTAAAAATAAAACAAAACAATATATTTGTTCCTTTTCGTCTGCATGTTTATGACCGTGTGTGTATTGTGCCAGGCAGGTTCTCTCTCTCTCTCTCTCTCTCTCTCTCTCTCTCTCTCTCTCTCTCTCTCTCTCTCTCTCTCTCTCTCTCTCTCTCTCACTCACTCACACACACTGCACGCAGCGCGTGCACACACACACACACACACACACACACACACACACACGTGCGCGCGCGAACGCGCGCACACACACACACGCACACACACACACACACACACACACACACACACTCACACGCACGCACGCACGCACGCACACACACACACACACACTGCTGGCACTCAGAGGAAGTCATTTGTTGATGAAGGCAAACAAAGCCGAAAATTTCGACTATAACCACGACAGCGTGTTGTTCTTGTGCTTTTTTTTTTGTATATGTTGGCAGTCAACCCTATATATATATATATATATATATATATATATATATATATATATATATATATTGATAAGCCTTCATATCTGCAGTGGTAGATGATTCTGCCTAACTGACAGTATGTGCTTGAGTGGGTGAATGGGGAATAATAAATGCTTCTCAAAATGAACCTTCAGCAAGCTTATAGTCTCCGAAGCGGGAGACCATCTCCAATGGGGACGAAGCTCACTAACATATAACTCCTGGTCAGATACCGATATTTCGAAACCTGATTGTTTCTTCCCTCAGTGACCGCGGAAAGTGGTAATTTGACTCCTCTGCCTTTTCGGTTTTTTCGGCTTATCACCTACCTATTTTTACAATCGGAGACATAAGAGCAAGCCATTCCAAGAACTGGCCCTCAGCACTTGTGTCTTAAGAGGTTATCTTTTTTTATATTTTCTACTTTTTCACAAGAAAAATGTAGCTTGTTTTGCTCTTTCATGATTTTCTTTGCTTCTTAGGTGGCACCTTTGGTTAGTTTTTTTGAAAACTCAACAAACATACTACGGTATTGCACACACCAGCCTTTTTCTGGTATAGCATTCTTCTTAAAACCGAAAAGGCAGAGGAGTCAAATTACCACTTTTCCGCGGTCACTGAGGAGAAAAACAATCAGGTTTCGAAATATCGGTATCTGACCAGGAGTTATATGTTAGTGAGCTTCCTCCCCATTGGAGATGGTCTCCCGCTTCGGAGACTATAAGCTTGCTGAAGGTTCATTTTGAGAAGCATTTATTATTCCCCATTCACCCACTCAAGCACATACTGTCAGTTAGGCAGAATCATCTACCACTGCAGATATGAAGCTTATCACCTCCCTATTTCTACAATCTGAGACACAAGAGCAAGCTTTTATTCATCAAAATGTCATGAACTCTCTCTCTCTCTCTCTCTCTCTCTCTCTCTCTCTCCATTCCAGTGTCAAGACACACAGCCCATCGTCCCATGAAACATGCTTGCACTTGCACACACACACACACACACACACACACACACACACACACACACACTTGCACTTGCACACACACACACACACACACACACACACACACACACACACACACGCGCGCGCGCGCGCCACACACACACACACACACACACACACACACACACACACACACACACACACACATTGACGATATCTGGCCAAAGATTGCACACACATGTGTAAAGTTGAGTGAAATTGCTATAAAATCAAACCACTTTCCAATGCTAAAGAGTGTTGTTATGTATAAAATCCGGTCAGTCTCCCATGCTGTAGTGTTTGCAATATTGATCAAATCCGTCAGTCTCCAATGCTGTACTGTTACAATATTGATCAAATCCGTCAGTTTCCAGTGGTGTCCATCTGACGTCCATCTGTCTCCTTACAGTCGTTCAGTGTATGACCACACTGTAAAGTGTCTGACGTCCATCGGTCTCCTTACAGTGTTCAGTGTATGACCACACTGTAAAGTGTCTGACGTCCATCTGTCTCCTTACAGTCGTTCAGTGTATGACCACACACTGTAAAGTGTCTGACGTCCATCGGTCTCCTTACAGTGTTCAGTGTATGACCACACTGTAAAGTGTCTGACGTCCATCTGTCTCCTTACAGTCGTTCAGTGTATGACCACACTGTAAAGTGTCTGAAGTCCATCCGTCTCCTTACAGTCGTTCAGTGTATGACCACACTGTGAAGTGTCTGACGTCCATCTGTCTCCTTACAGTGCCCAGTGTATGACCACACTGTAAAGTGTCTGACGTCCATCTGTCTCCTTACACTCTGACAGTCGTACAATGTACTATCACCGAACTGTAAAGTGTCTGACGTCCATCTGTCTCCTTACACTCTGACAGTCGTACAATGTACTATCACCACACCGTAAAGTGTCTGACGTCCATCTGATTCTTTACACTGCAATCATGCAATGTATCACCACACTGTGAAGTGTCTGACGTCCATCTGTCTCCTTACACTTTGACAGTCGTTCAGTGTATGACCACACTGTAAAGTGTCTGACGTCCATCTGTCTCCTTACGGTCTGACAGTCGTTTGAGGTGGTGGAATAACAGGTATTGCTGTCCACCTGTGACACCATTGGAGTGCTGTTTATACATATCGTCACTCACCCGTTCACTGCAACAGCCGACCTCTGTCTCTATGTCTCTGTCTCTCTCTGTCTGTCTGTCTCTCTCTGTCTCTGTCTCTGTCTCTCTCTGCATGGCTCAAAGCAACGCGAGCACACGCACAGGCACGCATGCGTGCGCGCGCGCACACACACACACACACACACACACACACACACACACACACACACACATATATATATATATATATATATATATATATATATATATATATATATATATACGCGCAAACATGAAAATATAAGTGCGCTTTCACATATGCACACAAGCGCACCGACCAACTGGGCAACACACATTCACTTACCACCCTCCTCCTTTGATTCCTTCTTGCTCCTTCACCCTTTCCTTCTCCCCCTCCAACACACACCCTCACCCGAGTGGCGGAGTTCAAACAAACACATACTGCTAAGGAACAGAAGTGAAAGTGGATCAGGAACGGCGACCAGTTGGTAAGATTTCACAGACTGTGCAGCGCAGCGAAACGTGGCGCTGGCATATGGCGACAGGTACACGGGACTTGCAGGCTAAATTGAAGCTTCCTGCCCCCAATTTGCCTCCAGGGGGCGCTGGCTGGTCTGTGTGCAGAGCTGACTGACGTCACTTCCTGCCACCGGAGTCACGGCCTGTCTTTTGGGGTCAGGACAGGAATAGAAAGAAGGAACTGGCCAAAGCATGTGTCAGCGTGCTCACGTGTGTGTGTGTGTGTGTGTGTGTGTGTGTGTGTGTGTGTGTGTCTGTCTGTCTGTCTGTCTGTCTGTGCTTATGACTGTGTGTGTGTGTACGAGCGCGTGCGCGCGGCGGTGGAAGGAGGGGGTAGAGGAACCATTTGGGCAAATGTCGGTCTTTCCACCCCCTACAGCATCACAGAAACATCAAACATGTGCGAACTGACGTAGTCATCACCTGGCGTCATTGAAGTTCGTCCGCAGTGACGTCAAAGAAGAACAAAATCTCCCCGCCCCACCCTCACCCATTCCACCCTCTTTCAATCCCCATGCTCCAGAACAAGGAGTCTGCCGAGGCTGCGTTGGAATTGTTTGACCGGGCGTGATGAGAACCGTTGACACTGCTCTCAGATCCTCTGACACAACCTGCATTGGAACCGTTGGCAGTACTGTCGACCCATTCACACAGCCTGCCTTAGAACTGTCTGGAGACCGTTGTAACCGTTGGCACCGCTACCAGACCCCAGGAGGATCAGGCCACAACTGCACTCTTTCCCCAGACAGCTGTCTGGCGTTGCACGAAGCGGCTTCCTCTTCACTCACTCCCTGGCACCATCCACACAGCTCCAGCTAGAACCACGCCCACATTCCGAACACCCGTCCATCCTGCTGTTACTGGTGGTGGTGGTGGTGTTTGTGCAGCCACAGGTCAGCTGGTGACAGCCCCAACCCCAAGGCCTCATCCAGCTGTTGGTTCACATAGCGTCAGGCCATTGCAGTCAACATGTATTAAATTACACATTCGGCTGTGAGTTTATATTTTTTTTACCGATGTTTATTATCCACCATTCAAACTAAGCTCTCTCTCTCTCTCTCTCTCTCTCTCTCTCTCTCTCTCTCTCTCTCTCTCTCTCTCTCTCTGCCCACATCGCACGCCCCCTCCCCCATCACGTCAGCCATAGTTGAACAGCCCGTGTCACTGCTATACAACATTAGGCGGCAAGGCAGCAGTCACAGACTGGGAATGACCCTCGCACTCGGCCTGCAGAAATTTGATGACGTCATGTCGCCCTATGCTGCGCAGCGCGCGCTGAAAGGCAGTGACGGTGGCGCCCTCTAGGCGGCCCCAGTCATGCAGCAGCTGCCGATAGGGGGCTCTGGGGTCGCCTCGCCATCTTCCCCCACTCCGGGTTTCAAACGTGGCGATCTTGCCGCTGTTGTAGCCTGCAGCAGAAAGACAACAATCCTCCAGACACCACGCCAACCCACCTACCACGCCATTCACACTGACATGCACCAGACATCGCGCCAACCCATCTACCACGCCACTCACACTGACATGCACCAGACACCGCGCCAACCCACCTACCACGCCATTCACACTGACATGCACCAGACACCGCGCCAACCCACCTACCACGCCATTCACACTGACATGCACCAGACACCGCGCCAACCCACCTACCACGCCATTCACACTGACATGCACCAGACAACGCGCCAACCCACCTACCACGCCATTCACACTGACATGCACCAGACACCGCGCCAACCCACCTACCACGCCATTCACACTGACATGCACCAGACACCGCGCCAACCCACCTACCATGCCACTCACACTGACATGCGCTGACATGCAAATTCTTCTCTCCCTCCCCCTTCACCCTTCATCACACACACACACACACACACACACACACACACACACACACACACACAGAGAGAGAGAGAGAGAGAGACAGACAGACAGACAGACAGACAGAGACAGACAGACAGACAGACAGACAGACAGACAGACAGACAGAGAAGGTTGCACGCATACACGAACACCCCCCACGAGAGAGAGAGAGAGAGAGAGAGAGAGAGAGAGAGAGAGAGAGAGAGACAGGCTGACAGAGAGACAGAGAGAGGGATACAGAGGAGAGAGAGAGAGAGAGAGAGAGAGAGAGAGAGAGAGAGAGGTGAGGACGAGAGAGAGAGAGAGAGAGAGAAAGAGATGAACAAATGCACGAACCCCCCCCCCCCCCCCTCCCCTCTTATCAGCTACACCCACCCACCTTTATCACCACATCACCCCTGCCCTCCTCCTTCCAACCCCCCCGCTACCCTCCTCCACCCCCCCCCCCCGCCATCCCCCTCTACTCACCCCTCTTATCACACACCACCCCTCCCCTCCCCACACCACAACATTAATTTTCTTCCATCCCCCACCATCCCCTTCCACCCAGGATCATCACCACACCACCCCTCCCTTCCTCCACCCACCCTGCCCTCATCCTCACACCACACACCACCCATCCTCCACCCACCCTGCCCTCATCACCACATCACCCCCCCCTCCTCCACCCACCCCTCATCACCACACCACACCCCCCCCTCCACCCTCCTCCACCACACCACCCTCATCACCCTCACCACACCTCCACCCCTCCCCCTCCACCCCACCCTCATCACCACACCACCCCCCCTCCCCTCCTCCACCCACCCTACCCTCACACACCCACACCCCCCCCCCCCCCTCCTCCACCCACCCCACCCCTCCTCCACCCACCCTCATCACCACCCACCCCCACCCCTCCTCCACCCACCCTCATCACCACACCACCCCACCCCTCCTCCACCCACCCTCATCACCACACCACCCCCCCCCCCTCCTCCACCCACCCTCATCACCACACCACCCCACCCCTCCTCCACCCACCCTCATCACCACACCACCTCCTCCACCCACCCCTCCTCCACCCACCCTCATCACCACACCACCCCTCCCCACCACCTCCCTCATCACCAGACCACCCCCCCCCCTCCCTCCACCCACCCTCATCACCACACCACCCCTCCCCTCCTCCACCCACCCTCATCACCAGACCACCCCTCCCCTCCTCCACCCACCCTCATCACCATACCCATCCCTCCCCTCCTCCACCCACCCTCATCATCACACCACCCTCCCCTCCTCCACCCACCCTGCCCTCATCACCAAACCACCCCTCCCCTCCTCCACCCACCCTGCCCTAATCACCACACCACCCCTCCCCTCCTCCACCCTACCCTCATCATCACACACACCCCCCTCCCCTCCTCCACCCACCCTCATCACAATACCCACATCTCCCCTCCTCCACCCACCCTGCCCTAATCACCACACCACCCTTCCCCTCCACCCACCCACCCTCATCACCACACCACCACTCCCCCACCACCCACCCACCCTAATCACCACACCACCACCACCACCCCACCACCCACCCACCCTCATCACCACACCACCACTCCCCTCCACCCACCCACCCTCATCACCACACCACCCCTCCCCTCCTCCACCCACCCTCATCACCACACCACCCCTCCCCCTCCACCCACCCGCCCTCATCACACCCACCACCCCCCCCCCTCCTCCACCCACCCTCATCACCACACCACCCCCTCCCTCCCCACCCACCCTCATCACACCACACCATCCCTCCCCTCCTCCGCCGCCCACCCTCATCACCACACCACCCCTCCCCTCCCCTCCTCCACCCACCCTCATCACCATACCACCCCCCCTCCCTCCTCGCCCACCCTCATCACACCACCCCTCCCCTCCTCCGCCCACCCTCATCACACCACCCCTCCCCTCCAACCACCCCCATCCTCATCACCACACCACCACTCCCCACCACCCACCCCCCCTCATCACCACACCACCACACCCCACCACCCACCCACCCTCATCACCACACCCCCACTCCCCTCCACCCACCCACCCTCATCACCACACCACCCCTCCCCTCCTCCACCCACCCTCATCACCACACCACCACTCCCCTCCACCCACCCACCCTCATCACCACACCACCCCTCCCCTCCACCCACCCACCCTCATCACCACCACCCCTCCCCTCCACCGCCCACCCTCATCATCACCACACCACCCCTCCCCTCCTCCACCCACCCCATCACCACACCATCCCACACCATCCCTCCCCTCCGCCCACCCTCATCACACACCACCCCTCCCCTCCACCCACCCATCCTCTCATCACCACACCACCCTCCTCCTCCACCCACCCTCATCACCACACACCCCTCCCCCTCCACCCACCGTCATCACCAAACCACTCCTCCCCTCCACCCACCCATCCTCATCACCACACCACCCCTCCCCTCCACCCACCCATCCTCATCACCACACCACCCCTCCCCTCCACCCACCCTCATCACCACACCACCCCTCCCCTCCACCCACCCTCATCACCACCACACCACCCCTCCCTCCACCACCCACCCTCATCACCACATACCACCCCCCCTCCACCCACCCTCATCACCACACACCCCTCCCCTCCACCCACCCATCCTCATCACCACACCACCCCTCCCCTCCTCCGCCCCCCATCACCACCACCCCTCCCCTCCTCCACCCACCCTCATCACCACACCACCCCTCCCCTCCTCCGCCCACCCTCATCACCACCCCACCACCCCTCCCTCTCCCCACCCACCCTCATCACCACACCACCCCTCCCCTCCTCCCCCCACCTCATCACCCACCACCCCACCCCTCCCCCACCCACCCACCCATCCTCATCACCACCCCACCCCTCCCCTCCTCCGCCCCCCTCATCACACCACCCACCCTTCCCCTGCTCCGCCCACTCTGCCCTCATCACAACACACCACCCCTTCCCCAGACCTCAACATTCCTTCCACCCCTCGCCATCCCCCTCCTTCCTCCCCCCCTCCCCCCCCCACCCCGTCTCCCCCGTCCAGCGTCCAACCTCTCCATCCTCACCTCCCTCACTCCCCCCCCCCCCCCCCCCCCCCCACCCCGTACATCCAGCAGCAGCAATCAACTCCATTGCTCACCAGCTCGACTTTGAAGTCGCCATCAACAACAACCTGCAATCGCTCCCTCCCTCCTTCCGTCCTTTCCCCCCCTCCCACCCCCCCTCTCCGTCAATCTGTCCCGCAGTCCTCCATCTCCGCCAGGTTCGGGCTCTATGACGTCACGCTCAGAGCCTATCGATCTCCCCCCCCCCCCCCCCCCCCACCCCCCCACCCCGGCCCTCCCTTTCCTTCCCACCTGCCCCTCCCCCCTCCCATCTCCGCCCTCCCTGCTGTCTAGACACATTAGCCTTTCATATTCTCATCAGGCCACCGCCGATTTTCGCTCTTTTATTCTCCATCCCACCCCACCCCGACAATTCACCCAGCCCCCATCCACCCTCTTTTTGTGTGTGTGTGTGTGTGTGTGTGTGTGTGTGTGTGTGTCCCCTTTTACTGCAGTTCACCAAGCCGTGAGGGTGGGGATGGGGGGATGGGAATGGGAGGAGAGAAAGAGAGGAAGGGGAAGATGGGGGGGGAAGAAGAGAGAAGAGGGGGAGAAAAAGGAGGAAAAAGAACTCAGGAGGGGCAGAGGGGGAGAACTCAGGCCAAGGGGGCAGATGGGGAGAATGGAAGACTAAAAAAAAAAAAAAAAAAAAAAAAAAAAAAACAAGAGAGAGAGGGAGAGAGAAGACTCGCCAACAGACGAAGGGCAGCAGAAGTGGAAGAGAGGGTGAGTGAAAGATTCAGGACAGAGGGGTTCCACCACTAATGGAAATGGATGTGTGTGGGTGATTTATTCTTCAGCCTTTATAAATCTGTCATATGCCACATGAAACCATGGTAAGGTGTGTGTGTGTGTGTGTGTGTGTGTGTGTGTGTGTGTGTGTGTGTGTGTGTGTGTGTCCGGAATAGCTCAGTGGTAAAGCGCCCGACTCGTAATTTTGGTGATCCTGGGGTTGCGGTTCGAATCTGCCAGACCGTTTCGGTACAGGCGGATTTTTCCCTCGGAGTTAATATTGGTTTTCGGACTCCATTTCCCATACAGTTCTTTGAATGAGACTATAAACCGAGGTTCCGTGAGTGAACGCACGCTTAACATCTTCCACACACGTCAAATCCCATCACCAACTTTCGGACGAGACGGTCGGTTTAGCCGTTTATATGGATGACACGTTACACATAGATGCACCCTGCGTGAGAATGGAAAGAATGAAGGAGGTAAGGAAACTGAGTGAACGATACTGAACTATATTGACTGGATGACACGGGAAACGACTGAATGAAGCGCCAGCTGGCAGATCTTCAGTCGGCACTACCCAGGTAGGTAGCCCGTTGACTAAAACGAGTGTGGATTGTAAAGCGCTTTGAGCTTGGTCTCTAGCCGAGGATAGGTGCTGTATAAGTATTCATAATGATAATGACGATGATGATAATGATGATGATGATGATGATGATGATGATGATGATGATGATGATGATGATGATGATGTGTGTGTGTGTGTGTGTGTGTGTGTG
>JADBJO010000094.1:775000-782500 GCA_016801955.1 Conus betulinus | reverse complement strand
GTGGTGTGGTTCACAGTGGGTTGGGGTGTGGGTGGTGTGACTCACAGTGGGTTGGGGATGTGAGTAGGGTGGCTCACAGTGGGTTGGAGAGATGTGGGTGGTGTGACTCACAGTGGGTTGGGATGTGGGTGGGGTGGCTCACATTGGGTTGGGGATGTGGGTGGGGTGGCTCACAGTGGGTTGGAGATGTGGGTGGTGTGACTCACAGTGGGTTGGGGATGTGGGTGGGGTGGCTCACAGTGGGTTGGAGATGTGGGTGGTGTGACTCACAGTAGGTTGGGATATGGGTGGGGTGGCTCACAATGGGTTGGGGATGGGGGGGGGGTGGCTCACAGTGGGTTGGAGATGTGGGTGGTGTGACTCACAGTGGGGTGGGGAGGCTCACAGTGGGTTGGGGATGTGGGTGGGGTGGCTCACAGTGGGTTGGGGATGTGGGGGTGGGTGGCTTACCTAGCTCTCTGGCCAGGGCTTTCCAGTGGGAAGGAGCCCTGCTGCCGGCAAAGAACGTCATCTCCAGCTCTTTCTTCTTTTCCTGGGGAAGGTCCTTCAAGCGTGTGTTGCCCGTCACCAGCACTGAAACCCACAGCACAGTCACCGTTCAGTGCCTTAGAGGTTAGTCACTTTTTCTGGGGCATCACTGCCAGCGGTTAGATGTCATGTCCGTGGTGGTCACTGTCATAATGATTGATCATAATGATCAGCTATTGGAATCAATGGTCCCAGATTAATACACAATGAGTCCACGGTAAAAGTGACCTTTGACCCCATCATTTTGATATCGTGAGATGAACGGTCATGTGACTGTCACATAGAGATCAGGTGATTGTCATGTAATTGGGGGTCAGATGATTGTCATATAGTTAGAGCTAAGGTAACTGTGAGGTAATTAAAGGTCAGGTGGCTGTCATGTAATTAAAGGTCAGGTGGCTGTCATGTAATCTTCTTCTTCTTCTTCTTCTTCTTCTTCTTCTTCTTCTTCTTCTTCTTCTTCTTAATCGTCACAGACACGTGTACAAAGAAAAACAAACAAACAGAGTAAAGAAAAAAAAGTGGGATGGGAGTGCAGTTGGGAGAGACCAGTTCCACGTCTACAACTCACCACACTGATATTTCTGTTTGGAGTGATGCTGATGGTGATGGTGGTGATGGTGATGCTGATGGTGATGATGCTGGTGGTGATGATGGTGCTGATGATGATGCTCGGAATCCATGAAGATTCCGCTGTCGGCTCCGGAGGCCTTGGAATATTCCACATCCTCGTGCGGCTCTCGCGCGGCAAACGCTTCACGCGCATGCGCCGGAGGTGCACGGAAATGACGTAGCCCAGGAGACCCACCACCACCGCCCCCAGCCCTGCGCAATACAGGGGAATGACGTCAACGCTGTCGTCATCAGGATCAGGAGTGACGTCACGATGCTGCTGACCCCGGTCGCTGGACAGACCGTTCAGTTGACCGCTAGTCAGGTGGAAGTCGTCATGGTGACGGCTGTTGTGGTCATTGAAGTGGTAGACAGGTGGGATCTTCTGGTCTGTAAACCATCAACCACACGTGTGTGCAAAACAATGCAACGAGTGTGCTGACACATGCGTGCAAACAATAGAACGAGTGTGCTGACGCGTGTGTGCAAACAATGGAACGAGTGTGCTGACACGTGTGAGCAAACAATGGAACAGGTGTGCTGACACGTGTGTGCAAACAATGGAACGAGTGTGCTGACACGTGTGTGCAAACAATGGAACGGTGTGTGCTGACACGTGTGTGCAAACAATGGAACGAGTGCGCTGACACGTGTGTGCAAACAAAAGAATGAGTGTGCTGGCACGAGTGTGCAAACAATGGAATGAGTGCGCAGGCACGTGTGAGCAAACAATGAAATGAGTGTGCTGACACGTGTGTGTGTGCAAACAATCGAATGAGTGTGCTGGCACGTGTGTGTGCGCAAACAATGGAATGAGTGTGCTGACACGTGTGTGCAAAAACAATGAATGAGTGTGCTGACATGTGTGTGTGCAAACAATCAAATGAGTGTGCTGACACGTGTGTGCAAACAATCGAATGAGTGTGCTGAGACGTTTGTGTGCAAACAATCGAATGAGTGTGATGACACGTGTGTGCAAACAACGGAATGAGTGTGATGACACTTGTGTGAAAACAATCGAAGGAGTGTGCTGACATGTGTGTGCAAACAATCGAACGAGTGTGCTGACACGTGTGTGCAAACAATGGAACGAGTACGCTGACACGTGTGTGTAAACAAAAGAATGAGTGCGCTGACACGTGTGTGCAAACAATGGAATAAGTGTGCTGAAACGTGTGTGTGCAAACAATGGAATGAGTGTCCTGGCACGAGTGTGTGCAAACCAATGGAATGAGTGTGCTGGCACGTGTGTGTGTGTGTGTGTGTGTGTGTGTGTGTGTGTGTGTGTGTGTGTGTGTGTGTGTGTGTGTGTGTGTGCAAACAATGGAATGAGTGTGCTGACATGTGTGTGTGCAAACAATCAAATGAGTGTGCTGACACGTGTGTGCAAACAATCGAATGAGTGTGCTGAGACGTTTGTGTGCAAACAATCGAATGAGTGTGATGACACGTGTGTGCAAACAACGGAATGAGTGTGATGACACTTGTGTGAAAACAATCGAAGGAGTGTGCTGACACGTGTGTGCAAACAATCGAACGAGTGTGCTGACACGTGTGTGCAAAACAATGGAACGAGTACGCTGACACGTGTGTGTGTAACAAAAAAGATGAGTGCGCTGACACGTGTGTGCAAACAATGGAATGAGTGTGCTGAAACGTGTGTGCAAACAATGGAATGAGTGTCCTGGCACGTGTATGTGTGTGTGTGTGTGTGTGTGTGTGTGTGTGTGTGTGTGTGTGTGTGTGTGTGTGTGTGTGTGTGTGTGTGTGTGTGTGTGCAAACAATGGAATGAGTGTGCTGACACGTGTGTGCAAACAATGGAATGAGTGTGATGACACGTGTGTGCAAACAATGGAATGAGTGTGCTGACACGTGTGTGCAAACACTCGAATGAGTGTGCTGACACGTGTGTGCAAACAATCGATTGAGTGTGCTGTCATGTGTGTGTGCAAAAACACTCGAATGAGTGTGCTGACACGTGTGTGCAAACAATCGAATGAGTGTGCTGAGACGTCTGTGTGCAAACAATGGAATGAGTGTGCTGACACGTGTGTCCAAACAACGGAATGAGTGTGATGACACGTGTGTGCAAACAATCGAATGAGTGTGCTGACACGTGTGTGCAAACAATCGAATGAGTGTGCTGAGACGTGTGTGTGCAAACAATGGAATGAATGTGTTGACACACGTGTGTGTGTGTGTGTGTGTGTGTGTGTGTGTTGTGTGTGTGTGTGTGTGTGTGTGTGTGTGTGTGTGTGTGTGTGTGTGTGTGTGCGTGTGTGCAAACAATGGATTGAGTGTGCTGACATATGTTTGCAAACAATGGAATGAGTGTGCCGACACGTGTGCTGACACGCGTGTAAACAATGGAACGAGTGTGCTGACACGTGTGTGCAAACAATGGAATGAGTGCGCTGACACGTGTGTGCAAACAATGGAACGACTGTGATGACACGTGTGTGCAATCAATAAAAATGAGTGTGCTGACATGTGTTTGCAAACAATGAGCGTGCTGACACTGTGCAAACAATGGAATGAGTGTGCTGATATGTGCCCACACTAACATGAGTGCGCTGACATGTGTATAAAAAATAAAAATGAGTGTGCAAACGTGTGTAAACAATGAAATGAGTGAGCAGACATGTGTGCAAAGACTGAGCTAACTGTGCAGACATGTGTGCAAAGACTGAGCTATCTGTGCAGACATGTGTGCAAAGACTGAGCTATCTGTGCAGACATGTGTGCAAAGACTGGGCTATCTGTGCAGACATGTGTATACAAAATGCACCGAGCGTACAGACAGATTTATAATAAAGGACGAACTAGCTGTACAGACGTGTGCTAAGAGTGAACCGAACACGCAGACATGTAAAGAATGGGCAAGTGTGTTGACTCGTACACAAAGAACAACTAGCAAAGAAGAAGATATGTGTGCAAGAGATCAGCCAACGTTGAAGACTTGTGTGCAACAGATGAACGAAGTGTACAGACGTTATGTGCAAAAAATACAATGTACAAATGTGCGCGAAGAATGAGCAAAATGTGCAAATACATATGCAAAGAATTATTCAAGTATCCAGACATGAGTACAGAGAATGAACAGAGTACAAACGCGTGTGAACAATTACTTAGCTGTGCAGATGTGAGTACAACGAATCAACACTGTACAGACGTGTGTGAACAATTACCAAGCTGTGCAGATGTGAGTGCAAAGAATCAACACTGTACAGACGTGTGTGAACAATTACCAAGCTGTGCAGATGTGAGTGCGAAGAATCAACACAGTACAGACGTATGTGAACAATTACCTAGCTGTGCAGATGTGAGTGCGAAGAATCAACACAGTACAGACGTATGTGAACAATTACCTAGCTGTGCAGATGTGAGTGCGAAGAATCAACACTGTACAGACGTGTGTGAACAATAACCTAGCTGTGCAGATGTGAGTGCAAAGAATCAACACTGTACAGACGTGTGTGAACAATTACCTAGCTGTGCAGATGTGAGTGCAAAGAATCAACACTGTACAGACGTGTGTGAACAATTACCTAGCTGTACAGATGTGAGTGCAAAGAATCAACACTGTACAGACGTGTGTGAACAATTACCTAGCTGTACAGATGTGAGTGTGAAGAATCAACACTGTACAGACGTGTGTGAACAATTACCTAGCTGTGCAGATGTGAGTGTGAAGAATCAACACAGTACAGACGAGTGTAAACATGTAGCTGTGAAGATGAACCCAACGCGCAGACATGTGCGTAAAGAATGACGCAGGTGTGTTGACATGTATGTAAATGATAAGTGCCAGATGTACAGATATGTGTGCAAGTAATCTACCACTGCGCTAACATGCCTGCAAAGAAAGAACAGTGTACAGACATGTCTCCATCAACATCGAGCTTGCGTACTCATGAAGATTGCATACATGTGCATAAGGACAGAACACACACACACACACACACACACACACACACAGAGGGAAGTCGCGCCAGACGGATACCATCAGTTGATGATGTAATGTGATGACGTCACGTGCTAAGTGGGTGCACGGCGTGGTTTGATACTGTGGATGACTGCTGCTCCTGCTACGGAAGTGGAGATATTTCTAACAGCTGTTCTTTTCGGCTGGGATCAAAGTGTTGTTACTCCACTAGTCCAGTGTGAACTGTTGAAAACAAAGGGCGGAAATATGTCTTTAATCTCTACCCAAACCAGAAACTGAAGGTTCAAATTCCCAGAGTTCATTGACTGCCATTATATAAACAACTTCTGGAGTGACCATCTCCCGGGTGTTTTGTTGATTATTTCCATAGACCCACACACTATACATCAGTAGTGGACGTCACAATGTACAGAGATAGACAGACAGACAAACAGACAGAGAGAGACTGAGAGACAGACAGACAGACAGACAGAGACACAAAACACTGACAGATACACTCTCTCTCTCTCTCTCTCTCTCTCTCTCTCTCTCTCTCTCTCTCACACACACACACACACACACACACACACACACACACACACACACACACTGTGTGTGTGTTTGTGTGCATGCGCGCGCGCGCGTGTGTGTGTGTGTGTTTGTGTGTGTGTGTGTGTGTGTGAGAGAGAGAGAGAGAGAGAGAGAGAGAGAGAGAGAGAGAGAGAGAGAGAGAGAGAGAGAGAAAGGAACTGACTGACAAAGGTAGACAGTCTTATTGTGAAAGGACTTAAATGTTGAATTTTTAAAGCTTCTACAAAGAGAGAGCCTCAAAAACGTTTGTAAACAAGAAAAAAAAAAAATGTTACCAGCCTCCGTGGCGAAGTGGTTAGCGTCGCGGACTCCCGGCTGGGAGGTCGTGGGTTCGAATCCCATCAGAAGTCATGTGGGTTTTTCTGCCCCGACCGGCTCCTACCCAAAGTTGAGTTGCTGCGGATCAGTTGGGAAGACCGGGACCACACAGTCGAGTTTCATCCACTTAATGGATGCGTTTCTGAGAGTGTGTTGCTCAAATTTCTTGACCAACACTGCAGGTGCCTGTATCTCTCGGGCCTGGTTGACGCCGGGATATATTATGAAAGGAAGCGTAGAGTACAGCCGTGTGTCATGTAGTCTCAGACCAAAATGGGAAATCCGTAGCATCATCTTAATCATCCTCATTGTCATCGATCAGCATAAAAAAAAAAAAGTCTCAAATTCTGTGGCCCTTCATGCCCTGCTCTCATGGTGACCTCAATTTCGATATCCTCTCCACGTCTGCGGCCTTGCTTTGGTTCCGTCGGGGTCACCGGTATCGGCGGGTCCATGGGACTGTCGCTGGACGGACGTGGTGGCGCCCTCCGGAGGGAGGGCTCACTCACGCCGGCTCCGCGACTAAGCAATTATTGTCGGCATTAGGGGACTTAGTAGGTGGTGTCCTGCGTATGTTAGATCAGAACAGGCGCCACTGAACACTACTACCGAAGTGACTCGGCAGCAGTGCAGTGTCTCCTCCGGTGGGTTGCCTCTTCACGACTTGACATTGACTGCTCCCTGTGGATTGCTGGTGCCGGGGCTGCGGCGGGGCTGACCGGACTGTGGCTATGAACGGGGTGTCGGAATGAGCGGCGTGGGTGCATTGCCTCTGACGTGGCGCAGAGGTTGGGACAGCTAAAAAAAAACAAAAGAAAAAAAAAAGAGAAAAAAAAAAATGTTGTGGGAGGAGGGGGATAGCTCCATTACCCCCCCCCCCCCCCCCCCCCCCCCCCCCACCACCACCTATTAGGGCACTATCCCCTATCCCTGTATACCTACCATAGGCCAACGGGCCCACTTCAACAACATTGTCCTCTCATCCCCCACACCTCCAAGGGGGCTGTCTGTGCCTGACCTGTGTTAGCATTGCAGTATTACTGACTAGGCACAGCTGTTTTGTTTCAACATTTTCTTATATGGGGGGTTTCAGGTTTACGGCTCTCGGGATTTTCAGTTTCAGGTTTGGGCACAGGGTATCCTTTCAGTTTCAGGTTTGGCAGCAGGGTAGTCCTAGCACCCATGCATGCACACACACACACACACACACACACACACACACACACACACACACACACACACACACACACACACAAACAGAGACAGAGAGATACGGTGAGAGACACATGGAGGTCAGAGACACATGGAGGTCAGAGAAACATGGAGGTCAGAGAGACACATGGAGTTCAGAGAGACACATGCAGATCAGAGAGAGAGACACATGGAGGTCAGAGACACACATGGAGGTCAGAGAACACATGGAGGTCAGAGACACAGGTCAGAGACACATGGAGGTCAGAGAGATACATGGAGGTCAGAGAGATACATGGAGGTCAGAGACACATGGAGGTCAGAGACACATGGA
>JADBJO010000094.1:762500-770000 GCA_016801955.1 Conus betulinus | reverse complement strand
ACACAGACAGTACCATACAACACTGACAGTACCATACAACACAACACGGACAGTACCATACAACATGGACAGTACCATACAACATGGACAGAACCATACAACATGGACATAACCAAACAAGGACAGTACTATACAACATGGACAGCACCACACAACACAACACGGACAGTACCAAACAACACGGACAGTATCATACAACACGGACAGTACAACATAACACGGACTGTACAACACAACACGGACAGTACCATATAACACGGACAGTATAACACAACACGGACAGTACCATACAATAGGACAGTACCATCCAACACGGACAGTACCATACAACATAGACAGTACCATACAACATAGACAGTGCCATACAATATAACATGGACAGTACCATACAACATGGACAGTACCATACAACATGGACAGTACCATACAACAGGGACAGTACCATACAACATGGACAGTACCATACACACATAGACAGTACCATACACACACAACACGGACGGTACCATACAACACAACACGGACAGTACCATACAACATGAACAAAACCATACAACATGAAAAGTACCATACAACATGGACAGTACCATACAAGGGACAAGTACCATACAACATTGGCAGAACCATATAACACGGACAGTACCATCCAACACGGACAGTACCATACAACAGGGACAGTACCACAACATGGACAGTACCATACAACACACAGACAGTACATACCACAACATGGACAGTACCATACAACACGGGACAGCACCATACAACACAGGACAGTACCATACAACAGGGACAATACCATACAATTCGGACAGTACCATACAACACGATCAGTACCAAACAGCATGGACAAACCATACAGTTCTGGATAGTTTCATACAACCACAGTACATTACAACTTAACAGAGACAATACTTACAACATGAGCAGTATCATTCTTCAACAGTCCATAATCTTCTTTGTAACGTTCAAGTGAAAATGGCTGTTCTCGTCGTACTTATAACTGATTACTACTAACAACATGTGACAGTGCCCAGCTTTGGTCAAAATGGAATTTTCCAAGTATGCACACTAACATCAGAGTAATGGCCTTAATCAACATGTTCCAATGCACCTTACAACAAGACAGGCCAGGACCATACAAAAACGGAGGGCCACTGGCTCCATACAGAAGAACGACCATACAGATGCCATCCTAACTGATGGACCATCTGACACGGGCTGTACCAGCACCAATCCACTGTTCACGCTACCCCTGCTCGATGACCATACAATTCAGTACCATACACAGGGACAGCACCATACAACAGGGACAGTACCCATACAACAGGGACAATACCATACAATTCGGACAGTACCATACAACACGATCAGTACCAAACAGCATGGATAATAATACATTCTGGATAGTTTCATACACCTTGTACATTACAACTTAACAGAGACAATGCTTTACAACATGAGCAGTATCATTCTTCAATAGTCCATAATCTTCTTTGTAACGTTCAAGTGAAAAATGGCTGTTCTCGTCGGCTTATAACTGATTACTCTAATTACATGTGATCTTTGGTGCCCAGCTTTGGTCAAAATGGAATTTTCCAAGTATGCACACTATATCAGAGTAATGGCCTTAATCAATTTGTTCCAATGCAATGGGCTTAAGGGGAAGACAGGGCCAGGAGCCAAGGGAAAAAAAGGGCCCACTGGCTCCATACAGAAGACGAAATATATGATGCCGGCCTAACTGATGGATTGTCCATCTGACACGGGCTGTAGAGCACCAATCCACTGTTCACGCTATGCCCCTGCTCGATGATTATACAATCCTTGTGCTTCGATGGACATGCTCTTTATTACATGTCATAGAGGTTTTTTTCTGAGGCCTAGCTTCAGTTCTCCAGTCTTCAGCTTTGCTGGCCCGATCAGAATCCTATCTTCATTTCTTCCATAAAAACGTAAAGTCTATTCGCCGAGTCAGTGAATAGCTTTTCAGTTATACATTGAACGGAATAAAGGGTCATTCAAGCAAAGGCTTACGCGTCACATGCACACCAGACGTCATGGTTGATATATATGCCAACCCTGCTGTGTGTGCCTGGCCAGACAACTCCTCACGCGCAGTGTCCCGCTGGCGGACCGCGAAGAGCAAAGAAACACTTTAATGTTGCTGGCTGCTTTTTGTCGACGTCACTGACCATACACCAACGTTCCTCTCAGTGCAACTTATTATTGGTCAACGACTCGCCCTACGCCGTCAGCAATTTTGTGTGTGCGTGTGTGTGTGTGTGTGTGTGTGTGTGTGTGTGTGTAACTTGTGACGGAGATCAAATGACTGTGATATTCATTGCCAGCGACAACTGTCTTGAGCTCACTGACACTGGTCCCACGGCAAATTCCAAGAAAATCCTGTCATTAGTGGACTTAGAGGGCTATGTTGTGGACATGGTGAACCACAAGAGACGTCAGCTCCACTGCAGTGACTGGCAGTGGCACCGGGTCTTGCTCTGTGTCTCCACTGCAGTGACTGGCAGTGGCACCGGGTCTTGCTCTGTGTCTCCACTGCAGTGACTGGCAGTGGCGCCAGGTCTTGCTCTGTCTCCACTGCAGTGACTGGCAGTGGCACCGGGTCTTGCTCTGTGTCTCCACTGTAGTGGACTGGCAGTGGCACCGGGTCTTGCTCTGTGTCTCCACTGCAGTGACTGGCAGTGGCGCCAGGTCTTGCTCTGTGTCTCCACTGCAGTGACTGGCAGTGGCGCCAGGTCTTGCTCTGTGTCTCATGTCTTCACTGTAGTGCCTGGCAGTAGCACCAGGTCTTGCTCTGTGAACTGCATTGACTGGCAGTGGCACCGGGTCTTGCTCTGTGTCTCCACTGCAGTGACTGGCAGTGGCACCGGGTCTAGCTCTGTGAAACTGCAGTGACTGGCAATGGTACCGGGTCTTGCTCTGTGTCTCATGTCTTCACTGCAGTGACTGGCAGTGACACCGGGTCTTGCTCTGTGTCTCATGTCTTCACTGCAGTGACTGGCAGTGGCACCGGGTCTTGCTCTGTGTGTCTCATGTCTTCACTGCAGTGACTGGCAGTGGCACTGGCTCTTGCTCTGTGTCTCATCATGTCTTTCGCTTATTGTGCACTGCTGGAGCAGCAGGATGGTGGGACTGAAAAGGCTAGACACGGAGGGAGGGGGAGGGGGGGGGGGGGGGGGGGGGGGGGGGCCAGGGAGGCAGGACCAAAATGGTCGGTATGGAGGACTGGAACGGAGAGGGCACCAAACTGAGACAGGAAAACGCATGGCGCGCGTGCACATGTACGCGCGCGCGCGTGCACACACACACACACACACACACACACACACACACACACACACACACACACACACACTCGCACGCATGCACACACGCACTCACGTAATCACTCACGCACTAACTCACTCACTCATTCACACACACACACACACACACACACACACACACACACACACACACACACACACACACGCACGCATGCACACACGCACTCACGTAGTCACTCACGCACTAACTCACTCACTCATTCACACACACACACACACACACACACACACACACACACACACACACACACACACACACACACACACACACACACACACCTGCCAGGAGTTGTCAGAACGTGGAACGCTCAGTCAGCACCAAACACAACCCTGAAGCCTGCGTCCCACTGCCCCCTGGGGTACAGCCCTGAAGCCTGCGTCCGTCCACTGCCTGCCCTGGGGTACAGCCCTGAAGCCTGCGTCCCACTGCCCGGCCCTGGGGTACAGCCCTGAAGCCTGCGTCCCACTGCCCGGCCCTGGGGTACAGCCCTGAAGCCTGCGTCCCACTGCCCTGAAGCCCCGGCCCTGGGGTACAGCCCTGAAGCCTGCGTCCCACTGCCCGGCCCTGGGGTACAGCCCTGAAAGCCTGCGTCCCACTGCCCACTGCCCTGGGGTACAGCCCTGAAGCCTGCGTCCCACTGTCCGCCCCTGGGGTACAGCCCTGAAGCCTGCGTCCCACTGCCCGGCCCTGGGGTACAGCCCTGAAGCCTGCGTCCCACTGCCTGGCCCTGGGGTACAGCCCTGAAGTCTGCGTCCCACTGCCTGGCCCTGGGGTACAGCCCTGAAGCCTGCGTCCCACTGCCCGGCCCTGGGGTACAGCCCTGAAGTCTGCGTCCCACTGCCCGCCCCTGGGGTACAGCCCTGAAGCCTGCGTCCCAGAGCCTGGCCCTGGGGTACAGCCCTGACGCCTGCGTCCCAGTGCCCGGCCCTGGGTACAGCCCTGAAGTCTGCGTCCCACTGCCCGCCCCTGGGGAACAGCCCTGAAGCCTGCGTCCCACTGCCTGGCCCTGGGGTACAGCCCTGAAAACTGCGTCCCACTGCCCCGGCCCTGGGGTACAGCCCTGAAGTCTGCGTCCCACTGCCCGCCCCTGGGGTACAGCCCTGAAGCCTGCGTCCCACTGCCTGGCCCTGGGGTACAGCCCTGAAGCCTGCGTCCCAGTGCCCGGCCCTGGGGTACAGCCCTGAAGTCTGCGTCCCACTGCCCGCCCCTGGGGAACAGCCCTGAAGCCTGCGTCCCACTGCCCGGCCCTGGGGTGATGCCTGCCGGTGAATCAGCCCCTTAAGTGGCCGGCTGTCAGCTCCGTGACGTCAGTCACGTGACGCACACTCCTCCTCACGCCTCGCTCGTCGTTTCAAAGCTTCTTTCTCCCCGCTTACGGCCCCGCCCGCTGGGCCATAAAAGCGCAAAGCGGTCTAGCATATGCGCCCCCGAGTTGCCTCCCCTGCACTTCAAACAGCCGGCAGATGGCGCGCCCTGCTGCTGCACGCGCAAAGGTCAGGCAGCTCCAAGCGAGGCTTCTTGCACTGAGCGGAGTTCGCAGCCGCGCCAACTGTTGGGCCCTTCATCATTTTTACAGCCCTCAGCCCACAAACTGTCACACCCCCTCCACCCCCCATCCCCCGCCCCCCCCTCCACACTCCACCCATTGCATGGTTTCCACTTTTTATTGGGGTTCAACTGGGGTTTGTTAGCCTTGTGTAGCAGGCCTAAACAGCAGGTCAGACCAGCGTTCTTGTCCCCTGTGTGGGTCTCTGTGTGGGTCTCTGTGTGTGCGTACGCACGTGTGTGTGTTTGTGTGTGTGTGTGTGTGTGTGTGTGTGTGTGTGTGTGTGTGTGTGTGTGGTGTGTGTGTGTGTGTGTGTGTGTGTGTGTGTGTGTGTGTGGGGGTGTGTGTGTGTGTCTGCCTCTGCGTATGTGTCTATCTGTCATGTGTGTGTGCATGTGCGTGCGTGCCCTGCTGTGTATGAGAGTGAGTATTTTTGTGTGCGCACTCACGTGTTTGGTGGTGTGTGTGTGTGTGTGTGTGTGTGTGTGTGTGTGTGTGTGTGTGTGTGTGTGTGTGTGTGTGTGTGTGTGTGTGTGTGTGTGTGTGCTGTGTATGAGAGTATTTTTGTGTGCGCACTCAAGTGTGTTTGTGTGTGTGTGGTGTGGTGTGTGTGTGTGTGTGTGTGTGTGTGTGTGTGTGTGTGTGTGTGTGTGTGTGTGTGTGCGTGTGTGTGTGTGTGTGTGTTGTGTGTGTGTGTGTGTGTGTGTGTGTGTGTGTGTGTGTGTGTGTGTGTGGAATGATGATGATGGTGAGGAGGAGGAGGAGGAAGGGGAGGGGGTGAGAGAAGGAGAAGAAGAAAGAAGAAGAAGAAGAAGAAGAAGAAGAAGAAGAAGGAGAAGAAGAAGAAGAAGAAGAATCCTGAAAAACGAAAGCAATTAACGCTCTGGAGAAAAGAAAGATAAGAGGAAGACGATGAAGTACTGGACTCCTTTCAACTCTTCGCCGCTCTGTCCAACACCCCACCAAACAGGACAGGCACAACACGCAGCTGACTGATCTCAACATGGGGTTGATAGAGCAGGAAGTTAGCTACAGGAACAGGACAGCGATTATCTGTACAGAGTGGACAGCTACAGGAACAGGAAAGGGATTATCTCTAAAGAATGGACAGCTACAGGAATAGGAAAGCGATTATCTCTACAGTATGGACAGCTACAGGAACAGCAGAGCGATTATCTTTAAAGAATGGACAGCTACAGAGTTGAGGCCCAAGACGAAAACCGAAGGAAAATTGCTGACATGCAGTATTCCAGACACCAAACAGGACATGCCGTGGGGCTGAAGATGACAGGAATTCTATTTCCTCAACCGGACGATGAGGAAGCTTGATGAGTTATTTTTAAGGCATGTATGCAGACATAATCATTCTGCAACTTTGAAAAATAGCGGATTATCGAATTTTCAACAGGGTAGGCTAAGTGTAAACTCTGTTAGCAGGTTGATATGTAACATGGGGATACAGTTCTTCCTGGCTCTTTCATGTTTAGGACAAAATAAAAACGACTCTAATCTATAATGTTTACAGAAAGGGACAGCACCAGGTTTGCTGCACTTGGAAAAAGACAAATAGCCGGCAATCCAAGTGGTCCTATACTGCAAAATACCCGATTCCATCAGCAGTCAACAGTCCCGGTGATAATGAAGCTGCTGTTTGTAAAATGGCAGACAGTGATGTCACAGTGGACCACTCATGGACTGTAGTCTGCACGTGCAGGCCGGGGATCATTCTTATCGTTCCTGATGACTGGAATTTTCCCCACGTCGTGCTAAGCCAGGACTACACGGTACAAATGAACCTGACTGACCCTGTGTGCCCTCCCAGGTCCATCTGATGAAGAGAGCCTGGTGTAGCATCATGAGACGTGGACAGTCGTCACTGTGCTGCTACATGCCATTTCTATAGACCCAGCCATCTTCCCAGCGCTCGCCAATCTCTCCCCCTTCCACACAGCATCCCCCCTGACTTCTCTCCCTGCTGTCGCACCACCTCAACTCCCATTTTTCACAGCCGTGCAGGGGGATGGGTTTAATGTGGGCGTCAGAAACGTCAAATGCAGATCCTACCGTGTGAGGCAATTGCCTGGTCTCTGCTGACAGTGGGCCCCCGTGTGTGTGTGTGTGTGTGTGTGTGTGTGTGTGTGTGTGCGTGTGTGTGTGTGTGTGTGTGTGTGTGTGTGTGTGTGTGTGTGTGTGTGTGTGTGTGTGTGTGTGTGTGTGTTCTGGATGTATGTATGTACACTCACGGGGATTTTTGTAATTTGTATGGTATGTGAAGTTTGGCGGACTGTTCGTAGTACTTTTCGTTAATTTGTGAGGTACTGAAGAGTTTTATGTCTGTAATTTTGAGTTTCACATTACGCATTCTCTCTCTCTCTCTCTCTCTCTCTCTCTCTCTCTCTCTCTCTCTCTCTCTCTCTCTCTCTCTCTCTCTGAGCCTATGAAGTCGCAGTTGAATTTCCACGTGGGTTGATAAAAGTATTATGAGTGGAATGGAAGGGAAATCGTGTCCATTCACGTGGCGTGTTCACGTGCTCACCGACCCCATTTACTTCACAGATGACGTAATGTTGGTGACGTGTCAATTCATGTGATGTGTTCACGTG
>JADBJO010000094.1:740000-757500 GCA_016801955.1 Conus betulinus | reverse complement strand
CCTCTGTGTAAGAAAATCAATTATCCAGAATGAGCTTGTTACCCACATTTATGTTAATGAGTTTCTTTGCCATCAGATGTGGTTGTATGGTGTTGAATGATGCTGATGAGAAATCAATAAAGAGAATGCGTACAAAGGAGGCAGGTTTTCGAGGTGTGAAAAAGCATGATGGAGAAGTGTGAGTGTGGCATCATCTGTTGATCTGTTCTGTTGGTATGCGAACTGAAACGGGTTGGTACTGTGTAGTATCTTTTAAAACATAACTGAGGACAATTCTTTCAAGACATTTCATTGCAACAGATGTGAGGGCAACTGGTCGGTAATCATTTAAACAGCTTGGGTTGCGTTTTTTTGGGAACAGGACATACAGTGGCATTTTTCCATAAAAACAGATAATAACAACCATATGGCAACAAACAGACATACTATACCACATGCATTTGAACTACAGATAATAACAACCATATGGGAAAAAAACAGACATACTATACCACATGCACGCAAACTACAGATAATAACAACCACATGACAACAAACAGACATACTATACCACATGCATGTAAGCACAATAGATAAATGAGAATGCATAGCAACAAACAGAAATACTACATGTGTGTAAAACCACAGGACCGTAACAGCCGGGTAGCAACAAAAAGAAATAGTGGATGCACATAAACACACAAGATAGTAAAGATCGCAGAGCAAACAAACAGAAGTGCTGTGCGCACGTAATCCTAGTAGCAGTAGTAGTAGTAGTAGGAGAGAGAGAGAGAGAGAGAGAGAGAGAGAGAGAGAGAGAGAGAGAGAGAGAGAGAGAGAGAGAGAGACAGACAGACAGACAGACAGACAGACAGAGAGAGAGAGAGAGAGAGGGGTGGGGGGAGGGGGGAGGGCGCTTTGATCTCAATCCCTCGCACCAGTGCACGCCGTTAGAGCTGGCTGAACATGGCTTTGATGTGCCGCCATCTCTTTGAGGCCGCCCCCGTCCTAATGGCGTCGGTCTGACGTAATTACAGGCATTACGTGGACGGCAAGGCAGGCTGGCCAGCCCCGCCCCGCCCACTGTCTTCGATCTTTGCCGTGTGATGACGCCATAAAAGGCCCAGATTGCGTAGGCGCGCTTTTGTCGATGAATGATTCCTGGGTTAGCGCCGGCTTTGTGCAGTGACTGTGACGCCTGCGCAACAATGCAGCACATCTTTGGAGCGTGCACGTGCCGACAATTTCCTTTTCCCAGAATAAAACCCAGTGTGGTGTCCGAGGAATGGATCAATGCTAAGCTGACACATACACACGCCCTTTAAGTGCTGGCCTGGCTGTAGGCCAATCACACACAACTGTAAGTGGTGGACTTTTCCAGTGTGTGTGTGTGTGTGTGTGTGTGTGTGTGTGTGTGTGTGTGTGTGTGTGTGTGTGTGTGTGTGTGTGTGTGTGTGTGTGTGTGTGTGTGTGTGTGTGTGTGTGTGTAAATGCGTTCTTCACTGGGCCTTACAGTGACAATGTACCCATGATCTGCCCATCACATCTTTGTTGATGATTATGCGTCGCTATTTCGTTACGCCTGATTATTCGTTGATTATTATGCGTCGCTATTTCGTTACGCCTGGAAAACTTCCTATGATTGGCTCAAATAAAAACAAACTAGCAAACAAAATTCAAATAAAAACCTTTGCAGGTCAGTAACTTTCCTGGTCAATAACTTTACAAAGTGGTGAAGGAAACCGAATCAATGCAAGGTATTGCTAAAAGTATGTTGGGGAGAAAAAAAAAAGTTTGTCTGGCTATAGTTAACCATCCATTTGTTGTCTGGCTATATAGTATATCCATCCATTTGTTGTCTGGCTATAGTTTAACCATCCATTTGTTGTCTGGCTATAGTTTAACCATACATTTGTTTTAATGGTGAGACAAAAGCCCTGTCAGTCTTAGGCTGCTAAAGACGAATTAGTCCCAGATTAAAGATTGAAGGTCTCACGGTAACCAACCATCCAACTAAGCATTTTTTTAAAACTTCCTTTCCTTTTGTTCCTTTCTACCAGGTCTGACAATAATCTTTCTTCACAGTCACAGGGCCAAGGTCTGATATTAACCGTCATTGTACACACAGGGTCAAAATCTGAAGTAACCGTCATTGCGCACACAGGTCAAGGTCAGACAGTAACCCGTCATCGTACACACATAGGTCAAGGTCAGACAGTAACCGTCATTGCACAGACACACAGGATCAAGGTCAGACAGCAATTACTGTCATCACACAGACACAGGGTCAAGATCAGACAGTAACAGTCATCACACATATACAGTACAGTGTGAAGGTCAGACAATAACAGTCTTCACACACACATAGGGTCAAGGTCAGACAGAACCGTCGTTGCACAGACATAGGGTTAAGGTCAGACAGTAACCGTCATTGTACAGACACAGGGTCAAGGTCAGACAGCAACTGTCATTACACAGACACAGGGTCAAGGTCAGACAGCAACAGTCATTACACACACAGGGTCAAGGTCAGACAGAAACGTCGTTGCACAGAAACAGGGTCAAGGTCAGACAGTAACAGTCATCACACAGATACAGTGTCAAGGTCAGACAATGACAGCCTTCACACACACACACACAGGGTCAAGGTCAGACAGAACCGTCGTTGCACAGACACATAGGGTTAAGGTCAGACAGTAACCCGTCATTGTACAGACACAGGGTCAAGGTCAGACAGCAACTGTCATTACACAGACACAGGGTTAAGGTCAGACAGTAACTGTCATTACACAGACACAGGGTCAAGGTCAGACAGTAACAGTCATCACACAGACACAGGGTCAAGGTCAGACAGAAACGTCGTTGCACATACACAAAGTCAAGGTCAGACAGTAACAGTCATCACACAGATACAATGTCAAGTCAGACAATAACAGTTTTTACACACACACACAGGGTCAAGGTCAAGGTCAGACAGTAACTGTCATAACACAGAGGGTCCAGGTCAGACAGTCACAGTCATCACACAGATACAGAGTCAAGGTCATACAGAACCGTCATTGCACAGACACAGGGTCAAGGTTTGATAGTAACCGTCATTACACACACACACACAGGGTCAAGGTCAGACATTGATCGCGATTACGGTGGTAGTGTGAAGACATTAGTTTTGGTCTGAGGGCGAAGGAAACAATCGAGATGTTTATGTTCCCTTATTATCGACTGAATGCCAATCTCTGAGAATACGCGAATCTGAAATTCGATATCTAAACAACAAACCAACATGAAGGAGGCGGAGGTAGTCCATGAGTCTATGGTTTCAACGCCTACGCTACTCTCTCTCTCTCTCTCTCTCTCTCTCTCTCTCTCTCTCTCTCTCTCTCTCTCTCTCTCTCTCTCTCTCTCTCTCATGGGAGGAGAGAAAGACGAAAACAGATGACAGGTGAAAACGAAGGGGAAAAAGGAAAATCCAACAACACGAAATGAACTATGCTTCCAAATGCTATAAATGCAAGCGCACCCCATAAAAGTCAACGCAGATGAGGAAAGCAGGGGGGGGGGTTTAGCGAGGGAGGGGGAGGGAGAGGTGGGATTGTGACAGGGTGGAGTTGGGCCTAAACCTAAAGACAAACTGGCGTTCTACAGGCAGGGAGAAGTGAACCTAGAGACAAACTGCTGTTCTATAGACAGGGAGAAGTGAAACCTAGAGACAAACTGCCTGTTCTATAGACAGGGAGAAGTGAACCTAGAGACAAACTGCTGTTCTATAGACAGGGAGAAGTGAACCTAGAGACAAACTGCTGTTCTATAGACAGGGAGAAGTGAAACCTAGAGACAAACTGCTGTTCTATAGACAGGGAGAAGTGGGGGGATAGGTCTGAACATAGAAACAGTGTGCTGTTCTATAGACAGGGAAAAGGGATGGGTCTCTGAACAGAGACAGTGTGATGTTCTATAGACAGGGAAAAGGGGATAGGTCTGAACATAGAGACAGTGTGCTGTTCTATAGACAGGGAAAAGGGGGATAGGTCTGAACATAGAGAAATTGTGCTGTTATATAGAAAGGGAAAGGGGGGAGGTCTGAACATAAAGACAGTGTGCTTTTCTACAGACAGGGAAAAGGGGATAGGTCTGAATCTAAAGACAGTGTGCTGTTCGATAGACAGGGTAAAAAGGGGATGGGTCTGAACCTAGGGACAGCCTGCTGTCCTATAGACAGGGAAAAAGGGGAATAGGTCTGAACCCAGAGACAGTGTGCTGTTCTATAGACAGGGACAAAGGGGGATAGGTCTGAACATAAAGGCAGTGTGCTGTTCTATAAACAGAGAAAAGGGAGCTAGGTCTGAACTTTAGACAGGGAAAAGGGGGGATAGGTCTGAACCTAGAACAGCGTGCTGTTCTACAGACAGAGACAAAGGGGGATAGGTCTGAACCTAGAGACAGGGTGCTCTTTTATAGACAGGGAAAAGAGGGGGGTAGGTCTGAACCTAGAGACAGCCTGCTGTTCTACAAACAGGGAAAAGGGAGGAGATCAGGGGGAATGCCGTACAGCAGTGGAGGGAAGTGGGGGAGCTGTGGAGTTGACCTCAATGGGGAACCTGACAGATCTGACCTGTGGAGTTGACCTCAATGGGGAACCTGACAGATCTGACCTGTGGAGTTGACCTCAATGGGGAACCTGACAGATCTGACCTGTGGAGTTGACCTCAATGGAGAACCTGACAGATCTGACCTGTGGAGTTGACCTCAATGGGGAACCTGACAGATCTGACCTGTGGAGTTGACCTCAATGGGGAACGTGACAGATCTGACCTGTGGAGTTGACCTCCACGGGAAACCTGATAGATCTGACCTGTGGAGTTCCCCTCAATGGGCAACCTGACAGATCTGGCTGTCCTGATGACGTCAATTCTCTCATGCTGGACGGAGTCTGGAAGCAGCCTCGTCTTCACCTCCTTCTTTCAGCTGCTGTCCTTGTTCAGAATGCTCCCAAGACTCCTGAAGAGCTCTGCCTTCACCTGCTCGCAATTATAGGCAACACTGCTGGCCTATGGTCGGCTATGCCGTTGAAGTATTTTCTTTTTGCAGGTGGCAGGGTTACCCCACAGTCGGATATGGCGTCAAGGTATCCAGTTGTAGGTGACAAGGTGGTGCATGGTCGGATGTAGCGGTGAGGTCCAGAGACGTTTCGTGCATCACACAGGATGATGAGTGAGGACAGGATGGACACCAGGGGGACACAACACGCCCTGGAGTGATGACAGGATGGACACCAGGGGGGCGGGGGGGGGGGGGGGGGACACAACACGCCCTGGAGTGATGACAGGACAGACACCAGGGGGGGACACGACACGCCCTGGAGTGATGACAGGACGGACACCAGGGGGGGACACAACACGCCCTGGAGTGATGACAGGACGGACACCAGGGGGGGACACACAACACGCCCTGGAGTGATGACAGGACGGACACCAGGGGGGACACAACACGCCCTGGAGTGATGACAGGATGGACACCAGGGGGGCGGAGGGGGGGGGGGGGACACAACACGCCCTGGGGTGATGACAGGACAGACACCAGGGGGGACACAACACGCCCTGGAGTGATGACAGGACAGACACCAGGGGGGGACACAACACGCCCTGGAGTGATGACAGGATGGACACCAGGAGGGACACAACACGCCCTGGAGTGATGACAGGACAGACACCAGGGGGGGACACAACACGCCCTGGAGTGATGACAGGATGGACACCAGGAGGGACACAACACCCCTGGAGTGAGGACAGGACAGACACCAGGGGGGGACACAACACGCCCTTGGCGTACTCCCACAGCTGTCGCCTGTCCGTCTTCCACTGCAACTGTCGCCTGTCCATCTTCCACTGCAGCTGTCGTCTGTCCATCTTCCACTACAGCTGTCGCCTGTCCATCTTCCACTACAGCTGTCGTCTGTCCATCTTCCACTACAGCTGTCGTCTGTCCATCTTCCACTACAGCTGTCGTCTGTCCATCTTCCACTATAGCTTCACCTGTCCATCTTCCACTGCAGCTGTCGCCTGTCCATCTTCCAGTACCGTTCAAGGAGAATGATTAAGAGAAGAAAACCAAGAATGGAATGACGACCACAACAGAGCTCTACCTTGCTGACTGATCAAGAGTCCCGTCTTTTCTTTTCCCTCGCACACACACGTGCTGTCAGAGAGAGAGAGAGAGAGAGAGAGGCAGACAGAGACAGAGACAGACAGACAGAGACAGAAAGAGAGAGGGGGAAGAGAGAGAGACGCAGAGAGAGAGAGAGAGACAGAGAGAGAGAGAGAGAGAGAGAGAGAGAGTGCTCCTGAGACACACAGAGAGAGAGAGAGAGAGAGAGAGAGAGAGAGAGAGAGAGAGAGACAGACAGACAGACAGACAGACAGACAGACAGACAGACAGACAGACAGACAGACAGACAGACAGGCAGGCAGACAGTGAGACTGAGACAGGGAAAGGGGCGGAGGGGGATGGGAAGATAGCTAGCCAGCCAGACAGACTGAGAGAGACACAGAGACACAGAGACAAAAAACAGAGGCAGAGAGAGATGCAGTCAAGACCACAGTGTGGCATAGGATCAGCTGCAGTGTGGGGCATGACACCTTACACCAGGTGCTCCACACAGTGTGGTATAGGACCAGCTGCAGTGTGGGGCATGACACCTTTACACCAGGTGCTCCACACAGTGTGTATAGACCAGTTGCAGTGTGGGGCATGACACCTTGCACCATGTGCTCCACACAGTGTGGTATAGGACCAGCTGCAGTGTGGGGCATGACACCTTGCACCAGGTGCTCCACACAGTGTGGTATAGGACCAGCTGCAGTGTGGGGCATGACACCTTACACCAGGTGCTCCACACAGTGTGACATAGGACCAGCTGCAGTGTGGGGCATGACACCTTACACCAGGTGCTCCACACAGTGGACCAGCTGCAGTGTGGGGCATGACACCTTACACCAGGTGCTCCACACAGTGGACCAGCTGCAGTGTGGGGCATGACACCTTACACCAGGTGCTCCACACAGTGGACCAGCTGCAGTGTGGGGCATGACACCTTACACCAGGTGCTCCACACAGTGGACCAGCTGCAGTGTGGGGCATGACACCTTACACCAGGTGCTCCACACAGTGGACCAGCTGCAGTGTGGGGCATGACACCTTGCACCATGTGCTCCACACAGTGTGGTATAGGACCAGCTGCAGTGTGGGGCATGACACCTTACACCAGGTGCTCCACACAGTGGACCAGCTGCAGTGTGGGGCATGACACCTTACACCAGGTGCTCCACACAGTGTGACATAGGACCAGCTGCAGTGTGGGGCCTGACACCTTACATCAGGTGCTCCACACAGTGTGACATAGGACCAGCTGCAGTGTGGGGCATGACACCTTGCACCATGTGCTCCACACAGTGTGTGGTATAGGACCAGCTGCAGTGTGGGGCATGAACACCTTACACCAGGTGCTCCACACAGTGTGGTATAGGACCAGCTGCAGTGTGGGGCATGACACCTTGCATCAGGTGCTCCACACAGTGGACCAGCTGCAGTGTGGGGCATGACACCCTTACATCAGATGCTCCACACAGTGGACCAGCAGCTGCAGTGTGGGGCCTGACACCTTACATCAGGTGCTCCACACAGGAGAAAGTAGTGACTGTGAAGGAGTCAAGGCGTGTGGTTGTTGTAAAGCCAAGCCTGGTGAAGGGAGACAACTCAGCACTTTAGTTTCAAAAAGGAGTAACTGAGATTGGAAAATGAAGCAAAATTGAGAGAGAGAGAGAGAGAGAGAGAGAGAGAGAGAGAGAGAGAGAGAGAGGGGGGGGGGGGGGGCTGTCTGTCTGAAGAAGACCCGAGAGGCAAAATGATTTGTGTTTTGTCCTGTACTCTCGTTTGTCTGTGTCCTTGGCGGCAACTAACCCCCTCTTTCTAAATTCAGCACTTTAACTGACGAAGGCCGCTTTGACTGCGAGTCAGACAGAGGACGACACAAGAATGCGCTCTGTCCTAATCACTTTGACTTGCATGCACTGTTCGCATCACACTCTCATTAAGGACCACTCCCTCACCGCCCCAACCCCCATCTCCCCCGTTCACCCCCTCTCTCCATCTCTTCCTTCCTTCATCCACTCCCCCACCCCCCCCCCACCCCCTCTCTCTCTCTCTCTCTCTCTCTCATCCATCACGCCTTATCTATACCCCCGACCTGCCCCCTTTGAATGCTGCCAATACCCTTGATCAATGCTTTGGGAAAAGTGTGTGTGTGTGTGTGTGTGTGTGTGTGTGTGTGTGTGTGTGTGTGTGTGTGTGTGTGTGTGTGTGTGTGTGTGTGTGTGTGTGTGTGTGTGTGTGTGTGCGCGCGCGCGCGCGCACGAGCCTGTCGATATTCGTGTTTGTGTGAGCGTGGGCGTGTGTATGTATGTATGTATGTATGTATGTATGTATGTATGTATGTATGTATGTATGTATGTATGTATGAACACCATAGAAGGCGTAGCTGACATGCTACAAATCCCGATATCGCATCGCTTTGGCACACACATAGGATATGCCACTTGTTCGACAGTCTGTCATAAGAGACATTCGTTTCTGGTCTGTCTTACATATAAGTAAACCACTATGTCAGATTTTGAGAAGAGCAGATGAACATAATTATATGCAAGTTTGTATGCGGAACAAGATGATAGACAAGTATGTAGACACAAAAACAAACACAGGCACGCAAAACACGCTTGACACACATCAAATATTTGCATGAGAATATACACGTGTCCTGAGAAAAACGAGTAACAGGTCAAAATATTGGGACTGTGAGATGTCTGTCTTTTCTAATCTAAGTTAACAAACACATACAACCGGCCCAAATATTGGGAATGTGAACTATGTATGCTGATTTTTCTCCAAGTTTACACCCACCCACTCACACACTCACACACACACACACACACACACACACACACACACACCCGCCCACCCACACACACACAGAATCCTTTTAGTTCACACACACACACACACACACACACACACACACACGCACGCACACACGCACGCACGCAAGTACACACACACACACACACACACACACACACACACACACACACACACATGCGCGCGTGCGCGCGCATCCACACATATACACACACTATCATTTTAGTTCACACGCATACACACACACGCGTGCGCGCGCGCAGTATCAGACTGTTATTTCTGTTATCTAATTCTTCCTGTTCCCTGCACTGTGTGCTGACGTGTTTGATCCGCTCTTTGTTACAGGGAGGAGACTCTAGCCGATTTGGGGGAGTTCCATGTCGGTGTACATGGAAGTGCTTCTCATCAGCCTTCATGTCGGTGTACATGGAAGTGCTTCTCATCAGCCTTATTGTCGGTGTAACTGGAAGTGCTTCTCATCAGCCAGCCGTCACGATCCAGTAGCAAACCTGACGAGATCTTCGTAATGCCAAACAGCTGTCAGCTGCCATCCTGCCTGAGCTCTGGGACAAACAGTACAGGCTGCACACCAAACCTGACGAGATCTTCGTAATGCCAAACAGCTGTCAGCTGCCGCCCTGCTGACCTGAGCTCTGGGACAAACTGTACAGGCTGCATACCAAACATGATTGCACCCAGGCCTTGCTTAAGGACTCGAGTATTTGTAGACTGGTGCAATTAGATAGTTTTCAGAATATTTTTTGTTGTGCCTGAAAGTTGATTCTTCTCATTTTCTTTCATACGCCCATCAAGGTCTAAGCCATGTGTTTCCAAGCAGACAGATTAAAATCAAATGAATAGGGCTATTTTGGGGGCTTCCAGCTGGCGTAAAGATAAGATTACAGGTGAGTGCAAAGGCCTGAAATGTGACGTCAGCTAAGGGAAAGGTCATGTCTTTGAAGACTGTTGTTTCATCAGTGAAAATCACACAAAACAAGGGAAATAATTGGTGGGGAGTTGTTCTTTTGATCAATTATCAGTTAAATACTGGCTCAAATTTATGGTAGGCCTCAAAGCGCTTACATGGATTATATAGTGTTTTAGTGCAAAACCCTACACACACACACACACACACACACAAGGAGACTCACATTTGCTGACACACTCCGTGTCACGAGTAGCAGTGCAGGGCCGCGCTGTTCGCTCCTCCTCGCCGTTGCACGTGCGGCACGGGCGACACGCGGCGGTGGCACTGAGCAGGTCGGAGTACGTCCCGTTCCGACACTGGCGACACTCCGTGTTGCGGCCCCCCGCACATGCCCGCCCCACCCCCCAGCCGGCCGGACACAGGTCACACAGCTGACACTGACCGCTGCGCCCGGACAGGTAGAACAACAGCCCCGCCTGACACTCACACGCCGTGTCGTGGGTCGCGTTGCACGGGGAGCACGCGTGCGTTCTTTGAGCACATGCTGCACCGGAAGCAGGGTGTCACATGACTGTAGTTGGCTGAGAAGGTCACGCCCTCCGCGCAGGGTTCACATCCGGATAGTTCCTCCGAGCCGTTGAGGGGGTTGGTGAGGGTGGGACTGGGGTTGGTGGTGGTGGGGGTGTGCTAGTGGTTGTGGGAGGGGGGGGGAGGTGGGGGGACACACAGACTCCGGTGGCTCCCGTTCCGGGCGGGCAGACAGGACAACACTGGCTGCTGGCTGCTGACCTTTCCTGACCCTGACCACAAGGTGGCAGTGCGGGGAGGTCAGGGGGGTGTGGTGGTGGGGGGTGACTGTAGTGCTCTCCCCCTTGGATCGTCAGCTGCAACACGCCCGTGTCTTTGGTCAGTGGACAGAGAGTGATGCACAGATCTTGAGGAGTGAACAAATGGAACAGGTACATATCTTTGATACCAAAACATATGGTAACAGTGACACAAAATCAGCAGTCATAATTCTGTTGTCATTAAGGTCTGGTAAGTCTAAGTGCATACAGCTCAGTCACTTATATATTCAAGTTGTTCAGAATGGACATGTAAACCAAACGTCTACATCTTGATTTGACCCATATCCATCCAGGCTGGGTGACGCCAAACACTGTGGAACACTCTCTGTAAGTGCCAGCAGACAAAACTGTACCAGTCCATGCGATAATTGCCAACAATGAATAAATAAGTGAATAAACAATGAAACTAAAAACTACACGATGACAGCACAAAATGCGACTGACTGGCAGTGATTCTGCTCCTGGGCTTTGTCTCCTCAGCTGCCCGGATGTGCATGTGTCTTCCTACCAGTCTATCGGACCCACTGCCTGGATGTGTGTGTTTTTCTTCCTACCAGTCTACCTGACCCACTGCCTGGCTGTGTGTGTCTTCCGACCAGTCTATCGTCTATCGGACACACTGCATGGATGCGTGTGTCTTCCTACAAGTCTATCGTCTATCGGACCCACTGCCTGGATGTGTGTGTCTTCCTACCAGTCTATCGGACCCACTGCCTGGATGTGTGTGTCTTCCTACCAGTCTATCGGACCCACTGCCTCGATGTGTGTGTTCTTCCTACCCCAGTCTATCGGACCCACTGCCTGGATGTGTGTGTCTTACTACCAGTCTATCGGACCCACTGCCTGGATGTGTGTGTCTTCCTACCAGTCTATCGGACCCACTGCCTGGATGTGTGTGTCTTACTACCAGTCTATCGGACCCACTGCCTCGATGTGTGTGTCTTCCTACCAGCTAATCGGACTATCGGACCCCCACTGCCTGGATGTGTGTGTCTTTACTACCAGTCTATCGGACCCAATGCCTCGATGTGTGTGTCTTCCTACCAGTCTATCGGACCCACTGCCTCGATGTGTGTGTCTTACTACCAGTCTATCGGACCCACTGCCTGGATGTGTGTGTGTGTGTGTGTGTGTCTTACTACCAGTCTATCGGACCCACTTCCTGGATGTATGTGTGTGTGTCTTACTACCAGTCTATCTGACCCACTGCCTGGATGTATGTGTGTGTGTGTGTGTCTTACTACCAGTCTATCGGACCCACTGCCTGGATGTGTGTGTCTTCCTACCAGTCTATCAGAGCCACTGCCTGGATGTATGTGTGTGTGTGTCTTACTACCAGTCTCTCGGACCCACTGCCTTAACGGACAGAGCGTGCTTGAATTCAGTGCTGAGAAGAGGTGACGTCACTGAACCAATGATTGCGCAGTGTTGAAGGCTTCTCAGTATTGTCAGTCCCTGTTAATTAAGGACTGGCTTCTCAGGTAAGACAATGACGTATCCCCCCCCCCCCCCCCCCCCCCACCCGTCCTTCCATCTCTACACATACCCGGATGAGAAAATGACATGCCGCACCCCCCCCCCCCCCCCCCCCCCTTTCATCTCCACACACAGTTAAGACATTGACACATCACACATCACCCCCCCCCCCCCCCCCCCCCTCCTCCCTCCTCTCTGTTTTCCGTCTTTCTGCTGCTGTACTTTTTAATCATCTCCTTCTTCACAACATCCAAATAGGTCCATACACGTGTCACCCCCCCCCCCCCCCCCTCCCTTCCCCTCCCCTCCCCGCCCTTCTCCACATATACGTGATAAGACAATGACATGCCACCCGAGTTGTGTTGTCATCTTCCCCTTCCTTACCACCCAAGTTGTGTTGACTTCTTCCCCTTCCTTGCCACCCAAGTTGTGTTGTCTTCTTCCCCTTCCTCTGCTTTCCCGTCTATCTGCTGTATCTTTATATCATCTCCTTCTTCACAACACCAACGTTGGTCTGTACGAGTGTCCCCTCCCTCCTCCTTCTCCCCCACATATCCGGATAATACAATGACAGGCCACCCAAGTCTTGCTGTCTTTCTCCCTTTCCTCTCCTTTCCATATATCTGTCGTATCTTTAAATCATCTGTCTTATCTTTCAATCATCTGTCGTATCTTTAAATAATCCATTTCCTCACAACACTGGACATAAGACCGTAAGCATGTCCCCTCCCTTCCAAACCCGAACCCGACTTCTCCCTCCCCCCCCCCCCCCCCCCCCCATACGCACACGCGCGCACATGCGCGCGCGCGCGGCCACACACACACACACACACACACACACACACACACACACACACACACACACACTTCGTGCCTTCACACACACACACACACACACACACACACACACACACACACACACACACACACACCTCGTGCCTTCACACATAAACTCAGCACAAATCCACCTCCCGCCGTCAGTCATGACACCCAGCGGATGGCTCACCTGGGGAAACACCCACCTTACCACTGAGGGCACGGAAGCAAAGGGTCTTTTATGGTACAAGCAGAACAAAACGCACAGAAAAATAACACAAACGGCCCTGAACACTTCGCGGGGGTGGGGGGGGGTGGGTGTAGGGGGGGAATGAGAGGGCGGAGGGGAACATCAAGAATCAGGGTGCAATGAAGAGGGCAAGAAATGTTTAGCAGGATCAGTACCCTCCCCTGATATCACACGTACAGACCACTTCCCCTGATATCACACGTACAGACCACTTCCCCTGATATCACACGTACAGACCACTTCCCCTGATATCACACATACAGACCACTTTCCCTGATATCACACATACAGACCACTTCCCCTGATATCACACATACAGACCACTTCCCCTGATATCACACATACAGACCACTTCCCCTGATATCACACATACAGACCACTTCCCCTGATATCACACATACAGATCACTTCCCCTGATATCACACGTACAGACCACTTCCCCTGATATCACACATACAGATCACTTCCCCTGATATCACACGTACAGACCACTTCCCCTGATATCACACATACAGACCACTTCCCCTGACATCACACGTACAGACCACTTCCCCTGATATCAAACTTACAGACTACTTCCCCTGATATCAAACATACAGACCACTTCCTCTGATATCAAACATATAGACCACTTTCCCTGAAGAAGAAAAGGAGACAAGAAAGCCCATTCATTGAATTGAGCTAGAAGCCAGACGCCATGTTGATGGCAAAGGAAGTGAGTCGACACGTGACCGCCTCGCCCTCGGGGCACGGCCAATCCCCGCCGCCATCTTCCGCTCCAGGGGACTTCACTGCGCACGGAGTGGCTCAGACAGGGGAGAGCAGTCGGGTGTATCTTGTCCTTATCTCGCCGAGCAGGGGGACTGAGTGACCTTCCCTTTGATTCAGGGCCCGGAGATCACAGCTGATCGCTATCAGCAACACAACTGGCCCGCCACTTTCCTCACTGTGTCGTCAGCAGGTGACACTCCCCTCCCCCCCCCCCCCCCCCCCCCCCCCCCCGTCCACCTCCCTGTGTAACCCTCCCGCCTCCCATCGCCTTCTCTCTCTCTCTCTCTGTCTCTCTGTCTCTCTCTCTCTCTCTCTCTCTCTCTCTCTCTCTCAGCCTTTGATCACTAAGTGAATGTTGACATTTTATTTCAGATGGCTTTCAATCACAATTGAAAGTCAATAAACACGAAGGGGTGATTTCTCCCACTATCGAGTTTTCTGAGAAACAGACAAGCAAAAATGATTACATTTCTTTCAATTCACGTTTTTTGATGTTCGTTGGTGTGGGTCGGCCAGGACTGAAGGAAATAGATCGTATCACGACAAATGATACATCATATTCAGCCATTTGTTTACCGGCGAAGACGAAATGAAATAAAAATATGAAATTACGTAGCGCTTTCAACTGCCAGTATGAACACGTTTGCGCGCGCTAACGCGTGCGCGCGCGCACGCGCGCGCGCGCGAGAAAGAGAGAGACAAAGAGAGGGAGAGAGAGACAGAGACAGAGACAGAGAGATTAATTGATTGATTGATTGATTGATTGATTGATTGATTGACTGATCTTTAATACACAAGGATGGAGATTTTAGGCCAAAGCCTAGTCTTACAATCTGTCCTTGTCATGCATACATTACAACACATATCAATCATACTGACAATTCAACATAGCAACATGGTAATCTAATTCCACAATGATAAGCAAACTATTCATAAAAACACTAATGAGATGGGGGATGGTAAAACAGAAGGAAACTTACAAACAAACAAACAAAACAACAAACACACACACACACACACACACACACACACACACACACACACACACACACACACACACACAGAGAGAGAGAGAGAGAGAGAGAGAGAGAGAGAGAGAGAGAGAGAGAGAGAGAGAGAGAGAGATCAGAGGAGGGTGGGGAAGAGAGAATGCTAGGCAGGGGGAGGAGAAAAGGGATGGTAGACAGAGTGGGAGTGGGGATAAGCGATTTTAACGGAATAGGTTTTATGTTTAGACGATTTATTCAAAGTGTGTTTCCAGACATATGGTCCAGAGTATGCTTTGTTTTGTATAGATCAATGCGTGGGTAGGGAAGAAGGAATTTCGTCGAGCCAGAAAAGCTGTTCGATCTTGTAAAAAGGGCATTGATATAACATGGCATAGTATCTGTCAAGATTGTAAACATAAATGATGCCTTGTTGAATTCCAATTGCCCATTCAGAGGAAGTATGTTCAGCGCTTTTAGTTTTTTCGTCTGTTGTTTGGAGATACAGCTGGATGGAGTAGCTTTGCTGCACGTCTATGGAGAGAATTCAGCCTTTTTTTTGTGGACGTCACTACTTCCGTCCCACACTGTTGACGCGTAATTGATACGTGACATTATGTGTGCATTGAAGAAAAGTTTAAGGACATTACTGTTGATGTAGCGCTTTAATTGAGATAACAGGAAAAGGTGTTTTGAGACTACCTTGCATACATTATTGAGATGAGATTGCCATTTCAATTCTTTATCTATCGTTAACCCTAAAACACGATGCTCATCTACCTGCTCGATAGAAGTGCCATTCAACTGAAGTTTTAGGCAAAGAGGAGTCAACTGGTGTTTTTGACGGGTAGCTATAATCATAGATTTGGTTTTGGCTGGGTGTATGACCATTGACTTTGAATGACACCAGTCTGACACGTCGTTTAGACTTTCCTGGAGAGAAGTTTCTATTGTCTGTAGATCACTACCATTCGTTTGGAGTGACGAGTCATCAGCAAATAAATCTGTCGTGACCTTTTCATCTGATACGGACAATGGTAAATCATTGATGAAGATGCAGAATAGTAGGGGGCCTAGTACTGAGCCCTGTGGGACTCCATGTCTGACAAAGTCTGAAGCTGAGGGTTTTCCATTAAGCACCACATACTGAGTCCTATCGTTCAAGTATGATTGGAATAATGAGATTGTCGGGGTATGGTTCAAGTAGACAGATAGTTTCTTTAGAAGAATGGAATGATCAACAAGATCAAACGCCTTTTTGAAGTCAAGAAAGACAACCCCTGTCATTTGTGATTGGTTCATATTTGAAAGCCATGAGTCACACATTCGTGATAATGCTGTGTGGCAGGAATGATTAGTTCGGAATCCAGATTGGTGTGGGTGAATAGTTGTTTTTCTCCTGAACTGAGATACGTGTGTATGTTGTGTCTTTCAAGGGGGTTGGATAGAATCGATAGTAAAGATATAGGTCTGAAAGAGAAGAGAAATTATTCTGTCTTAAACCATTACATTTGCTTGTCCCTTGAAGGCTGTTTCAGTACATGATATTGTGCACAAACTAGTGTAATGTTGTTCTTTTGATTTTCTCTTTGTTTCCTCTGTAAATTGGTGAAACGTAACCATGTGGTCTTTGATTTAGTTTTGAAGTAGATGATGAATTGACAGTATCATGTAAATTTGTCTTGCTATATTGATCATTAATGTTCACACCCCTTCAAATGGGGCTTTGGCTAATTTAATAGTTTAAGACTGAATCATTTCTCTTCTCTTTAAGGCTTTAAAAAGATATATAGCAAAGTTTCTAACGATCTGTTCGTTTCGTGATGCTAGAAGTAGAATTAATCTGAAGCCACCGAGATTGTTATAATATTCTGGATTGATTAAACTGTGTCTCAAATCACCAAACACAGGGCAACAACAAACAAAATGAATCTCATCATCAGTAGCAGATCTACACAACGGACATTTTGTTCCACGTTCATCATTTCTTTTATATCTTGAACTATGCACTGACAAAATTAATCGGACATTCCAAATCTAAATCTTGTAAGAATATATCGAAGAAATCTGTCCAAACCTAGAAGTAAGTATGGTTCAAGATCATGTGATGCCTTAAATTTCCTGTAGTCTATAAATCTATCTTTATTGTACAAATGATAATTCCAAGTCTGCCACCTGCAGTCAACCAGTCTTTGTTTAAACATCTTTATAAAGGAATTTATGCACCCTACGCCTTGATATTCCCATGCATATGAGAAGCCATAACTATTTAAGAGAGAGACAGATAGAGAGAGAGGAGGCGGAGGAGGATTTATAGGTTTGTAGGATCCCAGTGGCAAGAACATTGTTAGCTATACCTCATCAGAAGTTCCCCATACGATTGCTTGAAAGAACTCCAGTGACTGACCTGCTTTGACGGAGGCAGGGAAAGAGTTCCAAACAGTGTGTCCCAAAATGGCTAAGCTGGATCTGAAGAACT
>JADBJO010000094.1:730000-737500 GCA_016801955.1 Conus betulinus | reverse complement strand
CCTCACTGCAGTCCCTCCCCAGCAGAGATACAGGAACCCCTCACTGCAGTCCCTTCCCAGCAGATACAGGAACCCCTCACTGCAGTCCCTTCCCAGCAGAGATACAGGAACCCTCACTGCAGTCCCTTCCCAGCAGAGATACAGGAACCCCTCACTGCAGTCCCTTCCCAGCAGAGATACAGGAACCCCTCACTGCAGTCCCTTGCCAGCAGATACAGGAACCCCTCACTGCAGTCCCTTCCCAGCAGATACAGGAACCCCTCACTGCAGTCCCTTCCCAGCAGATATACAGGAACCCCTCACTGCAGTCCCTTCCCAGCAGATACAGGAACCCCTCACTGCAGTCCCTTCCCAGCAGAGATACAGGAACCCCTCACTGCAGTCCCTTCCCAGCAGAGATACAGGAACCCCTCACTGCAGTCCCTTCCCAACAGATACAGGAACCCCTCACTGCAGTCCCTTCCTGGAAGAGATACAGGAACCCCTCACTGCAGTCCCTTGCCAGCAGAGATACAGGAACCCCTCACTGCAGTCCCTTCCTGGAAGAGATACAGGAACCCCTCACTGCAGTCCCTTCCTGGAAGAGATACAGGAACCCCCTCACTGCAGTCCCTTGCCAGCAGAGATACAGGAACCCCTCACTGCAGTCCCTTTGCCAGCAGAGATACAGGAACCCCTCACTGCAGTCCCTTCCCAGCAGAGATACAGGGACCCCTCACTGCAGTCCCTTGCCAGCAGAGATACAGGAACCCCTCACTGCAGTCCCTTCCTGGAAGAGATACAGGAAACCCCTCACTGCAGTCCCTTCCTGGAAGAGATACAGGAACCCCTCACTGCAAGTCCCTCCCCAGCAGAGATACAGGAACCCCTCACTGCAGTCCCTTCCCAGCAGAGATACAGGAACCCCTCACTGCAAGTCCCTCCCCAGCAGAGATACAGGAACCCCCACTGCAGTCCCTTCCTGGAAGAGATACAGAAACCCCTCACTGCAGTCCCTTCCTGGAAGAGATACAGGAAACCCCTCACTGCAAGTCCCTCCCCAGCAGAGATACAGGAACCCCTCACTGCAAGTCCCTCCCCAGCAGAGATACAGGAACCCCTCACTGCAGTCCCTTCCCAGCAGAGATACAGGAACCCCTCACTGCAGTCCTTCCCAGCAGAGATACAGGAACCCTCACTGCAGTCCCTCCCCACCAGATACAGGAACCCCTCACTGCAGTCCCTTCCTGGAAGAGATACAGGAACCCCTCACTGCAGTCCCTTGCCAGCAGAGATACAGGAACCCCTCACTGCAGTCCCTTGCCAGCAGATACAGGAACCCCTCACTGCAGTCCCTTCCCAGCAGAGATACAGGAACCCCTCACTGCCGTCCCTTCCCAGCAGAGATACAGGAAACCCCTCACTGCAGTCCCTTCCCAGCAGAGATACAGGAACCCCTCACTGCAGTCCCTTCCCAGCAGAGATACAGGAACCCCTCACTGCAGTCCCATTGCCAGCAGAGATACAGGAACCCCTCACTGCAGTCCCTTCCAGCAGAGATACAGGAACCCCTCACTGCAGTCCCTTGCCAGCAGAGATACAGGAACCCCTCACTGCAGTCCCTTCCCAGTACAGGAACCCCTCACTGCAGTCCCTTCCCAGCAGATACAGGAACCCCTCACTGCAGTCCCTTCCCAGCAGAGTACAGGAACCCCTCACTGCAGTCCTGCAGAGATACCCCCTCCTGCAGTCCCTTGCCAGCAGAGATACCCCCTCACTGCAGTCCCTTCCTGGAGCAGAGATACAGGAACCCCTCACTGCAGTCCCTTGCCAGCAGAGATACAGGAACCCACTCACTGCAACCCCTTCAGCAGAGATGCAGGAACCCCTCACTGCAGTCCCTTGCCAGCAGAGATACAGGAAACCCCTCACTGCAGTCCCTTCCCAGCAGAGATACAGGAACCCCTCACTGCAGTCCCTTCCCAGCAGAGAGATACAGGAACCCCTCACTGCAGTCCCTTCCTGCAGAGATACAGGAACCCCTCACTGCAGTCCCTTCCCAGCAGAGATACAGGAACCCCTCACTGCAGTCCCTTCCAGGAGAGATACAGGAACCCCTCACTGCAGTCCCTTCCCTTCCCAGCAGAGACACAGGAACCCCTCACTGCAGTCCCTTCCTGGAGAGATACAGGAACCCCTCACTGCAGTCCCTTCCCAGCAGAGATACAGGAACCCCTCACTGCAAGTCCCTTCCCAGAAGAACAGGAACCCCTCACTGTAGTCCCTTTCCTGGAAGAGATACAGGAACCCCTCACTGTAGTCCCTTCCTGGAAGAGATACAGGAACCCCTCACTGCAGTCCCTTCCTGGAAGAGATACAGGAACCCCTCACTGCAGTCCCTTGCCAGCAGAGATACAGGAACCCCCTCACTGTAGTCCCTTCCTGGAAGAGATACAGGAACCCCTCACTGCAAGTCCCTTCCTGGAAGAGATACAGGAACCCTCACTGCAGTCCCTTCCTGGAAGAGATACAGGAACCCTCACTGCAGTCCCTTCCCAGCAAAGATACAGGAACAAAACAAAACACCTTCCTGGTGCTCATGCCACGTAGTTTCATGCCTACAGGAACTGAGGTTGACATTCTGAAGCGGAGAACAGAAACTGGGAAATTGGCCATACATTTCCTGTAGAAGGACTTCAGAAAAACGCAGGAAAGAAGAGGTTGACCACTGTTCATTTAACAGTAAGAAAAGAAAAGTCACTAAACGTAGGGAAGAAGTGATTCACAGGACTGAAGCCACCAGAATTTTGGAACCATGAATGGTCAATGGTGGAGATGGAAAGAAGAACATGAGTATTTCAAAGGGAAAGAGTGAACGTAGATGGAGGGGGGGGGGGGGGGGGGGCAAACTTGGGATGACAAGAGAAAGAAGAGGAATGAAAACCAAAGTCAGAGAGAGAGAGAGAGAGAGAGAGAGATGAGAGAGAGAGAGAGAGAGAGAGAGAGAGAGAGAGAGAGTTGTGGCCGTCGGGGAACGGGGACATGAAACAAAATGTTATTGTAAGTTCTGACAACGGGGATTTCAGTTCAGTTCATGGGCCTCTAGCCCAGACGACTACGATCGATCGAGGACCATATCACGGCTGTCGTCTTGAGAGTCACGACCACATAATTGATAAAGAAAAAAAAATGACACGCTTCAAGACATCAATCTTACATCAAAAAGGGACGAAACACACGCACAAAAAAAAAGGGGGGGGGGGGGGGGGGAGAAACAAACAACAGAAGAATGAAAGAAAATGAGAAACAATTCATTACTACCTGCGCGCACTCACACATTCAAACACTTCTCATACATATTTAGTTTGCAGTCTGCCTCACCTCTCTCTCTCTCTCTCTCTCTCTCTCTCTCTCTCTCTCTCTCTCTCTCTCTCTCTCTCTTCAGTGTATCCCAATTCTGTGTAAATTTTGAAGGAATTACTAATATCATAAGGATACGGAAAGACTTCTATTGTATGCAAAAGTATGTATCAGAATAATCAAGTTATTGTGCAAATCAAAACGAATGATCGAAAACCACCTCTCATATAATGTTTCTGGCAGAACAGTCTGGTAACAAAGGCAAAAAGCTCGGGATAGCTAATTTTCAATATGCGTTGTCTGAATTAGAATTTGAATATAAATACGGGGACATAGCAAGGTGCTGAACCATTGACCAGTTGATAAGCTGATTGAAACAAAAGCTGACAGAACTGAGACAATCTCATCAGTTCAAGCGATAGAGCCACAATGAACTGATCACTGTAAATGTATCATATTCATGAACTTTACCAAGGAACAGATACAAATAAATATGTCAAGCAAGCCCTTGTGTAGAGTTGTTTGTTTGTTTTTTTTAAGTGTCATTTCTGCTTGGAGAGCTTTAAAAAATATTTTTTTTTTTTTCTATCTAGCAGTTGTCTTTACGTTCAGTCAGTTGTTCAGACCAAAAGTTTAACAAATAAACTACGTACTCTCTCTCTCTCTCTCTCTCTCTCTCTCTCTCTCTCTCTCTCTCTCTCTCTCTCACACACACACACACACACACACACACACACACACACACACACACACACACACACATCCTCGCTCACATGCACATTCATATCACAGGCAAATCACACCACGTCATATTTTCTTCAACTGCAAGGAAACGGAACATTACAGAACAGGATCCACTAGTACTTACAATGCCATTATGTTTTGTAGACTCTCCGGAAAAATACTCTCAACTCATTCTCTTTTAATGGAAACTTTTGAACACACAGTACATGTGTCATTCAAACACCCTTATGACAATTGTGTTCACAGTTAGCATACCCTTGGCATTTCTGGTTTTGCTACCCCCATTCTCCTACCCTCCTGCCTACCCGCACTCCCCTCTCCCTCTCCCTCCCTGCATGATCCACGTCTGTGTAATACATGATCTATGCGTAATACATTATCTCTGTCTGTGTAATACATAAACTATGTCTATGTGATACATGATATATGTGTGATACATGATCTATGTCTGTGTAATACATGATCTATGTCTGTGTGATACATGATGTATGTCTGTGTGATACATGATCTATGTGTGATAATGATCTATGTCTGTATGATAATGCTCTTTTTCTGCGTAATACATGATCATTTCTGCGTGATACATGATCTGTATCTGTGTGATGATACGTGATCTATGTCTGTGTGGTACATGATCTATGTATGTGTAATACATGATCTATGTGTGATACATGATCTATGTCTGTGTGATACATGATCTATGTCTGTGTGGTACATGATCTATGTGTGATACATGATCTATGTTTGTGCGATACATGATCTATGTCTGTGTAATACATGATCTATGTCCGTGTGATACATGATCTATATCTATGTTATACGTGATCTATATCTGCGTAATACATGATCTATGTCTGTGTGATACATGATCTATGTCTGTGTAATAGATTATCTACATGTATTACATGATGTATATCTGTGTGATACATGATCTATGTCTGTGTGATACATGATCTACGTGAGATTCGTGATCTCTGACTGTTAATACATGATCTATGTGTGACACATGATCTAAGTCTGTGTTTATATATTATGTATGTCTGTGTGACGACAAAGCGATGTTGTCAACAGGAAAGACGGGGGACAAGTCAGGGGGACACTGGGGTTACCATCAACACGGTCAGTTGTACGGGGGAGAGGGGTGAGGGGGGGGAGGTGATGGGGTTACCATCAACACGGTCAGTTGTACGGGGGAGAGGGGTGAGGGGGGGGAGGTGATGGGGTTACCATCAACACGGTCAGTTGTACGGGGGAGAGGGTGGGGGGGGGGGGGGGGGGGGGGGGTGATGGGGTTACCATCAACACGGTCAGTTGGGTGGGGGGAGAGGGGGGAGGGGGGGGGTTACCATCAACACGGTCAGTTGTGCGGGGAGAGGGGTGAGGGGGGGGGGGGAGGTGATGGGGTTACCATCAACACGGTCAGTTGTACGGGGGAGAGGGGGGAGGGTGGGTGAGGGGGGGGGGGGGGTGAGGGGGTTACCATCAACACGGGTCAGTTGTACGGGGAGAGGGGGTGAGGGGGGGGGGGGGGGTGATGGGGTTACCATCAAACACGGTCAGTTGTACGGGGGAGAGGGTGAGGGGGGGGGAGGTGATGGGGTTACCATCAACACGGTCAGTTGTACGGGGGAGAGGGGCGAGGGGGAGAGGGGCGAGGGGGAGAGGGGCGAGGGGGAGAGGGGCGAGCGGGTGTGGGTGGGTGGGGGGAGCTGGGATGGGGATGGGGTAGGACAGAAAGGGGGTGGGGGTAAGAAAGGGAGACGTCAGTGGGACGGAGAGGGGATGGGAGGGGCACCTTTTCCATGACTTACCATCAGCACAGCAAAGACAGCGCTCCACGTCACCACGCCCATGACTGACCGTCACTGATGACGTCACAGCTGCCCGACACTGACCCCACGCACCTGGCCACGCATCAGTGACACCGGCACCCACCCCCCTACCGCTGCCTCCCCACCTCACCTCTCCCTCTCCCTCTGTGGCCGTGCTACAGGCATGGGAACCACTGTCTTTCACTGGGAGTTTATGACCCATAAAACACCCTGCTTCAGCACAATCCACCATTTTTAGGAGGAAAAAAGTCAGGTAAAAACACTGGTCAGTTTGAGGCCTATTTGTGTTCAGAGAATCTGCTCTATGATAATACTCCAGCCGTTTTCCTCCATTTTCCCTGTCTGGAACTGATCGGCCTCCGAGCCCCACTGATCGTTTGTGATGGCGCCGTCAGTCCCCAGCTCTAAGAGGTTGCGGAACAGCAGGTGAGAACTCAAACGCCTGGAGGAAGGCTTTGATTGATTGCCGTCCCCCTCCCCGACCCTTCCCTCCCTCACCCAGCTCTCTACCCTTCACACTAGCACCGCTGTTGAGTCACAAAGAGGGCAGTGTTGACGGTGGACAGCTCCACTGCACCGCGTCACACTCTCACAGAGCACACTCACTTCAGCCTCAGTCAGCGCAGGGCTTGACGTGAGATTAGCCGGGGCACCAACACAGCGCACTTTTCCACGTAAGCCACACAGCTGATGCAGATTTCACCCCTGGGACTGTAAGTCACTGCAGGTTCCCCATGTGTACAAGACAAACGCCACACGCCAATCTCCTCGAATCACAAATCGTTTCCCCCCCTACAACCAACACACATGCTCTGCACTGGCAGCGGAGCGAGGGCTGTGTGTATATATCAACGCATGCACCAGTGAGTTTCCACGCCAGCCCCGTGACTCGCGGTCTTCTCACAGGGTTTTTTTTCCACGTTTGTCCCAGGCGGCGGTTTGACGGGCTGTCAATCGCGGCTCACTCCCAGGCGGCCATGGGCACAGCGCGCGTGTTGCACCTTACGGGGCCCGCCAGCAGACGGCCCTAGGTGTTCTCCCGGCCCTCCCCCCTCACGCTCCACCCACCCGGCCCGCTCAGACCGGTGAGGTTCTGCTTGCCTGTTGTGGGCCTTCCATGGGGCGGGGGGGGGGGGGGGGGGGGGGGGGGGGGGGGGGAGGGAGTGGGGGGGAGCTTTGTGGGGGGCGTGTTTGTCTCTGACAGGACTAGGACTGTCAGAAGAGGACGTTATGGTGATGGAGTGAAGGACGGGCCTACCTGCATCCGTCACTGACGTCACGTCGCCGCCCGACCCGTCGCTGACTTGTACCACCACTACCATCAACACCACTATCATCACCACCGTTACTACCGGTCTTGATCATCACCACCCCCATCAAACATCACCATTATCACCATCACGATCATCATCACCACCGTAACCACTACTGTCACTATCAGCATCACCGTAGTCAACACCATCATCATCATCATCATCATCATCATCATCATCATCATCATCATCATCACCATTATCGTCATTATCGTTACCACCACCACTACCATCACCACCACCACCACCATCACCGCCACCGCCACCACCAC
>JADBJO010000094.1:717500-725000 GCA_016801955.1 Conus betulinus | reverse complement strand
CACTAGACGTGTCCGCAACAGGGATCTGAATACATTTTCCAATATTTATACACAATAATTTTCATTCCTCACTTTCAGGGCTCACCAACACTTACATTATTATAATACTTTAGAGAAAAGATAAACAACGTTCTTTCTTCAATAATCCATTGATTTGATTTGATCTCTTTTCCCCGATCACCTGTAAATACACATATTCTCTCTCCCATCCGCTCATTCCATTCTTCTCATCCACCTCTCAACTCACACATTCACTAACCACAACTTTCTACAGTCAGCCTATGTCTCGTCAAGTCTTGTCAATCACAAGATTAATCAAGGAACAATTGAATATTTTAGTCCTTCGCTAAGAACTAGAAATATCACGACCACCTGTAGGGAAAGCCAACTAGATTAGTACTAGCCCTAACTTCCATTTAACTAGTCACACATACCTGATCACCACCAAAACTAAGCTGAGAGTCTCTATTCGGCACCGTGGGGATGTTTTCCAGGCCGGCAAATCTACAGAGACTGAAAGGAAATCCTCGCTCACCTGACTGACAACAAAACGGGTGAGTAGCTGTCGGGTAAATAGTTAAACAGGTAAACTTACGCCATCTGAGAACTGTCCCCACTATTTGGGTCTGGACAAAAATGGTTTCTCAGTCAGGTCTTCAGTATCACCTTGATAAGTCAGGGCTTCAGTATCATCTTGATTAATCAGGGCTTTAGTATCATCTTAATAAATCAGGGCTTTAGTATCATCTTGATAGATCAGGGCTTCATTATCATCTTGATAAGTGAGGGCTTCAGTATCACCTCGATAAGTCAGGGCTTTATATCACCATGATAAGTCAGGGCTTTATATTACCTTGATAAGTCAGGGCTTTATATCACCATGACAAGTCAGGGCTTTAGATCACCTTGATAAATCAGGGCTTTAGATCACCTTGATAAGTCAGGGCTTTAATATGACCTAATAAATTTCAGGGCTTTATATCACCTTGATAAGTCAGGGCTTTATATCACCACCATGACAAGTCAGGGCTTTAGATCACCATGACAAGTCAGAGCTTTATATCACCTTGATAAATCAGGGCTTTAGATCACCTTGATAAGTCAGGGCTTTAGATCACCTTGATAAGTCAGGGCTTTAGATCACCTTGATAAGTCAGGGCTTTAATATGACCTTAATAAATCAGGGCTTTATATCACCTTGATAAGTCAGGGCTTTATATCACCTTGATAAGTCAGCGCTTTAATATCACCTTGATAAGTCAGGGCTTTATATCACCTTGATAAGTCAGGGCAGGGCTTTATATCACCTTGATAAGTCAGGGCTTTATATCACTTTGATAAATCAGGGATTAATATCACCTTGATAAGTCAGGGCTTTATATCACCTTGATAAGTCAGGGCTTTAATATCACCTTGGTGATTTAGGGCTTTAGTATTACCTTGATAAGCTATGGCTTTATATCACCTTGACAAGTCAAGACTTTATATCACCTTGATAAATCAGGGCTTTAGTATCACCTTGATAAATCAGGGCTTTGTGTCACCTTGATAAGTCAGGGCTTCTGATATCACCTTGGTATGTCAGGGCTTTATATCTCCTTGATAAGTCAGGGCTTTATATCACCTTGCTAATTAGGGCTTGAGTATCACCTTGATAAATGAGGGATTTAGAATCACTTTGATAAATCAGGGCTTTAGTACCACCTTCATAAGTCAGGGCTTTAGTGCCACCTTGATAAGTCAGGGCTTTACATCACATTGATAAATCCATGCTGTGGGATAGGTGAAACCAATCTCGTTCTTTAGGCGATGAGTCATACCCGCGGGGAGGCCTGACGTCGGTAAGAACAAGGAGTGGGCCAAACCATAGCTATCCCTATGTTTCACCTGTGAGTCCAAAAGGGGAAAGTGAAGAACACTGACCTGAAGGCTTCAGTTTTTTTCCTTTTTCCCAACAATGCATTATTTCGCTTCTCACGTGTACCATTCATTTCACAAGACTGGTCACATGACACCTGCCTAGGAAATTAAAACTGAAACTCAGTTTAATTACTCTCCTGACTTTGCCGTTCATCAGCCCTCTTGGTGTCTGCCATCAGCAGCAACCTTCACCACAGCCCTGCAGGCTGCTGAAGGAGGCAGAGGGGTCCATGCCGTCTGATTGTTCATCGTGTTCGTCATCTGGACATTACGGTAAGGCAAAGACGTGTGATCAGCATAAATCGTTTGATTTTCAGTGTTGTTGACGCCCTGAAACCTTTTGTTCTGACAGTTCCATGTGATTGTCTTGCTCATCTCTGACAGACGAGGGTATCTAAACGTAGCGTTCGTATGGTCTGTGAACTCCAACCTTGAAGCGGGCTGCTAGAGGCCTTTGGTGGACACCTGCAGGAAAGGAAAAACAGAATTGGCTGAACTGATATATTGTATGTTTTACAGCCCAGTCAACCACCAAGGCCGTATCATGACAGAGCGGAACTAAAAGCTGACAGGAAAAGAAGACAAGGTCTGCTACAGTCTGCTTATCCTCGTTCACTTCTGTCCAGTCCAGTCTGGTCTAGTCCGTTCTGGTATAGTGTGGTCTAGTCCGTTCTGGTATAGTGTGGTCTGGTCCGTTCTGGTATAGTGTGGACTAGTCCGTTCTGGTATAGTGTGGTCTGGTCCGTTCTGGTATAGTGTGTGGTCTAGTCCGTTCTGGTATAGTGTGGTCTAGTCCGTTCTGGTATAGTGTGGTCTAGTCCGTTCTGGTATAGTGTGGACCAGTCCGGTCCACGTCCGTTCCTGTTCAATCTGTTGTAACGTCACACAATCCTACACAATTTTTTTGTTGTCTTATCAGACAGATACGTTTTCACAAACATCATGCAAATTTTACAACATAGCAAAGGTACAGTAGTATTACGCGTCAAAGACGAAGTTCTGTTACATGTCAGAGGTGCAGTATTGTAACATGTCAGAGGTGCAGCTATGTAACATGTCAGAGGGTGCAGCTATGTAACATGTCAGAGGTGCAGCTATGTAACATGTTAGAGGTGCAGATATGTAACATATCAGAGGTGGAGTTATGTAACATATCAGTGGTGCAGTTATGCAGCATGTCACAGGTGCAGTTATATAACATGTCAAAGGTGCAGTTATGTAGCATGTCAAAGGTGCAGTTATGTAACATGTCAAAGGTGCAGTTATGTAACATGTCAAAGGTGCAGTTCCGTATTAAATTAAAGGTGTGTGTGTGTGTGTGTGTGTGTGTGTGTGTGTGTGTGTGTGTGTGTGAGAGAGAGAGAGAGAGAGAGAGAGAGAGAGAGAGAGAGAGAGAGAGAGAGAGAGAGGTATAAGTCTTTATCTGCATCATCTAATCGTGTCCAGTCATAGCAGCGGTCCAGAGCTGTCCATGGCAGAAGCAGCAGGGTCCACAACAGGCACAGGATCCACAGAGCTGTCCATGGCAGAAGCAGCAGGGTCCACAACAGGCGCAGGATCCACGGAGAGCACAGGAACCTGTGTCGGAGCAAGGAATGTGCTGGTTGTCATGGGAACAGTGGAAACCAGGAGCACGTGAGCTTCAGAAAACACAACCTTGGCCTCGCCATCTACAATGGACGCCGTCTCTCTGACCCATGAAACTACAGCAGTGTGTAAAAGGTCATCGTGTTTTCTGTAATGTCCGAACCTAGGACCATATAGGTGTGGTGTGTGTGGTGGGGGGGGGGGGGGGGGGGGGGGGGGGGGGAGATGGAGGGGGGGGGCGGGGGAGGGGGGGGGAGAAGGAACAGAAGGGGGAGGGACCAGGGGGAGATGGAGATGGAGGAGGGGGGGGGGAGATGAGAAGCATCATGGGGAGGAGAAGGGGGCGGGGGGGGTGGGGAGATGAAGGGGGAGGGGAGAGGGAGAGGGGAAGATGGGAGATGGAACCGCTGGAGGGAGGGGGGGAATAGGGGGATGGGGGACCAGCTGGGGGAGATACGATGGGGGAGACGGGGGGGGGAGAGGAGAGGAGGGAGAGGGGGACCAGGGAGATGGGGGGGGGGGGGGGGAGGAGGGAGGGGGGGAGAGAGAGATGTTTATGGGGGGAGATGGAGATGGGAAGGGGGGGGGGGGGACTCTTCTGATCGGAGAGGGGGGGAGATTAGGAGATGGGGAGAGGGGGACCCAGGATGCCAAGAAGATAGAGGGAGGAAGAGGGGGGGGGGGGGAGGGAGAGGGTGGGGGGGGGGGGGAGATGGGGGGGAGACTGAGGGGGGGGGGGGGAGAGAGGGGTTCCTCAAGGATTGGGGGGGAGAGGGAGGAGGGATTTATTCATGGGGGGGGGGGGAGGGGGGAAGGGAGAGATGGGAGATGGGGGAGTGAGACTGGGGGGGGGGGGAGATGGGAGGGGGGGGTGCTTGGGAGGGGGGGGAGGGCTGAGATGGTGGAACACGGGGGGGGAGATGGGAGAAGATGGGGAGATGGGGAGTTCCATGAGATGGGGGGAGAATGAACCAGGACCAGCTGATCAGACATGTTGAAAGGCTGTACAATGGACTTGACATTTCAGAACGTGTCCCTTTGTCATCAGAATGATCTGAGACAGGAACACAACACCCATGCCCGAGAAGCATCATCAACCGCTCTGTGACCAGGCTGGCTTGGAAAGGGTACCTCCACTTTACAGACATCAGTGAACGTGGACCAGCAATGACACCTACCGTACAAGAGAGGCGTGTTTCTATGTAAGACCCTGTGACTCCATTCTCTTCTGCCCTTTATAACCCACTCTTGCAACCTACTTCTCTTTCTCAATTGCCGTGTTTTTTTCATTCAGAAGAGAGAGTTTGTTTCCCCAAGTATTTGCAATATGTGTGCTAAAATGTGGACAAAGACGGCGTGTGTGGCCCTCCTCAGGCATTTTCAATACCATCTGTTAAAATGTTGATGAAAACAGTTTGGTCCCTACTCAGTTATTTCCAATACCGTCCGTTTAATTGTGAGGAAAAGGTACTTCAGACTGACAGAGGTTTCAGAAACAGGGTAACCTTTTCATAAGATAACGATCACACCCCCAATCTAAAATCGTCAGTTCAAAGGGCGATTGCATGAGGGGAATTCCCGTTAATGTTTATCTGGAGGAGTTTGTAAGAGTGAGGAATTCAATACAATGTTTGCAAACTTAGAGACGGACGCGCGCGCGTGCGCGTGCACGCGTCTCTCTCTCTCTCTCTCTCTCTCTCTCTCTCTCTCTCTCTCTTCTCTCTCTCTCTCTCTCTCTCTGTCAGTGTGTGTGTGTGTGTGTGTGTGTGTGTGTGTGTGTGTGTGTGAGAGAGAGAGAGAGAGAGAGAGAGAGAGAGAGAGAGAGAGAGAGAGAGTCGGGTTTCGTTCCCGACTTCAAATCCCACCGCACATTACCCCCCTCACCCCCGCCTTCTCTCTCTCACTCTCTCTCTCTCTCTCTCTAATCTCTCTCTCTCTCCATCTCTCTCTCTCTCTTGTCTACGCGAATGTCATGTTTTTACATTACGCTTTACGTTTTAGAGGGGAAAAGTTGAAATGCTATAAACCTAAGTTTGTTACTTTTGCTATCGCCAAATAAGCATCCTTCTTTTAAAAAGAATTCTATATAGATCATTCATTTTCAATAGCATAGGCCATTTCATGTTATGTGTTTCATCTAGACAGGCTGGAGGCCTCACATTAAAGTCACGAGTTCACGAATTCTCTTGTCTACGCGGACACGTTGGAGGGATTTTGAGATTTGATGATCCCATTCAGCTAGGCTTGAAAGGTGTCTAACAGGAGGAGACAACCACATCAGGGACGTGGTGGAGTTGGTTCTTCAGGTCGTCCTTTACCCCTCAGGTTGTCGCCCCGAGCTGAGGCACATCTCCCACTGCGGGGACAATGGGGGCTGGCTTGCTCCAATGTCGGTGTGCTCTTTGTTATAGTTTGGGAAATGTTAAAACCGCTGTGATGAACAGGTGGTGATGAAATGTCTGGAACAGGTTGGGGGCAATACTATGGATGACAAACGTTAAATCAAACATATTTTAGGTTTCTTCACGATAAAAATCCACTGGAAGGGCAAGTAGAGCGGGAAGGGTGGAGGCGAGGTAAACGACCTCCAGAGGAAAAACAGTAGAAAGCCAGAGGAGTGACCTCCCCTTAGCCGTCATGGCTGTCAGGGAGCTGATGACAGAACAAGGCACCACTGACAGTGCCAGACAGGTCATGTTCTGACACTGAAGCACTTATCCACAGCAAGTTGAATCACCAACTACTGACAAGAATGCATGAAACGAAGAGAGACAGCGTGAACGAGGAGTTACCAGTTGGGAACTGATGAAGTTAGCATCACAATATTGGAGAGGAATCACTCGCACACACAAGATTCACACCTGCATGCTGACAGGCGTCGTGTTAAGGACTGACACATTTTCATGACACTGTCACAGGTGTAGTGCTAAGGACTGACACATTTTCATGACACTGTCAATTCAGCACGACCTTCACCAGCTCAAAAAGAAAGATATTTACAGCGGGTAAGTCAATCACAAAACAGAGGGTTCCATCCTACGCGGGTTTCGTGTGCTTCCCATACACTGTGTGTTGAGCTGGGCTGTCACAACTCTGTCACAGATCAGATCGGGTGGCTTTAGTGTGGACTGGACCTGTGGGGTGGCTGACAAGGACTTCAGAGACATCCCACCAACCTCCGCCATCTTGCTGACTTTGATTTCTTTTCCTCTGTGGGGGAGGTCATTTCGGCCATAGAAGCCAGAGATATGGTGGCAGCATGTTTGGGCATGTCTGCACGCTTCACCGTGTTCGGAGACCACACCACATGTGCAGGAAGGTGGTGCGAACAGCAGATGAGGAGCAGTGTGCCATTGGGTTTTATTCAGAGGTAAACAAAGAAAATCCTTTCAGAGAAATCTCCATGGCTGTAGTGCAGGGGTTGGGAAGGACAAATGGCGGGCTGCATGCCCATCAGACTGATGATGATTCCATTTGGGACCTGGACACTCCTGGCTGGAGAGTAAGAAAAGTGTCTGTCTGTTCCTGTGTCGGTTCATGTAGCTATCTCTTTTTGTGTCTGTCTGTTCCTGTGTCGTTTCATGTATCTATCTCTTTCTGTGTCTGTTCCTATATCGGTTCATGTAACTATCTCTTTCCACGTCTGTCTGTTCCTATGTCTGTTTATGTCTCTTCTTTCCGTGTCTGTCGGTTCATGTATCTATCTCTTTCCGTGTCTGTCTGTTCCTATGTTGGTTCATGTATCTGTGTCTTTACATGTCTGTCTGTTCCTATGTTGTTTATGTCTCTTCTTTCCGAGCCTGTCTGTTCCTAGGTCTGTTTTGTAACGTTTTGTTTGTATGTCTGATCCTAGTCTGTCCGATCCTATATCTTTGTTTTTTGCCAGGTACTTTCGGAATCTGTTTCTTTTGTCTGTCGTTTCCTATATCTCTAAGTCTGTTTCTCAATTCCCCTGTTTCCCTGTGTCTGTTTGTGTCTCTATCGGTTTTTGTG
>JADBJO010000094.1:697500-707500 GCA_016801955.1 Conus betulinus | reverse complement strand
GTTTCCCTTTGTGTCAATAACATCATGTCGTAGCACAAGAGATGCTAAATGTTTCACAGGTTGCTGCAGCCTTCAATGCTAATCAAGCCTCGCCCGTTGTTGCGACAGTTGCTCAGAATGTTAAACCGTAGCTTGTCAGTACACACACACACACACACACACACACACACACGCAGTGGTCGATCCAGAACTCTGGTATTACCTGATGGATGGCTGTTCCTATTCCCCTGCTCTTTCACTGACACCATTTTCATGTCATCCCTGACACTGACACCATTTTCATATCATCCCTGACACTGACACCATTTTCATGTCATCCCTGACACTGACACCATTTCACGTCATCCCTGGCGCTGACACCATTTTCATTCACCACTTCGGCTTCACAAGGGGAGTATGGCACATGTTAATGTGGGTACTGTTTTTATTTTTGTGCTGAAAAAGGCTTATTGCCGAAAATTTCTTGTTTTGTGTCGTGCATTAAAAGTGCGTTACTTCACACTTTGTTTTGTGTGCTCTTTCGCTTTTTCGTCGATTGCCTTGCTGCTTCACTCATTTGGTGGCAATCTCTAGTGCCTCTTCTGATTCAGCCACGTGGTCAAGTCAGCGGCAGCAGTCACCGATCGTCTGTTGATGGAGGAACGCAATAAACCTCTGCTGACAGGAAACCCCTCGAAAACATGAATGTCAGCTGATCATTAGCCCGGGCCGAGAGATGGAAAATGAAACAGCGGCTATCATTAGAGCAGGGAGTGAAGGTCACCATGACAACAGGGCATGAAGGGACACAACTCAAGTCATGATGACAGCAGGATGGAAAGAGACATAACTGATATCACCATTAAAGTAGGGCATACAGACACATAAAGGAGGTCACCATGAAAGTGGGGCACGAGAGATCTCCACTAACAACAGAGCGTAATGGGACGCAATCAAGATCACCATGAGAGCAGGGCATGAAGGCTCACCACTGACAACACGGCGTAAAGGGACACACAACTTGGGTCACCATGACAGCGGAGCACGGAAGTTCAGGACCGAGGTTACTATGACAGCAGGGCATCAGGGGACACAACCAGGGTGACCATGAGAGCACGGAATTAAGGGTCTCCATTGACCACATGGCGTGAAGGGACACAACATAGATTACCATGACATCAGAATGTGAAGAGCTACAAGTGAGAGATAGACAGGAAAGGTCACACACGGCTGAAGTCACTATGATAGACAGGAAAGGTCGTATACAACTGAAGTCACCATGAAGGATAGACAAGAAAGGTCACATACACCTGAAGTCACCATGAAAGATAGACAGGAAAGGTCACACGCTGAAGTCACCATGAAAGATAGACAGGAAAGGTCACATGGGTGAAGTCACCATGAAAGATAGGAAATTTCACACACTGAAAGTCACCATAAAAGATAGACAGGAAAGGTCACACACAACTGAAGCCAACATACAAGATACGCTGGAAAGGTCACTCACTGAGGTCACCATGAAAGATAGACAGGAAAGGTCACATGGGTGAAGTCACCATCAAAGATAGACAGGAAAGGTCACAGGGCTGAAGTCACCATGAAAGATAGACAGGAAAGTACACATGGCTGAAGTCACTATGAAAGATAGACAGGAAAGGTCACATGGGTGATGTCACCATCAAAGGTAGACAGGAAAGGTCACATGGGTGAAGTCACTATGAAAGATAGACAGGAAAGGTCACATGGGTGAAGTCACCATCAAAGGTAGACAGGAAAGGTCACATGGGTGAAGTCACGATGAAAGATAGACAGGAAAGGTCACATGGTGTGAAGTCACGATGAAAGATAGACAGGAAAGGTCACATGGGTGATGTCACCATCAAAGATAGACAGGAAAGGTCACATGGGTGAAGTCACCATCAAAGGTAGACAGGAAAGGTCACATGGGTGAAGTCACCATCAAAGGTAGACAGGAAAGGTCACATGGGTGAAGTCACGATGAAAGATAGACAGGAAAGGTCACATGGGTGATGTCACCATCAAAGATAGACAGGAAAGGTCACATGGGTGAAGTCACCATCAAAGGTAGACAGGAAAGGTCACATGGGTGAAGTCACTATGAAAGAAAGACAGGAAAGGTCACACACTGAAGCCACTATGAAAGATAGACAAGAAAGGTCACACACTGAAACCACTATGAAAGATAGACAGGAAAGGTCACACACTGAAGCCACTATGAAAGATAGACAGGAAAGGTCACACACTGAAGCCACTATGAAAGATAGACAGGAAAGGTCACACACTGAAGCCACTATGAAAGATAGACAGGAAAGGTCACACACTGAAGCACTATGAAAGATAGACAGGAAAGGTCACACACTGAAGCCACTATGAAAGATAGACAGGAAGGTCACACACACTGAAGCCACTATGAAAGATAGACAGGAAAGGTCACACACTGAAGCCACTATGAAAGATAGACAGGAAAGGTCACACACTGAAGCCACTATGAAAGATAGACAGGAAAGGTCACACACTGAAGCCACTATGAAAGATAGACAGGAAAGGTCACACACTGAAGCCACTATGAAAGATAGACAGGAAAGGTCACACACGGCTGAAGTCTTATGAATGCCTTTAATGACAATGATGACATCAATGGAATGATGACATAATGACGTTAATGAGAATAATGACGTTAATGAGAATGGCGACATTTATGAGAATGATGGCATAATGACGGTAATAAGGATGATGACGTCAATGAGAATGACGACGTTAATGGGAACGATGACATGACGACTTTAATGAGAAAGACAACGCTAATGAGAATCATGACACGATAGCGTTAATGAGGATGATGATTTGATGACTTTAATGTGGTTAATGACGTTAATGAGAACGGTGACATTCTGACGTTGTTGAGAATGATGACGTTCATGCGGTAGAGAGTCCATTACAGTCTGAGACCAATGTGACAAATGATACCTCCTGCGAAGGAATGTTCACATCACGTGGCAGGGCAGTCGTTGAGGGTGCGGTGCAAAATCAGACCCCTCCACCACGCTGCTCAGTCACACTGTAACCACCCCCCCCCCCCCCACCCCCCAGCCCAGCCCTTCATGTGAAAGAGTAATGGCTTTCTTTGGCCAGCCGTGTCGGCCCATGTGGGATGTAATCAGGCGGAGGTGGCCGTGGAGCTGCTCTGTGCCTTCGTTTGTTCCTGAACCATTTGGCCCATGTCGTTATGGAGTTCGATGATATTCGGCTCTCTCCTGTGTGGCTGGCTTACTTGTGTGTGTGTGTGTGTGTGTGTGTGTGTGTGTGTGTGTGTGTGTGTGTGTGTGTGTGTGTGTGTGTGTGTGTGTGTGTGAGCGCGCGAGTGTGTGTGTCTCTTCTTAGTCTCTTCATCTGTCTGTCTGTCTGTCATCTGTCTGCCTTACCCACCCTCTCTCTTTGTCTCTCTATGCGCCTGTCTGTCTGTCTGTCCGCCTCTCTCTCTCTCTCGCTCTCTCTCTCTCTCTCTCTCTCTCTCTCTCTCTCTCTCTCTCTCTCTCTCTCTCTCTCTCTCTCTCTCTCTCATACACACACAGACTCACACATACTCTCTCTAACGCTGTGTGTGTGTGTGTGTGTGTGTGTGTGTGTGTGTGTGTGTGTGTGTGTGTGTGTGTGTGTGTGTGTGTGTGTGTTAGGTAATGGGAAGAACAGAGCAGTGTCAAATGAAAGAGCTGATTGTTCCTCGTCGTTTCGTGCTGGGAACCACGCATAAATATTGATGCTGGTGATGTTTGATAGTGGGGTCTTTGTTTACATGCTGATGTTGATACCTTTGATGTTGGAAAGCCATTTTTAGGCTGATGTTGATAAGTTCGAGGCTGCAGTAAGGAGTCTTTGTTTTTCCAGTGACACCGTTCATGACAGGGAAAAAGAAGGGGTGGTTTGTGTCTGTGACACCTTCCATGACAGGGAAAAAGAAAGGGAGGTTTATGTCTGTGACAATTTCTATGGCAGGGAAAAAGAAGGGGTGGTTTATGTCTGTGACACCTTCTATGACAGGGAAAAAGAAGGGAGGTTTATGTCTGTGACAATTCCATCACAGGGAAAAAGAAGGGGTGGTTTTATGTCTGTGACAATTCATCACATGGAAAAAGAAGGGGTGGTTTACGTATGTGACGCCTTCCATGACAGGGAAAAAGAAGGGTGGTTTATGTCTGTGACAATTCATGACGATGAAAAAAGGGGGGGTGGTTTATGTCTGTGACACCGTCCATGACAGGTAAAACGAAGGGTTGGTTTATGTCTGTGACACACCTTCCATGACGATGAAAAAGAAGGGGTGGTTTATGTCTGTGACACCTTCCATGACAGGTAAAACGAAGGGTTGGTTTATGTCTGTGACACACCTTCCATGACGGAAAAAGAAAGGGTGGTTTAAGTCTGTGACACCTTCCACGACAGGGTAAAAGAAGGGAGGTTAATGTCTGTGACACCTTCTATGACAGGGAAAAAGAAGGGAGCTTTATATCTGTGACACCTTCCATGACGAGAAAAGAAGGGGTGGTTTACGTCTGTGACACCGTCCACGACAGGGAAAAAGAAGGAAGGTTTAGTCTGTGACACCTTCCATGGCAAGGAAAAAGGAAGGGAGGTTTATGTCTGTGACAATTCCATGACAGGGAAAAAGAAGGGAGGTTTACGTCTGTGACACCGTCCACGACAGGGAAAAAGAAGGAAAGTTTATGTCTGTGACACCTTCCATGGCTAGGAAAAAGGAAGGGAGGTTTATGTCTGTGACAATTCCATGACAGGGAAAAAGAAGGGGTGGTTTATGTCTGTGACCCGTCCACGACAGGGAAAAAGAAGGGGTGGTTTATGTCTGTGACACCTTCCATGACAGGGAAAAAGAAGGGGAGGTTTATGTCTGTGACACCTTCCATGACAGGGAAAAAGAAGGGGAGGTTTATGTCTGTGACACCTTCCATGACAGGAAAAAGAAGGGAGGTTTATGTCTGTGACACCTTCCATGACAGGGAAAAAGAAGGGGAGGTTTATGTCTGTGACACCTTCATGACAGGGAAAAAAAAGGGGGGGAGGTTTATGTCTGTGACACCTTCCATGACAGGGAAAAAGAAGGGGAGGTTTATGTCTGTGACACCTTCCATGACAGGGAAAAAGGAAGGGCCAGCTTGTCTGTTGGTGTGCCTGGCAATAGTATGCGTCCTGTATGAAGAAGATGGATTGAGTGAAAAAACTTAGTGACTGAGTGTCATAGGAAGTGACTGAATGCAGCGCCAGCAGGCAGCTCTTCAGTGGGCTCTACCCAGGCAGTCCGTCGTGTAAAAGAGTGCGGATTGTAAAAACACTTAATTAAGCAGAGTGACGAGGAAAGGCACTATTTCAGTACTCTCAATACACAGGAATAAAAAGAAAAATGAGTAATTGTGATCTAAGAGAAACAGATAGACAAAGCGACTCCTAAGGGAAGCGGTTCATCTACAGCATACTAGATGAGACAAACATGCTAACTGCATGCTAGGAGAGACAGATATGCTAACGGCATACTCAGAGAGAAAGACATGCTAACTGCATGCTAAGAGAGAAAGACATACCACCCTGCATGCTAAGAGAGAGAGAGAGAGAGAGAGAGAGAGAGAGAGAGAGAGAGAGAGAGAGAGAGAGAGAGAGAGAGAGAGATGTTAACTGCATGGCAAGAGAGAAAAACATGCTAACTGCATGCTAAAAGGGACAGACAGCTAGGTGCATGCTAAGAGAGACAGACTTGCTAACTGCAGGCCAAGAGAGACAGACATACGCATGCCAAGTGAGACAGACATGCTAACTGCACGGTATGTGAGAGAGACATACCAACTACATGTTAAGAGAAACGGACATGCTAACTGCATGCTAGGAGAAACAGACATGCTAACTACATGCCAAGAGAGACAGACATGCTAACTGCATGTTAAGAGAGACAGACATGATAATTGCATGCTAGGAGAGACGTACATGCTAACTGCATACTAAGAGAGACAGACATGCTAACTGCACACTGAGAGAGACAGACAGCTAACTGCATGCTCAGAGAGACAGATATGCTAACTGAATGCTAAGAAAGACAGACATGCTAACTCCATGCTAAGAGAGACGCACATACTAACTGCATGCTAAGAGAGAGGGAGACATGCTAACTGCATGCTAGGAGAGAAAGACATGCTAACTGCATTCTAGGAGAGACAGGCATGCTAGCTGCATGCTAAGCGAGACAAACATGCTAACTGCGCACTAAGAGACTCTGACATGCTAACTGAATGCTAAGCGAGAGAAACATGCCAACTGCATACTAAGAGAGACAGACATGCTACCTGCATGCTAGGGTGAGACAGACAGCTAACTGGCTGCTAAGACAGACAGACATGCTAACTGTATGCTAGGAGAGGCAGACATGCTAACTGTAAACTAAGAGAGACAGACAGCTAACTGAATGCTAAGACAGAAAGACTTGCTAATTGATGCAAAGACAGACAAACAAGCTACCTGCATGCTAAGTGAGACAGGCATGAAAACTCCATGCTAAGAGAGACAGACATGCTAACTGCATGCTAAGAGAGACAGACATGCTAACTGCATGCTAAGAGAGACAGACATGCTAACTGTATGCCAAGAGAGGCAGACATGCTAACTGCATGGTGGCAGAGACAGACATGCTAACTGCATGCTAGGAGAGAGACATGTTAACTACATGCTAGGTGACAAAGACACGCGAACAGCATCGTATGTAAGACAAACATGCTTACTGCATGTTAGAGAGAGACAGACATGCTGACTGCATGCTAGAAGAGGCAGACATGCTAACTGCATGCTTAGTAAGACAGACATGCTAACTGCATGCTAAGTGAAACAGACGTACTAACTGCATGCTAGGAGAGACAGGCATGCTATCTGCATGCTAAGAGAGAAGACATGCTAATTGCATGCTAGGAGAGACAGGCATGCTATCTGCATGTTAAGAGGGACAGACAGCTAACTGCATGCTAAGAGAGACAGACATGCTACCTGCATGCTAAGAGAGTGTTACGGATGGAATGGGTGGTGTCTGCAGGTGTCTGACTGTCTGACTCTCACACAGAAATTATGGATGCATGCACGACTTTTCCAAATCACATACACACACCCACTCACCCGAACATTGACAGCCAGGCAACAGAACAACACTTTTTTTTTGTTTTATGCTGCCCGAGCCATCAGACAAACATATAATAAACGCAAGAACATCAATAGTCGGCACGCTAACCACAAGGCGTACACACAAATACTATACATATATATATATATATATATATATATATATATATATATATATATATATATATATATATATATATATATATATATATATATGTATATGTGTGTGTGTGTGTGTGTGTGTGTGTGTGTGTGTGTGTGTGTATTAATACTTCAAGTACGCCAAACAGAGCGCACGACACACAATGTATCTATCTATCTATCTATCTATCTATCTATCTATATATCTATATATATATATATATATATATATATATATATATATATATATATATATATATATATATATAATTTGCTATCTATTCTGCTGGCTCCAACGACGATGAAGGCGACGACGACGACGACGAAACGACGAAGAGGATGAAGACGACGAGATGAAGAAGATGAAGACGAAGACTACGAAGATGATGAGGACGACGACTACAGCGTCAAGTCTGACACAGAACTTACAGTACTACACAGAGCTGTGGCTCAAAGTCACTAGCACACTCTCACGACGTCTCTGCCGGCAACAGTCTCACACAGGAGATGTGGCTCACACACACACACACACACACACACACACACACACACACAAAACAACGCAGCGACGGCCCAGCCAACAGGTCGCTAGTTCAGAACTCGGGAGCGGCGCTCTGGCTTGGCAGCAGCGGCGTCTCCAGCCCACTGGCTCAGCGGGTAGTCGGTCCCGGGCGCAGTGGCAGGTAGGGTACTTTGTCGGCACTCAGGCCGACCTCTCCCGACCGACACACGGCAGAGATCAATGGGGTAGACACAGCTACGGACCCCTGACCCTCAAGCGTGGCAGCCAGTCCCCCTCAGTCCAGGGAACACTTTTACCTGGGGGAAACTGATTAACTACCTTGATTATCATGGCTACTATTCATTACAATCACGACTACGTTCATATTCATTAGTCACATCATATTCCACTAGAACTTGGGACGAACATGTGCATATTCTTTCTTTTCAAAACTACAACATTCCCTTTTCCGGAATCAGAGCACTATACAGGAAAGAACTTCAATATAAACCTTCAGAATCTAGTTTCCAAACTGGGGAAAGGATTCACACCTAGACCCTCTTCAATAAACCATGAATACAATTCATTACACACAATAATGATTACTTTTCACCAAACTATAAAATGTCTTTCGTCATGATAAAATTGTTCATTTCATATAATCACCACATTTTAGTAGGTTTCTTTTCCCAAAAGATTCAACTACTTAAATATATGAAAGGGAAAGATTTTCACAACAGTCTTGTTTACCAACACACAACTATTCCATATTCATATCAAGAGTGAATGAAATACTCATCCACATCAAAATCAAAACATACATATATCAAGTCTCTGTCGCTCACTCTCGGAGCTTATTATCCATATCATCAAAACTCTCACTCTTTTCGCAATCCACATCAAACTTTTTTTTCATCATGAAGTTCATAACTAATTAAGTCACAGAATAAACAAAATCGTTTTTTTTTTTTTTTCCCGAAGACTACTTCCCTTAACACTCACTTTTTCTATTCATGTTTTCCGACAGCATTTCGTTTTGCTACCTATCAAGTCATAGGATAACAGAACACAATAAAAATACAAATCCTTCACAAGTGTGCTGAGAAAGTTTCAGTCGCTCCTAAACGGGAATACGGTTTCGGTTTGCTAATAAATAAACATTGAATGATAAATACCTGACTGCCACCAAAATACAGCTGAGTCCCTCTTCAGCCTTCTGAAAAGTTGCGTTGCCGAAATCACTGCAGAGACTGCCTAACCGGTTCAGCTCACCCGGCTTTAACGGTGCGCAGGTGAGTAGCAGTCAGGTAAAGTTTTCAACCGCTTCCGGACAACTACTTTCCGGTTAGCACGGTTGCATGAAAATTTGTGACTGGACGGGAACGGTCCGTCACAGAGACACAGACATGCTACCTGCATGCTACGAAAGACAGACATGCTCACTCCATGGTAAGAGAAAGAGAGACAGCTAATTGCATGCTAGGAGAGACAGACATGCTATCTGCATGGTAGGAGAGACACACAGCTACTTGCATGTTAAGAGAGACAGACATGCTAACTGCATGCTAAGAGAGAAGACATGCTAATTGCATGCTAGGAGAGACAGACATACTAACTGCATGCTAGAAGAGACAGGCATGCTAACTGCATGCTAAGAGGGGCAGACATGCTAGCTTCATGCTAAGAGAGACAGATATGCTAATTGCATGCTAAGAGAGACAGACATACTAAATGCATGCTAGGAGAGACAGACATGCCCACTCCATGGTAAGAGAGACAGCTAACTGCATGCTGAGAGAGACAGACATGTTTACTGCATGCTAAGAGAGACAGACATGCTAACACCATGCTACGAGAGACAGACGTGCTAACTGCATACTAAAAGAGACAAATATGCTAACTGCAAACTAGGAGAGACAGACATGTATATGCATGCTAGGAGAGACAGACATGCTAACTGCAAACTAGGAGAGACAGACATGTATATGCATGCTAGGAGAGACAGACACGCAAAGTGCATGCTAACTTCATGGTAAGAGAGAGAGACAGCTAACTGCATGCTAAGAGAGACAGACATGTTTATCACATTCTGTTCGCAGTTGACGAGCTGACTACAGGTGAAGACAGACAAGCAGTTAACTGCGTGAGGCAGAAAACTATTTATATGATAAAATGCCTTCAAATACCCACCGA
>JADBJO010000094.1:677500-687500 GCA_016801955.1 Conus betulinus | reverse complement strand
CAAGGTTATAATAAAACAGGTAACAAGTTCATAGCAACACTTGGAGACAGTGTCACGTGTTGTTGTGTTTGCATCTATTTTCTTTTCGCTTTTTGAAGATTTTTTCCATACTTTTAATGATTGGTGTATGATTATACACCATAGAACTCAATAAATCCAAATCACACTAGGGTTAGCCTCTACTTAATCAATGAAACTGCATCAAGGAAAGCCTAAATTCAAATTTAATCACTGCATCAAGGAAAGCCTAAATTCAATTTTAATCACTGCATCGAGGAAAGCCTAAATTCAATTTAATCACTGCATGGAGGAAAGCCTAAATTCAATTTAATCATATTGAAATCGCCTCAGGGTGAGCCTCAATCCAGTTTAAAAGGGCAGCTTCTTTAGATTTTCTCCGCTTTTCAGCTAAAAGTTTGAACGTGTACATGAAAGGATTAATAGCTGAGTTCAGAGGCAGTATGAAGATTGCCAAGACCACGTTCATTTCCCCAGGGATGGAGAAACCGGCCAGCGCCAGCATCCCACACAGTCCAATGGGAAACCAGCACAAGAAATCGGTCATCGCAATGGTGATCAATCGCCGAGCTATGGTCATATCTTGTGACACTTTCGTCGAGCTGACGTTCGTTGCATTTGTTTGGATTGACCAGTAGACGAACGCCTGGCCGAGTGAGATCAGTACAAAGAGAACAAAATTAAAGACAATGAAAACACCGAAAGAATACACTTTTCCTGGGAAGTCTTGTCTGGTCACTGGCAGAGGAATACAGATGCCTGTCTGGCTGTAGAAGTGCCAGTGAGAGGTGAGGGATGTAGAGGCAGCGAGGCCAGAGATAAGCCAACCCACCAAATCAGGACACACGCCATCATTGAGGACTTTCTGTCGAAACACCAGGAACTGAACGGAAAGCCGAGGACAATGACACGGTCTGCGGTGATGAGACAGATGATCAGCGCTGATGCCTCACTGGACAACAGAGACAGAAAAAAACGGCCATCTTACAGGTCACACTACGTTTCCAGGTGTCGTCGTGATGCAGATATCTACCACGGAAGCGTTCATCAGCCACTCCTATGACAACCAAGTAAACACCCATCAGGAAGTCAGCCATGGTCAGAGTGGTGACGAACACGCTGAAGCTTCTTGACGAGGGTACTTTCTTCACCAACAGACGTGCACAGAAAGAGAAGACATTACCAGACACCGCAAGGCAGGCCATCAGCCACAGAAAGCCACGATAGACCCAGGACTGCAGCAGATCTTCACAGGATGAAATCTCATCTGTAGGGGCGTCACAGCGTACAGCACCGAAGTGTTGAGGAAGCACTTTACTACAACAAAGTCTATAGTTGTGCGTTGCAATGAAACGTAGATGCAGAAGATGTTTGAACACGTCAGATGGAAAGCTTTCCACAGGACTGCCATCCAGGTACAGTTCACTTAGCTGTGGTGTGAACTGGAAGCCATTGGAGTCAATAGCGTGAATGGACGTAAAAGATAAATTCAGTGTTTTTAAGCGGACAAATGGTGCCAGCATTCTAGAGTCGAAGACTGTCAAGGCTGTGTAGGATAGATCTAACATGATAAGAACACTGTCTTGGAAGGCAGAAGAAGTGTCATACAGTGACGTAATAGGATTGTGGGACAAGGCCAGGGATTGTAGATTTTTTAACAACAGAAAAGAGCTTATGTTGATATTTTGTAGTTTGTTGTAACTGAGGTCAAGCAACTTCAAATTTAACGTTTTCATTTCAGGCAAGAGTTTCACAGAACAATTGACAAGTATCAGATGAATCGATAGACATGACTACTGACATCGTCTGGTGTCATACCCGAACTGGCGGCATTCAAATAGTGGATCAAAGGAAACAGCCCGCACCAAAACGCTGAGGACACAGGAAAGTGTGGCCTTGACACAGGCAAGCAAGAGGGCAGGTCATGTGACACCATAATTCATCGTCATGTTTCGGACAGTGAGGCCAGCTATCACACAAATGGTTGCTGTGCAAACATACTTTGGAAAAACCTGCACTGGAACAATCCTGGGCACGTCATCTTCCAACAGTCCTCCTCGTCCTCGTGGCCCCTGCAGTCATACATGCCGTTGCATCGTGTGTAAACCGGCAGACAGTCATTGAACTCACCAGGACAGCGGTAGTGACTGTGTGGACAGGAGTGGTTGGGAGCCATGGGGGAAGAAATGAACTGATTGATGTCGTCAAAGATGATCAGTGCAGGGGATGGGAAACGCATGGCACCAATAGGAAGCTGTCTTGGATATTCACAACCTTGTTCTTCTGAATGGTCGTGGCAGTGGGACAGTCGATCACAAACGTTCCCGTACGGCTGGCATTGACCATTTTGACATGTGAACGTGGCGATGCAGGGGGGATGCTGACAGAATGATTCATCACTGGTATCCACACAGTCGGCTATGAAGTCACAGACCAGACTATAGGAAATTGTTTGTGGGTTGGCGCACGTGAATACGAAAATGAAATGTTCAAGGTTGACTGAACCAAACCTACTTGCCACGGCGTTCTGATCAGAGAAATAACCAGATGCCTTTATTTGGTTGGAACCATTGAGGAGAAATGTATATGTCACATGACCATCGGGCTGCTCAACCAAATACGGTTGAGTTTTTGTTAAGAAACGCTGAGGGGTTAAGGAAATTCCTTTTGCATGGCGAGAGCTGCCTTCGCTGTTGTTCGTCTTGGAATTCACACACCAAGTCCAGAACCTTTAGCGCAGGGGAAACTCTGGAGCATAGCTTATTGCTCATCTGCTTTTGCATGTCGGTTAGGTGAAGCTCAACGCATGACTTTATATCCGTGAAGTAAATTGCACGATCATTAAAATAATGAAAGAAGACAGTTTTGTCATGAACAACGCTAGTTCTGTATATATTCGGTAAAGACAGGTCCTGGAAATACAGACCCATAAAATGGGGAGTCTGGGATATGCCAGTGTATTTTCGATCGTTTTGTTATTGCACGATATGGGTCATACTCACAAGTAGGAAGTTTCAATACGCCGCCAAGCGAGTTACAATGCCTGTTACCTACTTCGTTGGCGTCTACAAATATGGCCCTATGTGACAGCATCTGGTAACAATGGCCACAGAGCGCCACCATTCCTTGGCAGTCTGCACTGCTAAAAGAACAGTGCTGGCTTTCATCTCGCCCATCTTCACACTCTGTCTTCAGGTTACACTCCATGTGGCCCTGAACTCTGGAAAACTCTTCGACTGAACAGTTCCAAAACCCGCTGGGCAGTTTCTGTGGTGCTTTATGTTCAGGAAAAAAAGGAAAATAACAGTTGGAAACATGCTGTGTTTTTTCCGCTGCTGCAGCTGTCACCAAACAAGCGAACTCCCACGCTTTTGTCCCTGGGACTGTGCACAGAGGCAACATCAAAACCATTGGTCAGATCATCCTCTATCGATCTCCAGAAACTGTGTTTTTCCCACACTTCATGGACACGGCCCGCGGAAGGAATGTATGTTCTGGCATAATAATACAATCTGACGTCTGGTCTGTGCGCTGTTCGCTGTTGGAAGCTGACCATGAGGGCGTGACTGGCAGGGACAGGTAAATGCTTGCACAGAAAAGGGGTAGGTCTCCCACTGTCCTCGCTCCCGTTCCTTCCATGTCCAATGTACCCAGATGATGGCGAGGTCATGACAAGGACCAGGTGTCCTCCTTCAGCTAGTTGTTATAAATCATGGTATACGGCACAAGTTGGTTCCATGTAGGAATTAGGGGCCATTGCTTTGTTTCACGCAATATGTGACAGGGTATTGCTGTTCACACATGGCTAACATTACTTTGCTCCACACCATGGTGAGTGATACAGCAGCCAGAGAACAGTGCTCCAGGCAGATCATCATTACGACAACAGTAAAATGAACACGACATTTGTGTATTGCCTGCGTGTCACTCAGCTGCAGTAGTATCACTGTTTTTGCTTGTACTTACAATGCTGCTGCTTCTGTCGCTACGACAGCTACTGCTACTACTGCTACTAGTACTGCTACTTCTGCTGCTACTACTAGTACTCTATTACTACTACTACTACTGCTACTTCTACTACTACTACTACTACTGTGACTACTGCTGCTACTTTTGCTACTACTACTACTCCTCGTACTACAGCTGCAACATCTAGTCTGACTACCACTACTTCTATGACTACTGCTACCAATACTACTCTGACCACTACTACTACTAGTACCACTACAGCTTCTACAGTTACTACCAACACCACCACCAGACAACAGGCGTAAAGGGCAAGCCCCAGACGATAGAAAACGAAGGTAGATACTATTATGGGTATTTTCCCCCAAGTTCCAGTAAAATGTATTATGGGAAGAGTTACTGTTAATTACAAACAAGAACTGTAAATGTGTTGGAAGTAGACTAGATAATTAAGATAGCTATTAATTCCCCCAGGTGTCGGTGAAGCCCCGTCCGACTGAAACTGACTGCCATCCGGGTGTGGGGTGCAGCCCGTGCCCGGCCGCTGTCTCTACCCCGTGGGGGTATGGACAGGCTGACCAAAGGTCAGTAGACATCGTGTATGCACTGTTAAGCGGGTGTGGGTGCAGCCTGTGCCCAGCCACTGTCTCTACTCCGTGGGGGTATGGACAGGCTGACCAAAGGTCAGTAGACATCGTGTGTGCACTGCCAATCGGGTGTGCACAGGTGTCAACCCAATTTTCTTCATTTTACAACTTCCCATATTGAAAAGTACTTTTTGCCTTATTCCGAGCCCCCAAACCTTACACATTACGGAAAACGCAAAAACATAAACAAAAATTGCTGTGAACACAATGTAATACTCAGTAACAGGCAGAGCTTCTTAACACACACACACACACATTCCTGAGGTGTCGCCCTCTACCGACTCGATACTTTTTAGCTGCGGGGGGGGGGGGGGGGGGGGGGGGGGGTTCCTAGCCATTCTCGATTCAAACAACGCACACATGGAAGTTGATGAAAGAACCGCGCATGCGCAGATTACCGGAACAATAAAGAAAAATGTTTTTCTGCGCATGACATATCATCTACTTAGTTCGTTCCCGTTTCAGTGCGAAGAGTCCGTGTCGTCTGCTAGGAAAATTTGTTCACCTCGTAATTTGCCTCAGTGATTTAAGATTTGTCCGTACAAATCAGTTTTATCCGTAGTGAAACTTGTGTATGGCCGTACAGACCCGAAATGGTAGGTTTCCCGTACAGGAATACGGGAAAACCGTATAGGGTGTGTGCAGCACGAGCCCAGACGCTGTCTCCGCCCCTGGAGGTGTGTAATTCGTTCAAAGTTGTCACTCTGTCAGTGCCAGAATGCCAAGACTTTCACATGGTTGGTGTTGTGATATTTCAACCACTCCCAGCACAACAACCACAACACCAACCATGTGTGAAAGGCTTGGCACTCTGCACTCACAGAGTGACAACTTTGAACGAATTACACAAGAGACCCATCTCATTGCCAAACTCGGTACGCTACAGCCCCAAGCCATCAACATACAGTACAGTAACACAGATAAGCATACCCACTGCTTCGACACCAGTCGGCTATATCTTCCAGCAACACACACACATACATAATACAATACATACACACCACCACCATACCCCCCACTACCCACATCACATACTAGTTGCAGCCATCCTCCATTTATTTTATTTTATTTTCTTTAATTCTATTTTATTTCATTTATTTGTATATTTTAAAATTTATTTACTTTTTTGTTTATTTTACTTTCTTTACTTTGTTTCATTTTATTATCATTTTGCATATCTTTTTATTATTTAAAAAAAAAAATTTTATCTCTTTATTTTTTATTATTATTTCTTATTATTTCCTCTCCCATGATCCCCTGCTGGGTGGCCCGTTTCCACCGGTGGCCATTTTGACCATGACAAGATAAGTGTCTCTTTTTTTCTTCTTCTTCTCTTCACTGTCCTAAACGTTGTTTTCGCCTGAAGAAGACCCATGAGGTCGAAATCCATTGCGTCTTGTCTTGCTCTATGTTTGTCTGAGTCCTTTGCGGTAACTAACCCCCTCTCTTTCTAAATTTTGCTTCATTTTCGCCCTCAGCCACTCCTTTTTGAAACTTAATTGAATTGAATTGAAATTACGATGTGTATTAATAGAAGTTTTTTTTTTTCTTTTTTTTTCTACAGGTGGTTAGAAACTTTACAGCTCTTGGTAAAGGCCTAAACATATTTGATTCTTCCCTTGATATATCTTATGATTTGACGAAACAGGGTGACAGTAGGAAATTGTAGTCAGTGAATGTGAGTCGAGAGAAGGATGAGGAGAATGGAGTGAGTAGAAAGAAGAAAGAATACATATACTGATATGTGATCGGAAAAAAAATCTAATCTAGTTAAATCACTGTATTATTGAAGAATAATGTTGTTTATCTTTTTTCCTAAAGTATCATAATGATGTGAGTGTTGATGAGCTCTGGAAGTGAGCAATGAAAATTATTGTGCATAAAGTGTCTGAAACTGTATTCTGATTCTTCTTGTGGAAAGGTAAAAAGGGGACGAACGGAAATCGTTCCTTGATATGTAATTAGACACGTCTAGTGATGATGATGAGAACATTTTTTTTTAATAAAAAAAGGGACGAACGGAAATCGTTCCTTGAAATGTAATTTGATACGCACAGTGATGATGTGATATGATAAAAAACATTCTTTTCGTGAGAAAATGGGACAAACGGAATTCGTTCCTTTATATGTAATGATTGTATCCTTGATACCTTGAAAACGGTTTCCATGAGGAAAAACTTTACTTCAACGTAAACAATCATGATTTTTATCAAAGGAAATTTCTACTGTAATGCACCCACTGTATTGAAATTTGTAGATTCTGTTATGGGCATTTTTTTCCCTAAGTTCCATTGAAATGTGCTACGTGAAGAGTGACTGTTAGTTTACAAACAAAAACGATAAATGTGTTGGAAGCAGGCTAGATAATCAAGGTAGCTATCAGTTCCCCCAGGCGTCGGTGAAGCCCTGTGTCCGACCTGGAACTGACTGCCAACCGGGTTTGGGGTGCAGCACGAACCCAGCCACCGTCTCCACCCCGTGGGGCTGTTGAGAGCCTGTCCGTGAGGTCAACAACGAGCTAGAGTGAAAGGGCTTCAGAGTTCGTCAGGACGACGACTTGTGTTTCTTCTGCTGTGTGGGAGTTTCTAGAAGGACTGCACGAACCTGCCTCCATGAGTGGTTTCGTTTCCGTCATGTGTGGGAATTCCTGGAAAGACTCCACCAACTGCTTTCGTGAGTGACTCATGATCTGTGTGAAGATTGTGTGATTCGGGCCGGACGCAGCCAAGTGCGTAGACTGTCCGTAATGACACTGCTGTGGGTGTCAGCCTGGACTGCTGTGTGAAAGATATATGTTATTATTGTGACAATGTAGTACCTAGTATCGTTGTGTGCACTTTGGTGGTGGTGATAGTATACTGATGGTTTGCTTTTGTTACTTTATGCTGTGCTTGTTCATGATCATTATGTATTATGTATTTGTTTGATCTGATGGTTCAGTCAGCGAACAGAAAAAAGTAGACACTAGACACTTGTTGCCTGGCTGTCTATGTTCGTGTGGTGTGGGTGTGTGTAGAGAAAAGTCGTACACGCATCCAAACTTCGTCAGGTGAGAGTCAGACAGCAAAACACGCAGAGGACAATGGTGAGCACATAGTTGTGAGCAGAGGACGATGGTGAGCACATAGTTGTGAGCAGAGGACGATGGTGAGCACATAGTTGTGAGCAGAGGACGATGGTGAGTACATAGTTGTGAGCAGAGGACGAAGAAGGACAATGGGACCACCAATATCAATGGCTTTTCTTTTCAAGGGCTCACTGATCACAGGCATTTTCTCAAGGGGAGCACAAAGTACGCTACCCTTCGGGAGTGTCTTTTGACAAGTGTTGCACGAGTGACAGTCACAAACATCAAATCGAACACTTGGCCAGTAAGACTGGGAGCGAGTCAGAGAGTCCTGCGAACACCAAAATGTGCTGCCATAATAGCTTGGTTTGCCTCAGTCAGTGGAGGACTACACGTTGATGTGTAATATGTTTGTTTAAAATCTCTGTACAGCCTACCATCTTCCACACAAAAGAGCATTTGGAATTTTTACATGATTCATTGACATTTCAAAACATATGTCTTCAGCATGGTATCCTCTTTTAAAAGTCTCTGAGTTTATCCGGGGTCATAAACCTAATTGGAATGGTAGAGACAACAAGGGGGTTGACAGGTTTAGGAGCTGGTAACGAGTCGTGACGAGAGCTTGTGGCTGACACACAAACGACCCACCGTTTTCACCGTGTGGATGATACGCCAGGCATAGTTCAAAGAATTAGATCTGTCACTGGGGAGCCCAAGACACACGTACATATTTAACAAAAATAGGTTTATTATTTTCGCCACAGGAAATAGGTTTGCATCTCCATCCAACATGCAATGTTGTTGTGTAGTGCCGGGGTACCGATCATCCCTGAGAAGGCAACGTTTGACAGCAGTTGTGGTACAGTCTGTATCACTTAACAATGCAGCACTGAAAGCGTTCATTGAGCGCTTCTCTACATGAAGTCCAGACACTTGGCTTTCTGCCACAAGGACGCGCTCAGTGTTGTCTTTTAGAGCAGTGGCATGATGAATTTGTGCATGGGGACAATCTGCTCGTTGCGCAGCCATGAACCACAGTTGCAGCACTAAGATACATTTTCACCTGTCACATTTACATTCATACCCCGGTCACGTATTCCATAGGACTGTAAATGCAGACGGGAGTTTGTCTGACTTTCTCTTGACTGGGGAGCACTTTGAGGTTGATCACCGGGACGACTGGAAATAGAACTCTGATAATTCGCTCGGTTTGAACCCCCGATTGTATGGATACGGACCACCCGTGTGGTAATTCCCTCAATATTCTGTACGGAACCGTGGAAGACAAGAACTGACATTGTCTTCTTCAGGCAAAACAAGCAAAATTAAAGACAATGAAACCAAAGAACGAACAAAATCGATAACGTGAAGCGAAATACAAAGTAACGAATGGTAGCAGTCGGTATGAATCATAGAAATACAAAATAATGCATGGTAACAGTCAGTATGAATCATAGAAATACAAAATAATGAATGGTAGCAGTCAGTATGAGTCAAAATAATGAATGGTAGCAGTCAGTATGAATCATAGAAATACAAAATAATGAATGGTAGCAGTCAGTATGAATTATAGAAATACAAAATAACGAATGGTAGCAGTCAGTATGAATCATAGAAATACAAAATAATGATTGGTAGCAGTCAGTATGAATTATAGAAATACAAAATAACGAATGGTAGCAGTCAGTATGAATCATAGAAATACAAAATAATGAATGGTAGCAGTCAGTATGAATCACAGAAATACAAAATAATAAATGGTAGCAGTCGGTATGAATCATAGAGAAATGCAAAATAATGATGGTAGCAGTCCGTATGAATCATAGAAATACAAAATAACTAATGGTAGCAGTCAGTATGAGTCAAAATAATGAATGGTAGCAGTCAGTATGAATCAAAGTAATGAATTGTAGCAGTCAGTATGAATCATAGAAATACAAAATAATGAATGGTAGCAGTCAGTATGAATCAAAATAATGAATGGTAGCAGTCAGTATGAATCAAAGTAATGAATGGCAGCAGTCAGTATGAATCAAAATAATGAATGGTAGCAGTCAGTATGAGTCAAAATAATGAATGGTAGCAGTCAGTATGAATCAAAATAATGAATGGTAGCAGTCAGCATGAATCAAAATAATGAATGGTAGCAGTCAGTATGAATCAAAATGATGAATATTAGCAGTCAGTATAAATCAAAGTAATGAATGGTAGCAGTCAGTATGAATCAAAGTAATGAATGGTAGCAGTCGGCATGAATCATAGAAATACAAAATAATGATGGTAGCAGTCAGTATGAATC
>JADBJO010000094.1:625000-672500 GCA_016801955.1 Conus betulinus | reverse complement strand
ATGCTGTGTGGTAATAGTGATAAATCGAGATAATGCTGTGTGGTAATAGTGATAAATCGAGATAATGCTGTGTGTGTAAATAGTGATAAATCGTCATAATGCTGTGTGGTAATAGTGATTAATCGTGATAATGCACGTTGTGTGTGTGTATTACCACACATCAATGGGAGCCGGAATCAGTGGGAGCCGGAATAGCTCAGTTGGTAGAGCGCCGGACTCGTGAGGTTGCGGTTTCGAATCTCCGCCGGGCCGTTTCGGTACAGGAGGATTTCCCTCGGAGTTAACATTGGTTCTGACTCCATTTCCCATACAGTCCTTCAAATGAGACATAAACCGAGGTTCCGTGTGTGAACGCAAGCATAACATCTTGCGCACACGAAAAATCCCATCACCAACTTTCGGAAGAGTAGGCCAGTTTGGCTGTTGGTATGGATGACGCGTTACACATAGCGCGCACCCTGCATGAGAAATGGATGGAAAGAATGAAGGAAGTAAGTAAAATGAGTGAACGATATTGAACGATACTGACTGGATGACACGGGAAACGACCGAATGAAGCGCCAGCTGGCAGCTCTTCAGTCGGCACTACCCAGGTTGGCATCCCGTTGAGAAAACGAATGTGGATTGTAAAGCGCTGAGAGCCTGGTATCTAGCCGAGAATAGGCGAGATGCTGTGTGTAATAGTGATTAATCGTGATAATGCTGTGTGTAATAGTGATTAATCGTGATAATGTTATGTGTAATAGTGATTAATCGTGATAATGCTGTGTGGTAATAGTGATTAATCGTGATAATGCTGTGAGTTTATAGTGATTAATCGGAATCCAGACTGGCGTGGGTGAATTTGTTTATTTTTCTCCATGAACCGAGAGACGTGTGTGCTTGTGTCTATGAAAGGATTTCGATATAACTGACTGTAAATATGTAGATCTAGTATTATCTGGATCCGACAAATGATTCGAACGGAGATCACTATGGCATTTTGACCTCTTGGGGGGTAGACATAGATTTTAAGTGACAAGTTGTGTATGACCGTAAGACGCTCAAAACTGTATGGCAGAGACAGACGTTAGTTTCAACTGACAAGTTATGTATGATTGTACAATTAAGTAGTGGGGGGAAAACAAGTGCAGGTTAACAATTCTTCCATCATTATAGTAATGATTTGGCAAAGATTTGAAAATTGAGAGGGGAAAAAAAGGGGAAATGAAGTAAATGGGAAAATGTATATCATAAATATGAAAAACCCTCACTAGCTGCATGAGGAAACTATGGCAATCCTTCTCGAAGACAGATTTATATGTATCGCCTGCTCCGAGGCCTTTATGAAAACCCTTCACTAGCTGCATGAGGAAACTATGGCAATCCTTCTCGAAGACAGATTTATATGTATCGCCTGCTCCGAGGCCTTTCGTCCGCTGGATCGGACTCATCAGGGAGACACGGCTGATTATGTCTGTGCTCTTGGCGTCAGATAGAGACACACCACAGTCCATAATTCTGTGGTGTTCCGACCGCCAAGGGTTCGAAAAAGAATCAAACAGCACCCCCAAAGCAGCCAGCGAAAGGTAGTAGAATGAAACAAAACAAAAGTGTGGAGAGGAAAAAAGTTGTTGAAAACTAAAAATATTACGCAACAGTATAAAATGTAATGGACAATCTTTGAGCCTATGCTTGAGGATCCATATAAGGATGCAAGGGAGATCAAAAGATACGGAACAGTCTGTTATGTATGACTGTAAGACGCTCAGCAATGTACGGCAGAGCGAGTTTCAGCTGGAAGGGGGATGGGTGATTCCGACCCATGGGCATTTCATTCTGTCAGTGCGTCACGAGCGGTTCCACTTCATGCACAGCAACAGGAGGAATACCCTGTGAGGTCCTGGATCCAAGGGTTTGCTGCCAGAAACAATCCTGAGGAAGTTACAGGAGGAATACCCTGTGGGGTCCTGGATCCCACATTTTGTTGGCAGACCAATACTGGGGAAGAGTTACAGGAGGATACCCTGTGGGGTCCTGGATTCAAGGGTTTGTTGCCAGAACAATTCTGAGGAAGAGTTACAAGAGGAATACCCTGTGGGCTCCTGGATTCAAGGGTTTGTCGGCAGACCAATAATGGGGAAGAGTTACAGGAGGAATACCCTGTGGGCTCCCGGATCCCAAGCTTTGTTGCCAGAACAATTCTGAGGAGAGAGTTACAGGAGGAATACCCTGTGGGCTCCTGGATCCAAGGTTTTTTCTTTTTTTTAATTTTTTTTTAAAATACATATTTTATTACAAAACATAAGAACAACTTACCAGTAAGGAATGCAAAACGCATACTTATCGCAGTGGATCCAAGGGTTTGTTGGCAGACCAATACTGGGGGAGAGTTACAGGAGCAATACCTGGGAGGTCCTGGATCCAAGGGTTTGTTGCCAGAACAATTCTGAGGAAGAGTTTCAGTGTCAGTTTCATAAAGGAGGTGTCACTGCGTACGGACTAGTCCACAAACGCTACATCACACTGGGCATAATTTAAAGCTAGTGGATGTATGGATTTTTGTTTAAGATGCGAGAGTTTAAGAAGGGGCCGCTAATCAGACCTCAAGTACCTACATAGCATTGGTTGTGCCATTGTTATCATTGTATGTGTATGGTGAGTGTGTGTACATAAGCAATTACCGGTACACGATGCGTGTGTGTGTGTGTGTGTGTGTGTGTGTGTGTGTGTGTGTGTGTGTGTGTGTGTGTGCATGGGTGTGTGGGCCTGCGCCCACGTGTGTGCCACTGTACGCGATGGGGAAGAGGAACATGTATATTCACACGATTCTCGTACAGTCTGTGACCTTTGGGTGGTAATGTGTGTTGATACAAAAAGCGTGTGTCAAATGTGACAGGAATGACGTTTGCTGTTCAATGTTGTGAGTCTACATGCTGCTTGTGAACACTAGTGTTCACTGACCTCCAGGAGAACGCTGTGGTTTCGGCATCTGTAAACAGTTGACGCAAGTAATCTGTTTCGGCTTCTTCAATTTACTTGTGGTCAAATAAATGCGCCTTCCTGAGTTGGTTACGAAACATTTCATGCTGCAATGATGAAAATGAAGAGGGGCTTAGCTGGGAATGTTTCAGTCTTTTCTGGTGTGGTGTTGCGTGTTTATACATGACGGTAAGGAAAGTGTGGTGCCAGAGTACCAGTGCTCCACGACGTCTGTATCATTATCAATTAAGGAAAGTAAGGAAATGCTCAAGTCAAAGAGATATGCTACTTCACTGACGTGTTTCAAAGTGAATGGTTGTGTGGTCTTTGGGAGGTGGGTGAGAAATCCTGAAGGATCGGGTGCAGAAGGCAAGACAATGGTCACTAATGCCGGGAATGTACCACTGAAACTTCTTATATTGTGGATGTGTTGTTTGTGCTTATAAAGAGTGAGCGTGGCAGCTGTGTTTGTGATTTTCTTTGAGGTTAATACTGATCGATGGACTTCAGCAATCACAGTGTACACGTCCACGTGTGTCGGGTTCAATAAGGGCGAGACCTAGAGTCAGGAGTCAGGTCGCACCTCACCACTCAGCACAAGAGCCAAGAGTACAATACATGAACACTTTATTCTCTGATGCACACATATACATACACACGACTGTCGGGACTCGGGACCTATTACAGAAGAGGGAGAACAGGCAGAATGTATAGAAAAAAAGAGCGGTATAGAAGAGAAAAAGCACCCTTATGGAGAACTAACTATCCTCCTGAGCAAAACAAAATTGTAAATACACAGGGAGTACCCCAGGGATACCCGCTAAGTCTAAAATGCCTAACCCACTACCACAAACCCTTCCCCAAAAGAAGAAGTAAAGTCACAAACACGTCTAGCACACAAACAGGGCCTATTGCTTAGCATGAACAGCTATCCTTTCACCACAGTCATACTATCTTGGAGCATCCACTGCTGTCCGCATAGGTGCGAGTCTATTGCTGTGCTGAAAAACCACCGTAACAAGAAGACCCTCCCTCTGAGTTCGATGCTCCGTGGACCCGTGGACCGTTCCCTCGTCAGCGCGTGTAGCGGCGCTGCTGCTGTCCCACGTGATAGGCAGGGGCACCTCTGCTGATCGGGAAGGCAAACTGAAGATGCTAGAAGGACGACAACCTCAACAACCCTGCACCGGGGATCAATAGCGTGTTCCCACGTATCTGTTCACAGTCAGTGGGAGTCATGGTGAGGCAATAGTGGGGGGCGGCGCTATCCTTCGTCAGTTCATGGGTAGGAGTGGGATGCTAGTCGGAAGTTTCACATGATATCTGTTTCAACTCTACAAATGTTCCACTTTTATTTCAGTTGGTAGGGTAGTACTATAATATCTATACATTCTGATTAACCCAGGTAGATTCACCAGGTCAAACAGAAAATAAATCTTAATACAACGCCTTGCATTCATGACAATACAGGACAAATAAAGGACGGAATAACGTAAGGACAAGTACCACAGATACAAGACAAGACAAAACGACACAAGACCAGACCAGACAAGGAGCGAGCGCAATGAATGGGTGTGCTGGGGGGAGTGTCACCACCCACCCGCCATAACTAGCCACGTGTCAACCTCGTTGCGCGTCTCGACCTACCCGCTGGCTTCCCTTAATATTTCTTTTGTCCAAAGGGAACTCACTCGTCAGCAGTTAAAATATTATGGCTTAAATTATCCACACCGTTACGAATAATATCGAGCGAACATTAATATTGGAACCCACATGGTTGGACGAACTAGCATGTTTCCGCACACATAATAATTTCAATTACTAATTATTACATGAACTATTTACATGGTTATCAAACCAGTATAGTACAGCTTGTCCTCTTCAACATGAATACTTCCTTTAGCGGGACTACAGGGAATGAAGAAAAGATTTCCGAAACGACCTCCACCTATCTCCTGTGAGGAAAAACGGTACCTTTTCAACCTACTTTATTAGCACCTTTGCACAGGTTAAAAAAAGAAACTTCTCGGAGAGAAATGACCGAGCAACAACTAGTTCCAAACATAAAGAAAACAAGACCTCTGAGATGCGACCATGAAAAAATGAATAGGAATTCCGACTCGTACTGGCCTTCCCTATCTACACATACATACAAGCTCTTGTAGTGCTTACCAACAGGATGGTGGACGGGGAGAAACAAAGAAGAAGAAAAAAGAACGGCAGGAACGTCGCCCATGTCGGTGAAGACGGGACAACCCGGACCTCTGCAGACTGGAACCCAAGGAGAAGAATAAAGGTAGGACCGTTGCTCCACGCTGGCGAAGACGGGACAACCCGGACCACCACCGCAGACTGGAACTAAAGACGAAATAAAGACAGGACCGTCAACCCACGTCAGCAAAGACGGGACAGTCCGGACTTCTGTAGACTAGACCTCAACGAAGTGGCGTAAGAGCAGAAAATGCTCGTTGACGATTGATTTCCAGTGGCAGAGACAGTGCTCTCAGCTCAATGAACGACAGAGTGAAAGGCAAATCTGCATCACACACCCCTCTGTTAGCACTAGAACGGTAAACAGTTGCCGCAAACACTGTTACAAACAATGGGAAAATACATGAAATACACGTATCATGAGTTGCTCGTGCTGTGACGAGCGACACGGCGTTGAGGAGAGGTTGGGGGATGGAAAGGGAAGGTAAGGATGGCATGGACAGCTCACTTCACCTCCCCCAGGTTAAACCACTCAGAGAGGGGGAAGGGAGGAGGCTGTCCGTGACTACGTGATTGCTGTTTTCACATATCAGTGTACTTGTCCATGTGATTGCTGTTTAAACATATCAGAGTACTTGTCCATGTGATTACTGTTTTAACACATACCTGTTAAATCTCCCAGTTACATAGTGTTTGAAATTTGTGACAGATGTGGTCATACTATTTATTTTTGAGTGGATGTAATAGATTTCCGACTAAAAACCGTCGTGATTTCAATTTAAAGCATTTCAATCCACATACATTCAGGTGCGTTTTGCGGCGGATACTGTTAACAGTGGATTGACAGTGGTCAAGTCAGGCCCTCAGTACAGCTGACCATTGTCCTGTCTCTGCATGGTATAGTCAGGAATGCTGATGACATTATCTGAGAAAGGTAAGGTAAGTGTTATGTAGTGATCCCAGGGGAGATCACCTTGATTATCAAGTGAATGATTTGGGGGCGCTAGAATAGACGAGATGGCCGGAACCAGACAAGCTGGGTATTGTCTGTCATTAATTTGTTTGTCTCATATTGTTACGACACATCAAATTGGCGACGAGGATAAAACATGCGCCTGAGGGTATAACATCACACAGAAAGCCGAGAAGAGGATCGTTTGTAAGCCCTGTTCAGTAAAATTGCGTGGGAGTGCAAAGAAGAACTTTGGCGTGGGCGACCAGTGTTCAGGACATGACGTTCTGGAACAAGACTGTGGAACGTTATCACCGGGTAACGGCATGAATGACGCTTGTTAACTACGCCGTGTAGAATTTTCAGAACGTCAACGCAACTGAACTTAAGTGCTTCTAATTCTGCTGTGAAGATGGCTGCCATTCTTGGTCATATAGAACCGTATGTTGAAACGTGCAAACTGGCAAGAATATAGAAGTGTTCCAACATTTTTTTATAGCCAACGACATCACAAATGACAAAAAGAAAATATGTTTTGTGTTCTTCTTCGGTTGACCATCTATATACCATATCATCAAAAGTCTGTGTTTGCCCACAGAATCCTGAAGAAAAGACTTTCAAAGGAATTTGTGATCTAGTAGAGCAACATTTTAAACCAAAACTATCAGAGGCCAGTGCAAGTTTGTTTTTCTATTCTCGAGACCGTCAGGAGTGAAACAGTGTAAAATGTATCTGTCAGGAGTGAAACAGTGTAAATGTATCTGTCAGGAGAGAGTGAAACAGTGTAAATGTATCTGTCAGGAGGGTGCAACAATGTAAATGTATCTGTCAGGAGTGAAACAGTGTAAATGTGTCTGTCAGGAGAGTGAAAAACAGTGCAAATGTCTGTCAGGAGGGTGAAACCATGCAAATGTATCTGTCAGGAGGGTGAAACAGTGTAAATGTGTCTGTCAGGAGGGTGAAACAGTGTAAATGTATCTTGTCAGGAGGGTGAAACCATGCAAATGTATCTGTCAGGAGAGTGAAACAGTGTAAATGTATCTGTCAGGAGGTGAAACAGTGTAAATGTATCTGTCAGGAGGGTGAAAACAGTGTAAATGTCTGTCAGGAGGGTGAACCATGCAAATGTATCTGTCAGTCAGGAGGGTGAAACAGTGTAAATGTCTCTGTCAGGAGGGTGAAACAGTGTAAATGTATCTGTCAGGAGGGTGAAACAGTGCAAATGTATCTGTCAGGAGGGTGAAACAGTGCAAATGTGTCTGTCAGGAGGGTGAAACAGTGTAAATGTCTCTGTCAGGAGGGTGAAACAGTGTAAATGTATCTGTCAGGAGGGTGAAACAGTGTAAATGTATCTGTCAGGAGGGTGAAACCATGTAAATGTATCTGTCAGAAGAGTGAAACAGTGCAAATGTGTCTGTCAGGAGGGTGAAACAGTGTAAATGTATCTGTCAGGAGTGAAACAGTGTAAATGTATCTGTCAGGAGGGTGAAACAGTGTAAATGTATCTGTCAGAAGAGTGAAAACAGTTCAAATGTGTCTGTCAGGAGGGTGAAACAGTGCAAATGTATCTGCCAGGAGGGTGAAACAGTGCAAATGTATCTGTCAGGAGGGTGAAACAGTGCAAATGTATCTGTCAGGAGAATGAAACAGTGCAAATGTATCTGTCAGGAGAATGAAACAGTGCAAATGTATCTGTCAGGAGAATGAAACAGTGCAAATGTATCTTTTAGAGGGTGAAACAGTGCAAATGTACCTACCAGGAGGGTGAAACAGTGTAAATGTATCTGTCAGGGGGAAAACAGTGCAAATGTATCTGTCAGGAGGGTGAAACAGTGCAAATGTATCTGTCAGAAGGGTGAAAACAGTGTAAATGTATGTCAGGAGGGTGAAACAGTGTAAATGTATCTGTCAGGAGGGTGAAACAGTGTAAATGTATCTGTCAGGAGGGTGAAACAGTGCAAATGTATCTGTCAGGAGGGTGAAACAGTGCAAATGTGTCTGTCAGGAGGGTGAAACAGTGTAAATGTCTCTGCCAGGAGGTGAAACAGTGCAAATGTCTCTGTCAGGGGGGTGAAACAGTGCAAATGTATCTGTCAGAAGGGTGAAACAGTGTAAATGTATGTCAGGAGGGTTGAACAGTGTAAAGTGTAAATGTATCTGTCAGGAGGGTGAAACAGTGTAAATGTATCTTTTAGGAGGGTGAAAACAGTGCAGATGTATCTTTTATGAGGGTGAAATAGTGCAGATGTATCTGTCAGGAGGGTGAAAACAGTGCAAATGTACCTGTCAGGAGAGTGAAACAGTGCAAATGTACCTACCAGGAGGGTGAAACAGTGCAAATGTATCTTTTAGGAGGGTGAAACAGTGCAAATGTACCTACCAGGAGGGTGAAACAGTGCAAATGTACCTGTCAGGAGAATGAAACAGTGCAAATGTATCTTTTAGGAGGGTGAAACAGTGCAAATGTATCTTTTAGGAGGGTGAAACAGTGTAAATGTATCTTTCAGCAGGGTGAAACAGTGCAAATGTATCTTGCGCAGCTGCGTGTTCTTGGTGTACCATGCAACCTCGGATAGTTTCTGAATAGAGCACTTCGGAACAAGTTTATCATTGGAATAAATGATAAAAGATCCGAGAAAAAATTTTGCAGTGCCAGACGACAGACTGACTCTTGATGAGGCATTTAAGATTGCTCAATCCCATGGCTGCTGCAGTGAGGAATGTGCATGAAATGCACAGTCCCAAATGTGATGAACCTAGTGTGATGAAAATGAAGAGTGAACAGAAGTTTGTACCGGTGAAGCGTAAGAATCTGCCAAATCGTGAAGAAAGAAAAACTGAATGCTTCTGGTATGGTGGAAAGCATGATGCTAGACAGTGTAGATTTAAAGATAAGAAGTGTTATGGTTGTGGAAAAAACGAGGCAATATCAAAGCTTGTTGCTGCAAAATCAAAGATGTGAAAACATTGAACGTGAAGCGAATGATGGTTGTGATGTGGATGATGAGTGTGGTGGTGTAAACACTGTTTTGTGTGCGGTGAGGAAGTGGACGAAAGAAAAGATTGCCCCTTTCTGGTATGAACCGGATGTGAATGGTTGAATTGTGTGTTTTTTAGATTGACACAGGGTCACCATAAGCAATCATATCAGATAAAACTCTGAAACAAGTGTTTTGCCGATCACAGAAACTGGACAAATTCAATATAGCAATGAAGTCATTCACAGAGCATGCAGTGCGTGTGCCTGGAGTGTTGAATGCAAGTGTGACACACAAACACAATTCCAGCAAGCATATTTGTCACAGAACACACACACACAACCTGCTTGGAAGAGATTTGATTGAACAGTTTGGTTTGTTAACAGTCAATCTGGTGAGTGAAGTGAGTTCAGTCCAGTTAGGAAGAGTCTTGAACGGCATACGAGTGTGTTCAAAGAGGGTGTGGGAAAGCTTGTTGAGCAGCAAGCGAAAGTTTGTTAGTAGCAAAGCAGCGCCAATTTTCTGTAAGCCAAGGTCGCTGCCTTTTTATCGCTTCTCGGCCTTTTGGCTAAGATCAAGTGTAAGGTCGCTGCCTTTTGCTATGAGGGGCAAGGTTGATGCTGAGCTTGAAAGCTCGAGGAGGACCAAGACATTATTGAACCTGTACAATTTTCAGAATGGGCAGCGCCCATTGTTCCTGTTTTGAAACCAAATGGGAAGTACGAATATGAGGGGATTACAAGGTTACAGTCAACAAGGTGTCGAAGTTAGAGCAATATCCAGTTCCCACCTTGGATGAACTCCGGGCAAAACTGGGAAAGGGCTCAGTGTTCCATAAGCTGGATTTGTCACGTGCTTAATCACAAGCTGAGTTGGAAAAATACAGCAGAAAATATGTTTACAATCAATACACACAAAGGGTTGTTTACATATACTAGGCTTCCATTTGGTATCTAGTCAGCACCAGCACAGTTTCAGAGTCATGGAGTCCTTGCTTCAGGATGTGCCATGCACAGTTGTGTACTTTGATGAAATTAGTGTGACTGGGGATTCGGTGGTCGAGTCATACCAGCATCTTGAGAGGAGGTGCTTGACAGATTGGATAGGGCAGGCGCACAGTTGAAGAAGAAACCATGGTTTTTTGGTGCTGAAGAAGTGGTCTTCTTGGGTCATAAAATCAGCAAGCAGGTGATCAAGCCGTTGGATGACAAAGTTCAGGCGTTGGTTCAGACAAAACTACCCGAAAACGTGCAACCGCTGAAGGCGTACTTGGGTTTGTTGAAATTACTATGGCAGGTTTCTGAAGAATCTATCAGGAGAGAGCTGCAGCCTCTTCACAAGCTTTTAAAGAAAGGTATGAGGTGGAGTTGGGGTCAGGAGCAACAGGCATGTTTTGAGACCAGACCAAAGAGCCAGGGTTCGTGTGCATTATGATCCCAATCGCAAGATTGTGTTGCATTTGGATGCGTCTCAATACGGGTTTGGGGCAGTGATTTCACACATCATGGAGGATGGAAAAGAGCATCCAGTTGGATTTGTCTCCCGGACGTTAAATGCAGCAGAAAGGAATGATTCTCAGCTAGACAATGAGGGTACTGCTGTGGTGTTTGGTCTGAAGAAGTTCCACAAGTTTCTGTATGGAAGGAAGTTTAGCATTGTGACCGATCACAGACCTATGTTGTCTCTGTTTGGCGAAAAAACAGATTCCGGTGATCGCATCTCCCAGGATCCATAGATGGGCTGTCATTCTCAGAACATATGTGTACACGATGGTGTACCGACCAGACAAGGACCACGTGAATGCTGATTGTTTTTCTAGGCTCCCCTTGCCAGAGACTAAAGAACTGGAGCCTGAAGACAGAGTTCTCATGATTGAAGAGCTTGAAGATTGCTCCTTTTTGTCTGCCAGACAAATTGCAGAATGGACTCGGCGTGACCCAGTTTTGTCACAAGTTCATCAGTACCTCCTGAGAGCTTGGCCCAGTGATGACTCCAGCAAGGAGTTCGCTCCGTGTAGGTGTCGCAAGGCAGAGTTGAATGTTCAGGATGGCTGTACCCTTTGGGGTGTCCGTGTCATTGTTCCTCCAAAGGGGCGCAGCAAAGCCACGCAAGAGCTGCACGAGGCTCATCCAGGCATCAACAAGATGACAGGTCTAGCACGTAGCTATGTATGGTGGCCAGTGATGGATTCCGAGTTGGAGGAAATGGTACGAAGATGTTCTGTGTGCCAAGAGCACCAGAACTCTCTTGCTCTGGCACCACACTATCCTTGGGAGTTCCCAGATGGACCGTGGAAACGGATTCATGTTGATTTCACAGGACCAGTGCAGGGTCAGATGCTTTTGGTCGTTGTTAAGGCCTATTCCAAGTGGGTGGAGGTAGCTTTGATGAAGAAAACAACCTCGTGGGCAACCATTCAGAAGCTGAGGGAAATATTTTGTCGCCAGGGGCTACCAGATGTGTTGGTATCAGATAATGGCACAAACTTCACTTCCAGAGAGTTTGAGGATTTGATGATGATGATGATGATGATGATGATGATGATGATGATGATGATGATGATTTATTTCTAAGGGTAACAGATAAGCAAACACATGCTTTTCTTATCCGACCCTTGCCCCATTAAGGGACTAAGTATGACCAGCTACTAAGACTTGCAAAACTTTTAACAAACACACATATCTTCACAACATTAAAAAGTTCATCCATTAACAGTTAAGGCGTAGATTTCCTCAAGAGTAATGGCATCGTGCATGTGAGGACTTCTCCTTACCACCCATCCAGCAATGGTCTTGCTGAACGAACAGTCCAGTCTGTAAAGAAGGGCATTGCCAACTTCTCTGGTGACTGTTTGAACACCAAGCTCCAAAAGTACCTGTTGATATACAGGATCACACCTCAAACAACCACTGGATTGTGTCCTTCAGAGCTTTTGAACAATCGGAGGTTGAAAACCCTTTTGGATTTGATGCACCCAAACTTGCAAGCCAAGGTTCAAAAGAAGCAGTCTCAGATGAAAGCTCGTCATGATGACACAGCAGAAGAGCGATCAGTCAGCATGGGTGATCCTGTCAGTGTGAAGAATTTTGGAAGGGGTCCAAAGTGACGTCCAGGCACTGTTATCAACACGTCAGGTGTTGTTGGCACTGACAAGGCATAGCAGATGGACGTGTAGTTAGACGTCATGTGGATCATGTTCTGAGACGTCAGAGTGCACAGTTGGTACCAGAATCAGAGCGCAAGCAAGAAGCGCAAGTGCCAGAGCTTGGAAAACAAGAGGGAGTTGGAGACTTTCAAAATACTCAAAGACCTGAGTTTGAAAGCCTGCAGGGAGCTGTTGAACCTGAAGGGATATCCGACACTGATACCTCTCTTATTCCCGTGGTGCCAGGTCCTTGTGAAGACACTGATCCAATTCCTGTATCACCCGTTGGCCCATCAGTGACTCGGACTCCAGAGTCTAGACGGTCTGGGAGAGAAAAAAACGTCTCCCTGCATATTTTAGAGATTACGAGCTGAGCTTGGCCCTTGATTAACAGTGCATTCAATAGCACATACATGCATTTGTTTGCTTTTTTTTTTTCTTATTCATGTCTAGACAACATGTGACTGTAGTTTCCATGTTTTAGCTGATTGTTTGCAATTCAGGATTGGTTCCAGCTAAATGTCAAATTATCTGTTATGATATATTTTTGTAATTGTTCAAATAGAATTATAATATGTTTTCCATCTTAAGGGTAAAGGAGTGTTATGTAGTGATCCCAAGGGAGATCACCTTGATTATCATGTAAATGATTTGGGAGCGCTAGAATAGACTAGATGGCCGGAACCAGACAAGCTGTGGTATTGTCTGTCATTAATTAGTTTGTCTCATGTTGTTACGATACAATAGTAAGCTAATGCTGCTTATGGCCCAGCCGACTGCCAAGGGCTATATCAGGGCCGTCACCGCGTTCAAGTCAACTCACAAGTGATTCATTCACACAACTCTTTACAATATATCTTCTAAAAACCCAACCGAAATTTTGTTAAAAATCTTTCCACCATAAAATCTCAGATCCAATGAAAAATGTTGATCTCTTTCAAGAATTCAAAGATCGCATCAGGTGGAACATCTCTGAACAAGGTTTTTCATGGAATCTGCTGTAAAATGTTTGTGTCTCGCACCATGCAAGTCCCAACACGCTAAAAGAATACGTTTCATTGTGAATGGAACATGACATGGAAGGCACCACGGAACTCCTTCACTCTTTAAAGCTACGAATGAGTAAAATACCAATGACCGGTCTGCAGCCGGCATAAAACAGTTTTTTCTTTGCGACCACCTGAGGTAGATAAGAGGACCTCTTTTAGGTTTGGGCGGATCTGAAAGAGTTTGTTATCCGTCTGTACATTCCAATCCTCCTGCCAGAGGTCTCTGACGTAATCATTAAATTTTTAGATCTGTGTAGGGGATAGATATTAGACAGTTTCCCTGTTGTGGCATTCTTGGCCAAACGATCAGCCATTTCATTCCCTCCGTTGCCAAAATGACCGGGAACAATGTTAAAAAAAATGTATAAGTGCGGGATAATGGAGGTTACGCCCAGCTATCACCTCCAAAGCTGACAGCGAATCAGACAAAATCAAAGTCCTCGTTTGTGGATTGAGAGATTATCTTCAGTGTTAGACCAGGGCTCTAAGTTGAGCAGAGTAAACAGAAGTTTCTGATGGAATATGTTCTAACAATATTTGAGAAGGAGCACCAGAGCAATAGGCTGCACAGGCTACTCCATCTTCAGACTTGGAACCATCAGTAAATATTTTCTGAAAGGATGGGAATTTTATGCAGAGATCGGCAAACAATACCATGTATGCCAGAGAACTGGTGGATGCTTTGCGAAAAGCAGCAAGATCAAAGCGGATTTCTGGTGTGGAAAAGGACCATGGAGGCTCATCTGGAAACTTCGAGAAGTCAGACACGACTAGATTAAGACCTACATTTTGTGCATGAGGTTGCATACGAAGTCCAAACGGAAGAACACAGTTGTGATTGTTTTCGATTTATTTTGAAACTGAAGGTTAAAAACGCAGTCATACGCAGGGTTTTCCGGTTCAGAGAACAGTCTGAGATAGTATGTAAGGGTCGATCTTTGTTCACATAATGCCAAATACTTGTATGGATGGAGTGACAGTTTCAAAAGTAAGGACACTTTATGGGCCTTAGAAATGAATGATAAATATTGAAGTGCCCGACCCTGAGTCTCGGACAAGTTGAATGTTGGGAAGGCAGGGTTACAAAGGAGATAGCAATAGGAAATGGATTAAGAAAGCACTTTTTTAAACACACAGAAACAATATATGTAGAAAACATCAACAGCTCAACAAAGCAGCCAATATAAGTCAAGGTAATTGATTGCAGCTCTATATGCTCATGAACGCAAAGAAACGTATGCAGGTAAGTGAGCTTAACGCGTCAAATAATGACAAAACAAGGAGAAGCCAATGTGTGTACAATGCGGTACAAGTATGCAGGATGGTGTGAGTAGGATGCACCTCAAAGCACATTCAGTGAACGTATGGATTTTGAAAATGGCAAGGCATGAAAGAAGGAAAGGGAAAACAAACACATTCAGGCAGTGTATGCATTTTGAAAATGACAAGGCATGACAGGAGAAAAAGGAAAACAGTCAGTCGTCACACACGGTCTGCCACAGGGGAAATCAGGACTGGTGTCCATGGTAAGCTATGGCAGCATGTCTGGAGTCCACCAACGACAGCAGCGCTATAAGCCGCTCACACCATGTGTGATGCAGTCACCATGACGTTTGTAGGGCTAGAAAACTGACGTCACTGTACCATCTATGACGTCAGCACAAGACGACAATAAGCTGCATACGACGACACAAGAAAATGAAGCTAGAAAGAAGCTCAATGAAGAGCTTGACAGTCAAAGATCTTCAGAGAAAAAGATCCCCTCCCCTTCGCCCCCCCCCCCCCCCCCCCCCCCCCCAACCCACACACACACACACTCCAGCCTCCCTCAGATAAATGTTTCGGCCCTAAACTCCTTACACTCTGTAAGGGCCAGGCCTTATCCAGGTCATGACTCCCGGATATCCTTCTGATGACAGAGGGCCTAAAAGTCCCCTTGCTCCCCATTTCATGGCGAGGAGTTTGGGCTGGAGGTCCGATTTCCCACCAGCTGCTGGCAAGACTGGCTGTCAGACTCACGTCCAGGCGACCTGACTCTCAGCCAGTCAGACAAACAGCGAGCACTTCCTCCTTGTAAGCAAGAGCTAAACGTTTGACATTGTTTTCATCCGAAACTTTCTGCTATAGTTGACACAACCATGTATTTGTTTCAATTCCCAGACATTGACCAAGTCCTCACAGACTTAAAAACACATTTTCTTTTAAAACTGGTCTCACTGAGTGCCACAGAAACGTTTATTTCAGCATGTAAAACTCCCTGATCCTCTCAGACCTCGGTCTTGGTTTTGGCCTCAGCAAGCCACAAAATCTTTATCACCTCCGCGACCTCACGTCGACGTACAAAATTAAAAATGTGTTCATGCCCTGCACCTCTCTGTTAACAAAAACAAAAAACAAAAACAACAAACAAACAAACAACCTATACATCCCAGCTATCCGTGGGAAAAGCTATTGAAAAGAAATCAAAAACAATAATCATCTTCTTTACATCCACTTAGAAAATATCGTATTAGTAGAATATACAAGCATCGTTTTCCCCTCTCCATTTCGTGTCATGGCATTCTACCTGAGGTTAGCTAGACCTATCATGGGCTAGTCGTGGGCTTAATTCAATGTTTATCACTGACATCTTCTGTTTTTGAAAAAAACCTTATGGGGCATGTGTCCTCGCTGACATCTCTACTGACGATGCTGCCGATTCTGCCGATCAACCTACCGGTGATCAATCAATCATCATGCGTTACGTGTTCACCGCATTCAATGCATACGTGCTGCAAATCTTCATGGCTAGGAGGGCCAAGGCACAAAAGGGTAAACAATACTTTAAATCCTTCTCTTTTGAAAGCTTGAACAAGTGATTTATTCTTTTCGTCACATACACTTTTCACAAATAAACATTATAAAGCTATTAAGATCCGTTGTGCTTTCGTGTGACATGGTGAGTTCGATCATAATCATTTGTATGGATGAACCTGAGTGGAGAACAACAGTCGGTACCCATGCTCTTGATGTTACAGCTGTTCCGAGTCATAGTTTGTGACCTCCCGCTGTGCAGAGTGTCATTTCTGGAGCTTCTGATGGCTTAGTGTTTCCTCTGGCAATGCTAACCGCAAGAGTGATCTCCTTCAGCACATGGTTGTGCCTCCATGTCACGAGCGATCTCCTTCAGCACAAGCTCTGCCTCCATGTCACCTTAGAGCGATCTCCCTAAGCACAGGGTTGTGCCTCCATGCGCACCTTAGAGTGATCTCCCTCAGCACATGGCTGTGCCTCCATGTCACCTTAGAGTGATCTCCCTCAGCACATGGTTGTGCCTCCATGTCACCTTAGAGTGATCTCCCTCAGCACATGGTTGTGCCTCCATGTCACCTTAGAGCGATCTCCTTCAGCACATGGTTGTGCCTCCATGTCACCTTAGAGCGATCTCCTTCAGCACATGGTTGTGCCTCCATGTCACCTTAGAGCGATCTCTCTCAGCACATGGCTGTGACTCAATGACACCTTAGAGTGATCTCCTTCAGCACATGGTTCTGCCTCCATGTCACCTTAGAGTGATCTCCCTCAGCACATGGTTGTGCCTCCACCTTGTCACCCCTTAGAGTGATCTCCCTCAGCAGCACATGGTTGTGCCTCCATGTCACCTTAGAGCGATCTCTCTCAGCACATGGCTGTGCCTCCATGTCACCTTAGAGCGATCCATGTCACCTTAGAGCGATCAGCACACATGGCTGTGACTCAGTGTCACCTTAGAGCGATCTCCTTCAGCACAAGCTCTGCCTCCATGTCACCTTAGAGTGATCTCCCTCAGCACATGGTTGTGCCTCCATGTCACCTTAGAACGATCTCCCTCAGCACAGGGTTGTGCCTCCATGTCACCTTAGAGCGATCTCCTTCAGCACATGGTTGTGCCTCCATGTCACCTTAGAGTGATCTCCCTCAGCACAGGGTTGTGCCTCCATGTCACCTTAGAACGATCTCCCTCAGCACAGGGTTGTGCCTCCATCCGCACCTTTCCTGTGTTACCACTGCTTTGTGTCACAGGACATGTTCCACTGTTTGTCCTGACAGAGTGGACTCGCTGGTCACTGCACTTTTCCCATTTCACTGGGTTAGAATAACTTGCACTTTCCCCATTTCACTGGGTTAGAATGACTTGCACTTTCCCCATTTCACTGGGTTGGAATGCGAGCACAGGTCACATGAAAATCTGGGGATGAAGTCGACTCTAAGAGATGCCATATGCCAGATGTCCTTCCGAGAGAGACTTCTGTGCAGTGCGTTCTTCCACGTAGTTATTGCCCCTGTCCCCCGTGCAGGACTGCCTTCTAGATTCTCCTGGCGTCCTCTTCCTTCGCCAGCTCCTCTGTTACCATGGGTTTCTTTGCCCTCCCTTAAGCCACTTTGTGCTGCTCGAAGTCAGAGAGAGAGAGAGAGAGAGAGAGAGAGAGAGAGAGAGAGAGAGAGAGAGAGAGAGAGAGAGAAAGAGAGTATGTGTGGGGGGGGTGGTGGTTACATTATACGCACACTTGTATAATTTGGCTCGTCAGCTGGCTTTGTTACTTGTTTAGTTGCTCCTCATTCGCTACCTTGCTTTCTCTCTTTCATCTGTGTTACCTTCCTTGCCCAGGATACCTTTGCACAAGTGCACTCACTGATGCATTTACTAACCTATTCTGATACATACTTACTTCCTTATTTATTTAATAGCATATTCTTACGGGTTTGCACGCTTAGTTTATTTAAGTATTTGGTATTACGTACCATGCATGTTTAGCAGACTGTTGTGTGTTGTGGCGTGCCCAGGATCTTCTATGGTTAGGTTAAGAACTGGACACTGCATCGATTCATGACTGTCATTTGGAGTCCACTGATCTGACTGCAGAACCAAGGACTGCCGACAGCATCAACATCAGCAACATGACCGGATTAAGGGCAGTATGTCCAGGTATAGAGCATGGCATGGAGCGGAACAGCACACAGAACAGACGATGAGGAGGATCAACGTGACAGACTGCGCAGGGCAGATGCCCAGCTTCCCCGCACAACCTGGAGTGGTGGTTGGTGTATGCGGCAGTTCCACGACATTCTGTAAAATGCATGTGAAGGTCACACACAACATGTACATCTACGTTCATCTTCAACGCCTGGCGTATTGGTGTCGTGGCCGCCAATGGGAAACTCAGATTCATTTTACCCTGACTGGGCCTTCTGTGCCACTGTTTCCTTCAACGACGGTCGTGTCCTGTCGCTGTCATACCTCCCGACACACCTTCTTCCTGCCGGCCCAGAGCCACGTGTATGTCATGCACAGCCATAGCCCTGATGTCAGCATGGAGGTGGATGAGCGTCAGCATGTCAATTTCATTACCAAACCTACATCACAATGTTCGTGGAATGTTGTCGTTCCAAAGCTGACTTCCAGGACTGTTTTTGACGAACAGCTGAAATGGCCGCCTGGCTTTATTACCATGATCAGTGTCCAGCAGTCCTTCTCTCCTACCGCTTGTCCATCATATGCATCTCATCTCAGGATGATGTACCAAAAAATGTACGAATCTCGACCAAGTGTGGACCATGTGTGTTACGACAATTTGACACCAGTTACAATCCTCCCCACATCTCATCTTCAGCTTCAGCTTGTTGTCAACTGGAATAACGTACAGCTGAAGCTCTATGTTTCTGCACTTCCTCAAAAGCACCAGCCCCATCTTCTGCCTGGAAAGGAGTTGAACTGTTCTGTGCCTCACTATTCTACATTCCAGGATCACGTGGACTGTAACTTCAAGCGTGAATGTGAGGATGGCAGAGATGAAAGGGCCCAGTGTCCTTTCAGCAGTCCTGGCTGTCAGGGTCTGGTTGCCTCTCACAACAAATGTTTCCGTCTGCACAGAATGGAGTTTTCCCCTATTGTTTTCCATGAATATGAGTGCAGTATCAATGGTGGAAGACTGGCTTCAATCAAAACGAGAAGGGAACAAAAGAATTCATTATATCTTTTCAAACACTACACAGAACTCAAGTTTACTTGTGGGTATACATCTGGTTGGAATCATGTACCTTTCATGTACAGCAAGTTTCGCAAATGGTCTGACGGTACGATTATTTACGAAATGAATCATTTCAATTTATCCAAACAGTACCATCCTTCAAGGACAACTCTAACTGTGGAATTTAATCCCATGCGAATTGATTACCATCGTCAAACCAAAAGTGTGATGATTCATACCGCACTGTGTGAAACTAAACAGAAATCGCCCAGAATTATTCCTCTCCAAATTTCTTTGCCTAGCTTGTCTTTTCCTTCGTCCATTTACACAAGTACGAAACAGGTTTTGACTGTGTGTCAAGATAAAGTATGTCGTGCAGACATTTCTACTTTATGAAGTCCAAGGTAATTGTGGAAAGCCAGTGTATGTCCAGCTTCCAATGCCTGGGCACAATTCAACCACTCGTTCTCACGGGATGATCATTGCAGAAACATTGGCCACATTGAGATGTGATGATGGGATCACAACTACACACTACTCTTTCGTTTGTGATTTTAGACAGGACTGTCCAGATGGCACTGATGAGTCATTCTGTGAACACCCTTCTTGTAGCGGGTTTGTGCGCTAACTCTCAGTGTATAGCGTCTAGTCAACGATGTAACGAACATTCGGACTGTCTGGATGATTCCGATGAATTGAAATGTCCAGAAAAGGTGACTTATTTTCAAGTGGAAGTCAAAAGTAAAAGGCAGCAACTGTACATTATTTTAGATGGGACAGGATATTTCAGACAGTACAGGATGGAAGCCCCGGAGTCCTGTCCTGACAGTCACTACAGCTGCACAGCGGAGTGGCTGTACTGTCTCTCCCTGTCTACACTCGATGCAATGGATTCTCAGACTGTGTTCGTGGAGAAGATGAAGAAAACTGTGAGAAGATGTCCTGCCCTTATCGTTACCAGTGTCGACAGTCCAGAACATGCGTGCATCCTGATCATCTGTGTGACGGTGTGGCTCAGTGTCCACGTCAGGACGATGAACTGCTGTGTGACCTGACATGTCCAGCAGCCTGCCTGTGTCACGGCCACTCCTTTCTCTGTCACCAGCCTTTCTCTGCTCAGTCCTTTCCTCGGATTCGCTATTTGGACGGCTCAGGCTCGGGAATGTCAATGGATGACTTGTCGAACAACATCTATTTGATCCATCTAAACCTGTCTAACTGTTCCTTGGGTAACACTTCCGGCCTCCACCACATCCACATGCAGTCTGTCGACTTCACTCACAACAACCTGGCTACGCTTGACATCACTGTGCTGATGGGCCTGCCAAACTTGAAAACTGTTTTATTGTCGGACAATCCGTTACAGAGGATCGCAAATGTACGACAAAGAAGTATTGTGTATTCCCTGGAACGGATGGATGTGGCCAAAACACACTTACCTTTTAACGAATTGAACAGTGGAGTACCTGTTTACTTTCCCAGTTTAAGATATTTGAATCTGTCCTTCTCTGCTTTGGATAGCATTGGGACCAAAGGCTTCAAAACCATGCCTCAGCTGATTCTACTAGATCTGAGAGGACAGTCAGTCAAGAGCTTTCCCTGTGATCTATTTTCAATGTTACATCATTTAAAAATGATTTTTACCTCAGATTATAGACTTTGCTGTGAACACCTATTCCCTCTAAAGACAGGAGAAAGAAGGTGCATCACAGTTGAAGCCGTACTGCTTTCCTGTGGGACGTTGCTGCCATCTCAGCTGCATGTAGTTTTCTTCTGGTTTGTTAGTGCATCTGCAATTATAGGGAATTTAGTTTGCTTGTTAATTTCATTTATTGGCCAAAATATTCTCGAAAACAAGTTATTGATAACAAGAACCCATTTAAATGTGTGGCTGACATATGTATGGGGTATCACACAGTCATTGTCTTGATAGCAAACAACATGTACCATGGCAAGTATATTCGCTTTGAAGAGACATGGACCACAAGTGTGCTTTGCAAGTGGAATGGCCTGTTGTTTCTTCTGTCATGTAAGGTGTCAGTGTTTATTACTTTGGTCATTACTTTGGATCACACAGTTGTACTCTTCTTTCCATACAATGGGTGGTCATTCAGTAAACGTTCAGCGGCTTTAACGTGTGTTGTGCTGTGGTTCGTTGGCCTGTTATTATCTTCAATACCGTTTAATCCGGGCCTGTCCCACTGGGTCTCTCTGGCCAGTCTGGTCTGTGTCGTCTGGCTTTGTTTCAAGGCGACACGTCCAACCAAGGCTTCAGATGGTTCACGGTTGTGGTGGCAATGAATCTTTCCTATGTCTGCTAATCGTAACTTGTCAAGCTGCCATCCATAAACACATTCCAAAACATACAATTACCTCAGAACCAACAAACAGGTCACTTTATTCTTCAGTCTACCTGATGGGAACAGTGGCTGTGACGATCGCCATTTCCTGGGTGTTATTTGGTCTGGTAACGATTCTGTGTGCAGGTGGTGTTGCTTTCTGTTATCAACTCTATGGGACCTCGGTAGTCTTCCTGTCACCACTCAGTTCTGCCCTCAATCCCATTTTGTACCTGTGGAATCTGGCCTCTCAGCGGAAACAAAGACTTCGGGAAAACAGATTGCTAAACGTGTTGAAATCACGAATTGATTTTTCTGCAAAAATGAAATCCTTGAAAAATAAATGAATGTGAGTATAATCAGTGTGAACAGTTATAACACAAAATGTCTTTCTTAATAGCTTTCATCTCTAAGCAAGGTCTTGCCAAAAGGTCAAAGTAAGGAAGTATCTAATCTCCAATGATAATTCAGACCCGCAGTTTTTAATGAATAATGTCGCTGAAATGATGCAAACCACTCAAACAACTCTGAAAAATCAGTCATTTACTGCTATGGGCTTACACCACCGAAAGGACTCAAGCCAGAATGTATGCAGTTTGTTGTTCATCGACAGCCAGTGTTGACTTCGATCAAGGAACTTGCTCTGACAGTCTGTTCTAAACCATGCTGGGGTAAATGTATATCTTCCAGCTGACTGCATCAGACGGATATCTCTTTGGCAACACAGAGTCTACAGACAGTGTTGTTAAGCGGCGTCTCTGCTGTACACAATATATTGTCATTTTTTGCACGTATTGGTTCCATCTTGTTTTCTGTCGTTTGAAAATTGATTAATCAAAGGCCAGACTGTAACTGCCGTTAAAAATTGATTAATCAAAGGCTAGACTGTAACCGCCGTTGAAAATTAATTAATCAATGGCCAGACTGTAACCGCCGTTGACGGTAGTCACTACAAGGAAATGGTTCCAGTTAATGCGCTTATGTGTTTAAAACACGTCCATGATGACATACAGTGTAAATGGTTCAAGTTAATGCACTTATGTGTTTTAAAACACGTCCATGATGAAATATAGTGTGCTTAAAAATCACGAACTGGTTAAAAATGGAGAGACTGCAGGTGAAAACATAAAGCAAAGATTGTATTACTGAGCCAGCAAACAAAGGAACAAATGTATTTCAACACAGACATTACGCGTTTCGGCCTGTTGGGCCTTCTTCATGCAGGACTAACAACATTCAAAAGAAAGGAAACAAAGGTTAAATAGTCACTCATCTCCTTCGTGTTGGCGCAAAGCGTGGTGTGGGTGAAAGACCAAAGTGATTGAATGGACAGGGAAAGAGAAAAGGTTGGAAGGGAGGGGTGCAAATTAAATAAATAATGGTAACTTATGAAAAGGAAATTAAGGATATTATAATTGCACCATCATCATCATCATCATCATCATCATCATCATCATCATCATCATCATCATCATCATCATCATCACTACCACCACGATGAAGAAGACAATAACAACAATATTGATGATGATGATGATGATGATGATGATGATGATGATGATGATGATGATGGTGGTGGTGGTGGTGGTGATAGTAATAATAATAATAATATAATAATAATGATAATTATAATAAAATGATAATAATGCTAATAATAACAGAGTAATAACAATAATGGTAGTAATGATAATAATAATAATAGAAGCAATAATAATAATAATAATGATGATAATAATAATAATAATAATAATAATAATAATAATAATAATAATAATAATAATAATAATAACGGTAATAATACAGTAATTAAAAAGATGATGATGGTAATAATAATAATAATAATAATAATAATAATGATAATGATGATGATGATGATGATGATGATGATGATGATAATAACGATAATCAAAATAACAATGATGATGATGATGATGATGATGATGATGATGATGATGATGATGATGATAATAATAATAAAAATGATGATGATGATGATGATGATGATGATGATGATGATGATGATGATGATGATGATGATGATGATGATGAAAACGATAACAACTCTGGTGAGGAAATACTTCAATTACAGAATGGAAAGAGGAGGAAGAGGTTGGAGAAGAGATGGTACAAAGTAAAACGATGACAATGATTGAAAAACAAAATCTTACCAATAGCACTCTAAACTTTTCACTCACTAATCAGTTAAATTTCTTTCCACTTACTACTACTACTACTACTACTACTACTACTACTACTACTACTACTACTACTACTACTATGTAAGTATATGGATTAGTCCGACGCAGTGACGCATCCTTGATGAAACTGAAACTGTGTATTATTTTTATGCATCGTGATTGTCATTATTATGATTATTATTTTCATTATTGATATTATCACTCTTATCATTATTATCATTCTATGATGATGATGATGATGATGATGATGATTATCATTGTTATTCCTGTTGTCACATTCTCATTGATTTCATTATCAGTGATGTCATAGTTGTAGTAATAGTAATAGTAGTACAATTATTCCATGTTGCCTGCACAGTCAACTTGTGACGGTCATTCCTTTCTGCCTGTACTGTTGTGATGGTCATTCTTTTCTGCCTGTACTGTTGTGATGGTCATTCCTTTCTGCCTGTACTGTTGTGATGGTCATTCCTTTCTGCCTTGTGATGGTCATTCCTTTCTGCCTTGTGATGGTCATTCTTTCTGCCTGTCCTGTTGTGATGGTCATTCCTTTCTGCCTGTACTGTTGTGATGGTCATTCCTTTCTGCCTTGTGATGGTCATTCCTTTCTGCCTTGTGAGGGTCATTCCTTTCTGCCTGTACTGTTGTGATGGTCATCATTCCTTTCTGCCTGTACTGTTGTGATGGTCATTCTTTTCTGCCTGTACTGCAACAAGTCTGTCCTGGGCCACTAGTGTGGTCAGCATGAAGCAGGGGAATGACCCCTGACATCTGACCTCAGCTGTTGTCTGGCGTGGACCACCATCTTGTCTCAGCCTGTCCATCGATGCTATTCAGTTGTATGCAGTTTCACTTTTAGTTTCAGTTTCATCGAGGAGATGTCACTGCGTGCAGACTAGTCCATATACGCTGCACCACATCTAAGTTTCGATACGACTATGTGCACCGTTTATAACTGATGGATACATGAACTAATGAATAAGATGTGAGAATTTAAGAAGAGCGTCTCATGGCTACGACGTAGCAGATGTCTGACCTACGCATTAGCCCAACACACTGGTCAGACCTTGGGTACCTATCTAACATTGTGTGTACTATTATCATTGTTGTATGTGTGTGTGGTGAGTGTACACGTGTGTGTCTATGTTTGTGCGTGCATAGGTGGATGGGCACGGGCCTGTGTGTGTGTGTGTGTGTGTGTGTGTGTGTGTGTGTGTGTGTGTGTGTGTGTGGCACGCATACGGTGCACGTGTGTATGTGTGTGTGTGTGTGTGTGTGTGTGTGTGTGTGTGTGTGTGTGTGTGTGTGTGTGCGCGCGCGCGCGCGCGCGAGCGCGCGCGTGCGAGCGTTTATGTGTGTGCTTGATTGTGTGCCGTGAGCGCGTGCTTCTGTACGAGTGTGTCTATCATCTGCAGAAACAACAAAACAAAACAATGATTTATTTATTTTCACATCATTTTAAGTTTTTGACCTTTGTACTAAAATGTCTTAATGATCTCACTTTAGTGAAAGGATTAAAATAGAAAGCATAGCTGGACACGATCAGTTCAGGATACGGAAACAGATGCAGAGATAACCTGTTCAGTTTTGGTCTGTCTTCCTGTTTTAGCATGTACCTTTTGCTGGTTGTTCACCTGCCCTCTTGTTTGAACATGTGTTTTGCTGGTTGTTTTTATGCTTTCTTGTTTGAGCATGTATCTTTTGCTGGGTGTTTTTTTATGCCTTCTTGTTTGAGTATGTATCTTTTGCTGGTCGTTCATCTGCCTTCCTGTTTGAGCTTGTATGTCTTGCTGGTTGTTTTTACGCCTTCTTGTTTCAGCATGTATCTTTTGCTGGTTGTTCATCTGCCTTCCTGTTTCAGCATGTATCTTTTGCCGGTTGTTCATCTGCCTTCCTGTTTCAGCATGTATCTTTTGCTGGTTGTTCATCTGCCTTCCTGTTCAGCATGTGTTTTTTGATGGTTGTTCATCTGCCTTCCTGTTTCAGCATGTATCTTTTGCGGCTTGTTTTACTCCAGGATCTGCCGTCTGAAGGCAGCAGAATGCTGAACCACTATGAGCTGAATTGCATTCTGTTGTCTTAGATTGCATAGAGATGTAGAAATTACAACTTAAAACTTGACATTGAGTTTTATCATCCTTATCTGCAAAGCCATATTACATATTCTGTTGTTAATATCTATATAACTGCCTCCTCAAAGTAACATAAAAGTTGAAATTAAATGTGTAAACTCTTACCCGATCAACGACACAATATTTTCTGTTGATAACTTTTGTTTGACCATCTTCTCCTGTGGCACAGGTTTCTGGGGAAGAGGGGCTCCGTTGTTCTCGGCATGCTGAAGCAGGTGGAATTGTGCCACCAGACTGTTCGCCAGAATTCAGACGGAAATAGTCTTCTTCCATTCCAGCATGTACACAGTCGAATGATGAGGGATATGTCTCTGAATGATGAGGGATATGTGTCTGAAATGATGAGGGATATGTGTCTGAATAATCAGGGATATGTGTCTGAATAATCAGGGATATGTGTCTGTCTGAATGATGAGGGATATGTGTCTGAATGATGAGGGATATGTGTCTGAATGATGAGGGATATGTGTCTGAAGCATTTTTTTTTTTAAATGGATGAAACATTTTATGGTTGCCTCTCAGTTTAGTTCTCTCAGACTGACGAGCTTGAAATTCAAACGAGCAGAGTTCAAGAAGATGTATTGAAACGGATTTACAAGAAATAATGATGTTAAGTACTATTATCATTCACTGATTTTGTACAAATTAATGTATAACTACTTATGTCATGTATAAAAATAGATTATTCTTTTGAAAACCATCCGATGTTTTGTTCGGAAGAACTATTTTTTATTGTCAAGAATACAAACTTCGTTTTGAAAACTCTAAAGTCAAAATCAACGAATGCTTTTTTTCTCCAGTGACATTGGCCAGCTGGCGGAGATTGATCTCTCTTTGCAGAGTGTCATCCTGCAGTCGCTGGTGCTTTCCATGAGGGAACAAGTGAACAGGTTGGGGCTCTGTGAATTCAACTCGATTTTCACTGACTCCTTCAGCGACTGCAGCGTCTCCTGTTTCTTCTCACCACAAATGCTGCTCAGTGACTGACAAACATCTACAGTGACTGGAAAACATCTACAGTGACTGGGAAACATCTGCAGAGACTGGGACACATCTGCAGTGACTGGGAAACATCTGCAGTGACTGGGACACATCTGCATCGACTAGAACACATTTGCAGTGACTGGCAAACATCTACAGTGATTGGGAACATCTGCAGAGACTGGGACACACCTGCAGTGACCGGGAAACATCTGCAGTGACTGGGAAACATCTGCAGTGGGGACATCTGCATAGACTGGGACACATTTGCAGTGACTGGCAAACATCTACAGTGACTGGGAACATCTGCAGAGACTGGGACACACCTGCAATAACTGGGACACATCTGCAGTGACTGGGACACATCTGCATAGACTGGGACACATCTGCACAGACTGGGACACATTTGCAGTGACTGGCAAACATCTACAGTGACTGGGACACATCTGCATAGACTGGGGCACATCTGCAGTGACTGGGACACATCTGCAGTGACTGGCAACATCTACAGTGATTGGGAAACATCTGCAGCGACTGAAAACATCTGTAGTGTCTGGCAAACGTCTTCAGTGACTGGACTGGGAAAACATATACAGTGACTGGGAAACATCTGTGGTGACTGGGAAACCTCCACAGTACCTGGGAAGCATGTAGAGTGACTGGGAAACACCTGCGGTGACTGGGAAACATCCGCAGTATCTGCAGTAACTGGAACACTTCTGCAGTGACTGGAACACATATACAATGACTGAGAAACATCTGCAGTGACTGGCAAACATCTACAGTGACAGGAAAAGATCTGCAGTGACTGTGACACTTTTTCAGTGACTGAGAAACATCTCCATTGATTGGGGAAAATCTGGAGTGACTGGAAACCATCTGCAATCACTGGGACACGTCTGCAGTGACGTGACTGGCCAACATCTGTAGTGACTGGGAAAACAGCTGTAGTGACTGGAAAATATGTGCTGTGACAGGGACACATCTGCAGTGACTGGAAAACACCTGCATTGACCAGCAAATATCTAGAGTGACTGGAAAGTATCTGCAGTGACTTGGACACATCTGCAATGACTGGTAAACATCTGCAGTGACTGGGAAACATCTGCAGTGACTGGGAAGCACTGCAGCGACTAGGACACATCTGCATTGACTGGGACGCCTCTGCAGAGACTGCGACACGTCTTCAGTGACTTGCAAACATCTGTAGTGACTGGCAAACATCTGCACTGACCGGGACACATCTGCAGTCGCTGGAAAACATCTGCATTGACTGGCAACATCTACAGTGACTGGGAAATATCTGCAGTGACTGGGACACATCTGCGGTGACTGGGACACATCTGTAGTGATTGGCACACATCTGCAGTCACTGGAACACATCTGACTAGGACACATCTGCGGTGACTGGGACATATCTGCAGTCATCAGCAAATATTTGCAGTGACTGGCAAATATCTGCAGTGACTGGCAAACATCTGAAGTGACTTGCAAACATCTGCAGTGACTGGCAAACATCTGCAGTGACTGGCAACATCTGAAGTGACTGGCAAACATCTGCAGTAACTGGGAAACATCTGCACTGACTGGAAAACATCTGCACTGATTGAGAAACATCTGCAGTGACTGGGAAACATCTGCACTGACTGACATACGTCTGCAGTGACTGGGAAACATCTGCACTGACTGGAAAACATCTGCAGTGACTGGAACACATCTGCAGTGACTGGGACATATCGGCAGTAACTGGGAAACGTCTGCAGTGACAGAGACACATCTGAAGTGACTGGAAAACATCTGCAGGGACTGGGACACATCTGCTGTGACGGGGACATATCTGCAGTGACTGGCCACAGCTGCAGTGACGTTGCAGGGGAGGGAGTTCAGTGAGGTGGGGCACTGCTTCCTCCTGCTCCCCTTTGCATTAAGGGAGGCCACTCTACCTTGATGACACTGCCGTCTCCTGCAGGTATCTACAGGGCGGTATGTGCCCAGCATATAGGGACTTTGGCACATCTCTTATTGTGCATTAGTTCACTGTGCCGCTGTCACGTCTCTTATTGTGCATTAAAGCACTGTGCCCCTGTCACATCTCTTATTGTGCATTAAAACACTGTGTCCCTGTCACATGCCTTATTGTGCATTAAAGCACTGTGCCCCTGTCACATCTCTTGTGCATAAAAGCACTGTGCCCCTGTCACATCTCTTATTGTCCATTGAAGCATTGTGCCCCTGTCACATCTCTTATTGTGTGTTAGGGCACTGTGCCCCTGTCACATCTCTTATTGTTCATTAAAGCACTGTGCCCCTGTCACATCTCTTATTGTGCATTAAAGCACTGTGCCCCTGTCACATCTCTTATTGTGCATTAAAGCACTGTGCCCCTGTCACATCTCTTGTTGTACATAAAAGCAGTGTGCCCCTGTCACATCTCTTATTGTGCATTAAAGCACTGTGCCCCTGTCACATCTCTTATTGTGCATTAAAGCACTGTGCCCCTGTCACATCTCTTACTGTGCATTAAAGCACTGTGCCCCTGTCACATCTCTTACTGTGCATTAAAGCACTGTGCCCCTGTCACATCTCTTACTGTGCATTAAAGCACTGTGCCCCTGTCACATCTCTTACTGTGCATTAAAAGCACTGTGCCCCTGTCACATCTCTTACTGTGCATTAAAGCACTGTGCCCCTGTCACATCTCTTACTGTGCATTAAAGCACTGTGCCCCTGTCACATCTCTTACTGTGCATTAAAGCACTGTGCCCCTGTCACATCTCTTGTTGTACATAAAAGCAGTGTGCCCCTGTCACATCATCTCTTACTGTGCATTAAAGCACTGCCCCTGTCACATCTCTTATTGTGCATTAAAGCACTGTGCCCCTGTCACATCTCTTATTGTGCATTAAGGCACTGTGCCCCCTGTCACATCTCTTATTGTGCATTAAAGCACTGTGCCCCTGTCACATCTCTTACTGTGCATTAAAGCACTGTGCCCCTGTCACATCTCTTATTGTGCATTAAGGCACTGTGCCCCTGTCACATCTCTTATTGTACATTAGGGCACTGTGCCCCTGTCACATCTCTTATTCTGGGTCACACCATGTCCTTGTTCCTCACGAGCTTTCTGACCAGTCACGTGGGATTTGATTCTGCAGGCCCTATAGGAGCTTCTTCAGTGTCAGTTTCATCAAGGAAGTGTCACTGCGTTCGGGCTGACCCCATATACGCTGTGCCACATCTGCTGAGCAGCAAAATCACAGTGGGCAGGATTGACAATTGTTGTATGAATAAACTGATGAGTGAGAGGAAAGGATTCAAGGCGAACGTCTCACGGACACGACTCAGTAGCTGTCTGACCTGCGTGTTAGCCCACCACGCCAGTGAAAAACCTTTGGTACCTATCTAACATTTGTTTTGCGCCACTACAATAGGTGTGTGTGTGTGTGTGTGTGTGTGTGTGTGTGTGTGTGTGTGTGTGTGTGTGTGTGTGTGTGTGTGTGTGTGTGTGTGTGTGTGTGTGTGTGTGTGTGTGTGAGTGCGTGTGTGTGTGTCTATGTGTCTGTGTGTATGTGTGTGTGTGTGTGGGGGGGGGGGGGGATGAGTATGCATGTGCATGTACGTGTGTGCATGTATGTATGAATTTGTGTGCATGATTGGGTAGACCTGTGTGTATGTGCGAGTGTGTGCGCTGTTTGCATGCATGTGCGTGTACTGACCGCGCGCATATGCATGTGTGACCTGTGAGCTTATGTGAGCATGCTCCTGCATGCACGCATGTGCGCGCACGCGCTTGCCAGTACATATATGTGTGTATATATGTCGGTTTACATGTGTGTGTGTGTGTGTGTGTGTGTGTGTGTGTGTGTGTGTGTGTGTGTGTGTGTGTGTGTGTGTGTGATTTTTATCAATTTTTGGAATGGCTATTCCGTAGATGAGTTTTATTGACCAACAGCAATTAGAAATAATGATGATGATAAGAAGAAGAAGAAGAAGAAGAAGAAGAAGAAGAAGGAGGAGGAGGAGGAGGAGGAGAGGAGGAGAGTAAATAACGCGATAATAACAATGATGGTGATGATGATGATGATGATGATGATGATGTGATGATGATGATGATGATGATGATGATGATGATGATGATGATGATGATGGTGGTGGTGGTGGTGGTGGTGGGGGGGGGGGGTGACGCTGACTGATGATGATGATGATGATGATGATGATGATGATGATGATGATGGGGGGGGGGAGGACGGGATGATGATGATGATGATGATGATGATGATGATGATGATGATGATGATGATGATGATGAACGGTCTTTGGACAATGACTCTTCATTCACATACCACAAACTGAAACACTTCAACACAAACAGCCCAGAGCTTAACAATATTTCCCAAGACGTATCTTTTCCGGGATCGAAGATCTATTCACGCTCCTGGAATAACGACAAACTTCCTTTTATATATATATATATATATATATATATATATATATATATATATATATATATATATATATATAAAATTAATTGAACATTCCCTTTTTTAACCTGACATAAGCCATTTTTTTTCTATAACGACTACCCGAGAAAACATCAAAAGAAAACTATACCAGGAACATTTTCCTCATACTGGAATGAACAATCACAATTCCTCAAAGAAATTCCAATGTCTAGGTGTTGATCCATTTTCAGCTCATTTGCCACTTCGGCACCGGCGTATAAGCCAATATTCACAACGAAAACTCCTGTTAACAGCTGCCACGCCAACACAGGAGTATGAACCAGTTATTTACAGAGAAGTCCCCTGACAATGTTCAGAACGTGAAGCGTTAAATGGATCCTTAACACACAGGGGATCAGCTGACCACTAGTTTTTGCACCCACATTTCGTCCCACCTGGACAGGTGAATCACGACAAATGACCACTGGATCTCTTCAGACAGAACAGGTCTGGAGACAGATTCACATTCCCTTACACTTTGAACGAAGATGTCATCCACTCTCTGTTCTTCATGTCTATTTGGTTGTACTGTCCATAATGGTTTGTGTATCATGACTGGTTGTACTGTCCGTAATGGTTTGTGTATCATCATGACTGGTTGTACTGTCCGTAATGGTTTGTGTATCATGGCTGGTTGTTGTGTGTCTATGATGATTTGTGTATGATGGCTGGTTGTAAAATCCTATCTATGATGGTTTGTGTATCATGGCTGGTTGTACTGTCTATAATGGTTTGTGTATCATGGCTGGTTGTACTGTCTATGACGGTTTGTGTACTATGGCTGGTTGTACTGTCTATAATGATTTGTGTATCATGGCTGGTTGTACTGTCTATAATGATTGGTATCATGGCTGGTTGTACTGTCAATAATGGTTTGTGTATCATGGCTGGTTGTACTGTCTACAATTGTTTGTGTATCATGGCTGGTTGTACTGTCCATGATGGTTTGTGTATCATGGCTGGTTATACTGTCTATAATGGTTTGTGTATCATGGCTGGTTGTACTGTCTATAATTGTCTGTGTATCATGGCTGGTTGTACTTTCTATAATGGTTTGTGTATCATGGCTGGTTGTACTGTCTATGATGGTTTGTGTATCATGGCTGGTTGTATTTTCTATGATGGTCTGTGTGTCATGGCTGGTTGTATCGTGCATGATGGTTTGTGTATCAGGCAGGGATGTCGCACAGAAATTCAGTTTGCTTTTTAACACAGATCTTTTGGGCGAGGATGTGGGCCGGCCCAGACTGGGCTCCTTGGCCGCCATGAGCTCGTCTTGCTGCAGCAGTCTCACGTGTTCCTCTGGCACGGAACGAACCGTACTCCCCAGCCCAGTGTGGACAGCTGCTGTCTGCCCTCCCTACAGCCACTTTACTTATGTCTCCATGAGCGTTTTCCGTGAGTCTTGTGAATGGGCATGTCTGGGTGGCTGTTTACTGCTACCTCTTAAGGCCATAATGACGCCAGTTAACGAATCACGTCAGCAGTGAGCACGGTCGTTATCTCTGGGAAGCATTTTAGGCGGCCCAGATTCCATAACAAATCGTCAGAAGTTCTCTTCGCAATGTCAGCTGCGCGTTTAACGTCAGAGGGCGCGACACATGAACCCTGCGCCAGTTACCCTAACGGTGCAGGGTCCGTGTAAATGTGCCATCCCTCACACTTTGCACCTGTGCCAAGTCAAGTCAACTCAGGTCAAGTCAAGTCAAGTTAAATCTATCTTTGTTGAGGGTTGAAGAATAAGCTATCAAGGTTTTTATACATTATGCCCTCATAAAAAGAAACAAACGCAGCATGCAATGAGTAAAAAATACAAACAACATTTTTAAAAGCACACTTCTATCGTTGTGAAATGATAATAAGCTAATGTTGGAACATCAATTTCAAATGCAGAGAGAGAGAGAGAGAGAGAGAGAGAGAGAGAGAGAGAGAGAGGGGAGACTGTCACGGATGGTGTGTCAGGATGGTGTGCAGTGTTGTGCTGTCTGACTCTTCTAACCTGAAGAACTTGGATGCGTGTACGACTTTTCCCTACACATATACCCACACCACACGAACATAGATAGCCAGCAACAAGTTAAGCTCCTACTTTTTTTTTCTTTTGCTGATTGAACCATCAAATCAACACATCAACATAATAATATCAACCAGGAATAATAATATAAATCAGGAATAATAACTAGTTTACACCACTATCCATAGGGCGTACAACGATACTAGAAACTATATTGTCACAGTAACATATTTCTTTCACACAGGCCAGGCTTGCACCCACAGCAGTGTCACACAAACAGACTATGCACTTGGCCGCACCTGGCCCTTGTCACACAGTTCTCATACAGGTCAGCAGTCACTCACGGGAGCTGTTCGTGGAGTCCGTCCAGGGCCTCCCACACACCAGAAGAAACACATGTCGTCGTCCTGACGAACTGTGAAGCCCTTTGACCCGTAGCTCGTTGCTGACCTCACGGACAGTCTCTCGACGCCCTCTCACGGGGCAGAGACGGCGGCTGGGCTCGTGCTGCACCCCACACCCGGCTGGCAGTGCACACACGATGGCTACTGACCCTCGGTCAGTCTCTCCACATCCCTCAGGATGGAGACAGTGGCTGGGCATGGGCTGCACCCCACACCCGGATGGCAGTCAGTTCCAGGTCGGACAAGAGGCTTCACCGACACCTGGGGGAACTGATAGCTACCTTTATAGACTAGGACAAATTTCAGAAAAACAAACACCCCCAGGCATTTCTTGTTAGGAGCTGTCAGACAACACTTTCATATGGATTTGGGTGTGTTGAATCCATTTCTTTTGTCTGACAAGACTGAAATTGCTTAAATGGCCTGGAATGTCATGTTTTTCAAAATGGCCGACAAACGAAAGTACGGAACCGGTTTTGATTGAAACACACCTTATTTGCTTATGTTTTACACCACCTGTGCTAAACTTTGATATTTTTTTGTGTAAATTTCTACCTGTATAAATCTCTTTCTGCCATTTGATTTTAATTGTTTTTAAAATAAGTGTCAAAAACAGTATAAAAGAACACTAAAAAAGTAACAACAAACCTTACAGTTGCCTCATACTTTCACGTTTTGACTGAAATTGAATGTTTTTTGCAGAAAGACTTGGCAAAATATTCATACATGACTAATAACGACCAGGTCGAATATCTTAAAGGTAGAAATATTGCAACGATCATAAGATCAATGGACGGTGTAATCAACTTCTTAAGCAAACACGATGAAGCGGGATATCTACTTGCCCTCGATTTCTCCAAAGATTTCGACTCGATATCTAGCACGTTTTTCTTACATGCGTTTGATATTTTTTGGTTTTGTTGGTACCAACTTTGATAGGTGGGTATAAGTTTTAAACAATTGTAGCTCTAGTAGTATCAATCATGGAGGCTGGATTTTCTGAACCTTTTGATGCTTCATGCCGTATTAGACAAGGATGTCCTTTCTCACCCCTGGCATTTGTATTGGCTGCTGAGCTGCTTGCTATCAAAAGTAGAAACGGTACCATAGACGGCATTACAGCACCCACAATTCATTGCCAAAACCCAGTTCATATCAAAATAAAACAAATGGAAGACGACACAACACTTTCTGAAAACCAGAGCAGATGTGATGACAGGTTTAGATTTACTTGCTTGATTTGAGAGGTTTTCTGGACTTAGACTGAATGCACAAATAACAAGGTCTTAAGAATGGGAAGGATGATTGAAGATGAAAAATATTCCATTGACTGTGGTCAGTAAAATAAAGATATTGGGCACTTATTTTGAAACAAACAAAGTGGCGAGGGACATTGACAACAACTGATTACAAAGACTAGATCAAATGAATTCTCTGATGAAGGAATGGAGCAAACGTGACCTTAGCATCCAAGGTAAAGTTGTTATAAAGACCTTTTTAATAAGTCAGTTTACATATGTAATGCAGTCCAAAGGTCTTCCCATAGTATTTTAAGCAAAATAAACACAACCCTATACAAATTCCTCTGGCAGAAAAAAAAAACGTAATAGGAGAGCATTTGAAAATGTCAAACGTAAAGTTTTATTATTATTTAGCTCACTTCCAGCACATTTATCGTTCTTGTTTTTAATTAAGGCACTCTTCACATAACACATTTCACTGGAACTTGGGGTAAAATAACCATAACAGAATCTACAAAGTTTCAATACAGTGGTTGCATTACAATAGAACATTTTCTTTGATTAACACCATGATTGTTTGCATTGAGAGAAAGGATTTCCACATGGAACCCCTTTTCAAAGTACAAGAATACAATTATTACACATAAGGGAACGAATTCCTTTTGTCCCATTTTATCAAGGAAAGAAATGTTTCATCATATATCGTCACATACATTTCAAGGAACGATTTCTGTTCGTCCCTTTTTATCAACAAGAGAATGCGTTCGTCATCATCATTAGACGTGTCTAAATACTTATCAAGGAACGATTCCGTTCGTCCCTTGTCATCTGTCCACAAAAAGAATCAGAATACATTTTTCCGACAATCAATGTACAATCATTTCCATTGCTCACTTCCAGAGTTCACCAACACTCACATTATTATAACATTTTAGGGGTAAAGATAAACAACACTTATTTTCAATAATACAGTGATTCATCTAGACCACTTTTTTTCCGATGACATATCAGTATACATATTCTTCTTCTTCTTTCTACTTCCTCCATTCTCTTCAACCTCTCGACTCACATTCAATAAATACAATTTCTACTGTCACCCTATTTCGTCAAATCATAGATATATCAAGGGAACAATCAAATATATTTAGGCCTTTACCAAGAGCTGTACAGTTTTTAACCACCTGTAGAAAAGAACAACTTCATCAATTCAAATCCTACCTTCTGTTCAATTATCAACACACACCAGACTGCCGGCGAGGATACACCTCCAGTCTCCTTTAGGCTCGGCTGGACAACTTGCTCGGCCGATAGCTCTTCGGAGACTGAAGGGAAATGCTAACTCCCTGACTTGCACAAAACTCAGGTGAGTAGCAGTCAGGTAAACATGCCTACCGGTTTTACAGGTTTACCTGTTCCAGTCAACGTGTCCCCAAAATTGGGACCGGACAAAATCCGGTCCGACACAGTGACCTTTAATTGTTGCGTACAGTTTTCATCAGATTTTTTTTTTTTTTTTTTTTTTTTAGTGCTTTCATCAGATGTTTTTCGGTGCTTTCTGAATGCCTGTTTCGAGGGGCATGATTTTAAAGAGGAAGGCAGATTATTCTATGCGATGCCTGCAAAAATTGATTGATAAAGATTACATGGGGTGTTGGAAAAGACAGTGTATAAGTGTAACTTTTTCCATTGATGACAAAGGTCTCGGTGTTTTCTTTGGAGCTGATCCATGCTTTCATTGAACACGAACAAAGAGCTGATCCATTGATTCCTTTGTACATGAACAAAGAGCTGATCCATTGATTCCATTGAACATGAACAAAGAGCTGATCCATTGATTCCATTGTATATGAACAAAGAGCTGATCCATTGATTCCATTGTACATGAACAAAGAGCTGATCCATTGATTCCATTGTACATGCTGATCCATTGGTTCCTTTTACATGAACAAAGAGCTGATCCATTGATTAAATTGTATATGAACAAAGAGCTGATCCATTGATTCCATTGTACATGAACAAAGAGCTGATCCATTGATTCCATTGTACATGAACAAAGAGCTGATCCATTGATTCCGTTGTACATGAACAAAGAGCTGATCCATTGATTCCATTGAACATGAACAAAGAGCTGATCCATTGATTCCATTGAACATGAACAAAGAGCTGATCCACTGATTCCATTGAACATGAACAAAGAGCTGATCCATTGATACCATTGAACATGACAAAGAGCTGATCCACTGATTCCATTGAACATGAACAAAGAGCTGATCCATTGATTCCATTCTACATGAACAACAATTTGTTGAAGTGGAGTCAGCGAAGGGAGTCTGACACACAAGTCAGTAACGTGAGTCTGACACACGCACACACACACACACACACACACACACACACACACACACACACACACACACACACACACACACACACACACACACACACACACACACACACACACACACACACACACACACACACACACACACACACACACACACACACACACACACACACACACACACACACACACACACACACACACACACACACACGCGCGCGCGCAGTCAGTAGCGTGAGTCCGACACACACGTCAGTAACGTGAGTCTGACACACAAGTCAGTAACGTGTGTCTGACACACAAGTCAGTAAAAGGAGTCTGACACAAAGTCTGTAACGTGAGTCTGACACACAAGATTCGGTCGGAAGACAGTTCCAGGCACCGTCTCCCTTCCGGTTCCGTGTTGCCAGACAACAGGCTCCATGTCGACCACAGGTCCGCACAACAGAGGCGGGACCTGTGTCTTAGGTGTTGCTGATGATCTCCGGCTCTTCTTTTCCCCAGCATGAGCTGACAGCACCCATCAGGAAACTGGCGTGGATGGATGGTTCCTGTGTCGGCCAGAGAGGAGTGTCCAGGTGAGGAGTGAGAGAGACATGGAGGGTGTGTCCCACGTGAGGAGTGAGAGAGACATGGGGGAGTGTCCAGGTGAGGAGTCAGAGAGACATGGAGGGTGTGTCCAGGTGAGGAGTGAGGGAGACATGGAGGGAGTGTCCACGTAAGGAGTGAGAGAGACATGGAGGGAGTGTCCAGGTGAGGAGTGAGAGAGACATGGGGGGGGGGGGGGGGGGTGTCCAGGTGAGGAGTCAGAGAGACGTGGGGGGGAATGTCCAGGTGAGGAGTCAGAGAGACATGGGGGGGGGGGGGAGTGTCCAGGTGAGGAGTGAGAGAGACATGGGGGGGTGTGTGTGTGTCCAGGTGAGGAGTCAGAGAGACACGGAGGGAGTGTCCAGGTGAGGAGGAGTGAGAGAGACATGGGGTGGGGGAGTGTCCAGGTGAGGAGTGAGAGAGACATGGGGGGGGGGGGAGTGTCCAGGTGAGGAGTCAGAGAGACATGGGGGAGTGTCCAGGTGAGGAGTCAGAGAGACATGGGGGGGGGAGTGTTCAGGTGAGGAATCAGAGAGACATGGGGGGGGGGGGGGGGGGTCCAGGTGAGGAGTCAGAGAGACATGGGGGGGGGGGGGGTGTGTCCAGGTAAGGAGTCAGAGAGAGACATGGGGGGGGGGGGTGTCCAGGTGAGGAGTCAGAGAGAGACATGGGGGGGGGGATGTCCAGGTGAGGAGTCAGAGAGACATGGGGGGGGGGTGTCCAGGTGAGGAGTCAGAGAGACATGGGGGGGGGGTGTCCCAGGTGAGGAGTCAGAGAGACAAAGGGGGGGGGGGGTGTCCAGGTGAGGAGTCAGAGAGACATGGGGGGGGATGTCCAGGTGAGGAGATCAGAGAGACATGGGGGGGGGGAGTGTCCAGGTGAGGAGTCAGAGAGACATGGGGGGGGGGGGTCCCAGGTGAGGAGTCAGAGAGACATGGGGGGGTGTCCCAGGTGAGAAGTCAGAGAGACATGGGGGGAGTGTCCAGGTGAGAAGTCAGAGAGACATGGGGGGGAGTGTCCAGGTGAGGAGTCAGAGAGACATGGGGGGGGGGGGGTGTGTGTCCAGGTGAGGAGTCAGAGAGACATGGGGGGGGATGTCCAGGTGAGGAGTCAGAGAGACATGGGGGGGTGTGTCCAGGTGAGGAGTCAGAGAGACATGGGGGGAATGTCCAGGTGAGGAGTCAGAGAGACATGGCAGGAGACACCTTAGAAAGCAGCTGGTGCGTGTGTGTGAAATAGAAAAAGGAATATTCATAAATCCCTGTGAGTGAGTGAGAGAGAGAAAGAGAGAGAGAGAGAGAGAGAGAGAGAGAGAGAGTGCGTGTGTGTGTGTGTGAGTGTGCGTCCGTGCGTTCGTGCGTGCGTGTGCGTGTGCTTGTGCGTGCGTGCGTGCGTGCGTGTAGCCCTTTGAAGCCGTGACAGCTATGTAACTACTGGACGACTCTTTGAGCGAATCTCACAGGACTGCCACAATGTCACTGCGATGGCAATGGAGGAGTGCCCCCAAGTCGTCACTGTACAGAAAAAAAGGTTGCACGGGGAGGACAACATGCTTGCTTGGCCCGAAGGAGTTTGGACATGACTGGAATCTGACACTGTCTGCATGGTCCACAAGACAGGAAAATGGACGAAAACAGTGTAGGATAGGAGGCACTATTATTTCCTCTCGAAGGAAGGAGCCACCAGCTTGTTTTTTTATTCTCTCTCTCTCTCTCTCTCTCTCTCTCTCTCTCTCTCTCTCTCTCTCTGTAGGTATAGCCAGTGAGAGGGTTACAACACATAAATGACACAGAGTATAGAGACCAAGCATGTGCTGGCTTGTGTTGAAATGTTTAATCTGCGTGCTTTTCTTTACAAACATCAAGTTATGTATCAGGTAAAAACAACTCATTCAGCTGGCTACATAACTGAGCTGCAAATCACATGGTTGTAGCTTCGGCCAGAGTGTGCTAAGGCATGGGTACTGACGAATAGTATTCACAACTCATTACATGTGTGTGTGTGTGTGTGTGTGTGTGTGTGTGTGTGCGCGCGCGCGCGCGCGCGCGCGCGCTCGTGTATGTGTCTGTGTATGTGAGAGAGACACATGTTACATCTCCCGTCTTCTAAAAAAACCTAATTGACTGGACATACCATAGCATATATATATATATATATATATATATATACTACCTTACCTGCTGGCACTCAGGGAGGATGTCATGTGCTGAGGCAGGCAAATAAAGCCGAAAATTTCATTTATAACCACGACAGCTTGTTGTTCTTGTGTCTTTTTTCTTTTGGATATATATATATATATATATATATATATATATATATATATATATATATATATATATATATATATGCTGAACAATTATATATATATATATATATGTGTGTGTGTATGTGTGTGTGTGTGTGTGTGTGTGTGTGTGTGTGTGTGTGTGTGTGTGTGTGTGTGTGTGTAAGATTAAATAAAAAACATAATTTTAGGTAGAAACTCAGAAAGGATGTATATACATAGAGGCAACAATTCTTTTCATGCATGTTTCATTGCCAATCACTTTTCCTACAAAAATAAAATTAAAAAACAAAAATAACTAAAATAAACAGCATGGAGAATGCGGTCATATTCATATCCTTTTCATGTGCTACTGCGACAGTCCCTTAACGCGTACACATGTGACAGTCCACAACTATAACAGTCCCTTGAGTCTACCACAGCAGACTCATGGCCGACAAGCAGTAGCAGTCTCTTGGTGCACGCCACCAGTTTACAAGTTAAGCTTCCTGTTTGAAACCAGGCTGGTAGTTGAGCCAGTGGGGTCGCTTCTCTGGACGCCCATATCTGGTGTCGAGAGGGTCAGGGCTGTCTGGCATTGCCAAGGTCGTGGCAGTGGTCGAAGGCACAGCTGCTGTGGCCACAGGGTGCGCAGCATTTGAGTCTGCTGTGGTGTTTTCTGATAAAACGACCGTAGGTGTTGCCGTGGTCTGTCTTCAGCAGGTATGATCGCGGGGCCTTTCCATGCGTGGTGATTCTGGCGGGCGGCCAGCGGTCTCCGGGAGTGAGTTGCACGAACACTCCATCTCTGGCCTGGAAGGCGGGGAGGGGCCGGCTGTCATGGTCGCAGTAGTTCTTTTGGCTGGTCTGGCACTGGCGGCGCTGAGCCGCCACAGTCTGTGAGTCGATAACTCGGGGGCTGTAGCTGGCGGTGGGTGTCGGGCAACACAGAGCGCAGTTGTCGACTTTGCAGCAGATGTGCTGGGGGGCCAGGCCATCCACGGGGGTGTTGCGGTACTCAAGGATGCTGAGCAGCGCAGACCCTTTGCCCGCTGTGGCCTTGTCCAGGATGTTCTTTGCCACTTGCCATTATTTTTCTGCCAGGCCATTGGACTGTGCATAGCGGGGGCTGGTTGTCACATGTTGTATACCACTTGCCATTATTTTGCTGCCAGGCCATTGGACTGTGCATAGCGGGGGCTGGTTGTCACATGTTGTATACCACTTGCCATTATTTTTTTCTGCCATGCCATTAGACTGTGCATAGTGGGGGCTGGTTGTCACATGTTGTATACCACTTGCCATTATTTTGCTGCCAGGCCATTGGACTGTGCATAGCGGGGGCTGGTTGTCACATGTTGTATACCACTTGCCATTATTTTTCTGCCAGGCCATTAGACTGTGCATAGTGGGGGCTGGTTGTCACATGTTGTATACCACTTGCCATTATTTTTCTGCTGCCAGGCCATTAGACTGTGCATAGCAGGGGCTGGTTGTCACATGTTGTATATCTCTGTCTTAGGTGAAGCGGGCAAATTCATTAGCAGAGAACTGGGGCCCATTGTCGCTTATGAGAGTATCTGGGATGCTGTACCTTGCGAAGTGAGCCTTCAGTTTTTCTGACCACAGCCACAGTTGTAGTGGTCAACTCGTCAAGCTCGAAGAAGTGGCTGTAGTAATCTACGGGTACCAGATAGTCTTTTTTGTCCCAACAGACAGGTCCACCTCCACCCTCTGCCATGCACGTGATGGTATCTCGTGAGGTAGCATCGGCTCCTTGGTGTTGGACGGCCACCTCTCGTTGCAGACGGCGCATGCAGCCACGGTGCGTTCGACGTCCACTGCCATCCTGGTTCACAACAGCAGCCTGCGTGCGCGCTGAAGGCACTTCTCCACGCCCAGGTGGCTGGCGTGAATTTGTTGGCGTAAACATTATATTTCGGCTCGGAGCATCGCGGGTACGAAGATTTGCTCTCCCTTGAAGATGACGCCCTTTATGACTGAGAGTTCGTCCCTAAAGTTCCAGGTCTTCCGCGCCTTTGTGGCAATGCTGGCGTGATTCAGGCCAGCCGTCGCGGATGTATGTCAGCACCACGCTGAGGTTCGGGTCGTCGTTAGTGGTCTTTCTGATGAGCTCCATCTTTTCGTCACTAATGGGCAGGTTCTGTATTATGATATGGGTCTGCTCATCCAGGTCTTCAACAGTGTCCAGGGGCTCAGGCGGTCGTGACTCGCGAGACAAGGTGTCAGGCACGGGGATCTGCTTGCCTTGTACGTACACAACTTTGATGCTGTTCTTTTGGAGGCGAAGGAGCATACGCTGGAGACGTGGGGGTGCTGGTGCCAGGGGCTTTTTCACAATCGTCTCCAGAGGTATGAGGTCGGACTGGACAAGGACCTCACGCTGGCCGTATATGTACTGGTGAAACTCTTGCATCTGAAGACGATGGCATACAGTTCTTTTTCTATTGGTGCGTAGTCGTCTTCTGTCTTGGTTAAAGACTTGGAGGCGTAGGCGATGGGCTTTTTGTCCTGGGAGATGGCTGCCCCCAGGCCGTGTTTGCTAGCGTCCACTTGCAGGGTGATCTTCTTTGCTGGGTCGTAGATAGCGAGCACGGGATGGCCGGCCAGCGTGGACTTGATGTGATCCCATGTGGTCTGCTGGGGCGCTTCCCACACAAACTCATTTTCGTCCTTCAGCAGATCACGTAGTGGCTTAGTTGTTTCCGCCAGGTGGGGGGCGAACTTTGACAGGTACGTCACCATGCCCAGCATTGTCTCCAGCTCTTTGCGGTCTGTTGGCGGCTTCATGTCTTGCACAGCCTTCACTTTCAGCGAGTCGGGCTTGATTCCATCAGAGATGGTTTGGCCGAAGTAGTCCACTTCTTGCACGCCGATGCTAAGTTTCTGTGGCTTCAGCATGAGGTGCCGCTCTGTGGCTCTGTCCAGTGTGGCCTTGAGGTTGTGGTTGTGCTCTTCCTTGTTCTCTCAGTCACTAGCAGGTCGTCCACCAGTGTCACAACATCCTGCACGCTCTCAAAAAACTCGTCCATTTTCCGTTGGAATTCATCTTGGGCGCTCACCAGGCTAAAGGGCATGCGTAGGAAGCAGTACCTGCCAAAGAACGAGTTGAACGTGGTCATGTAAGACGCCTTGCTGGACAGCGTCATTTGCCAATGGCAGCTTTTGGCATCTACTTTACTGAAGTATTTTGCTCCGGAATCTTGGCTAGTGAGACTTCTAGTGTTGGCATGGCGTAGTGTGGCCGCTTTATTGCCAGGTTCAAGTCTTTCGGGACAGATGCGCTGCTTCCCACTGGTCTTTTCCACCACCACCAGTGAGTTTTCCCAGTCAGTCGGGCGTGTGACCTTGGCGATGACCCCTGCAGCCTCCATGGCGTCCACCTTCTTTAGACGTTCTCTGAGTGCGTGCAGCACACGTCTGGGCGCATGGGACCACGGATGTGCTGTCTTCTCGCAGGTGGATGTTTACTTCTCCCTCAAGGCTGCCCAGGTCGTCATCGAACACATGACTGTATTCGTGAAATATGCTCTCCTTTGTCAGTTCTGAGGGGCCACTGTCAGCACCATCTTGATGATCTGTAACTGTAGCGACGCCTGGAGCCCGAACATTGGCTGCGAGTGACCTGCCGTCTCAGCCACGTAGAACGTGCCTTGGTAGTCCTGAGCCTTCCAGGAGTATTTCATGTTTGTGACGCCCTTGACATTGAAACGCTGGCCAGTGTACCCGAACAGGCCAACTTTATCAGGCTGGAGTGGTGGCGGTGCGGTGATCTTTTTGTAGATCTGATAGGGAATTACGTTCACCTGCGCGCCTGCATCGACCTTGAAGCACAGAACATCACCCGTCTCCATGTGGATGTTGACGTAGGCAGTACCGAGGTGATCTCTGCCGTCGGCGAAGACATCGACGTTGAAGGATGAATTGAGGTCGTCTTCTTCCTCCACTTCCTCAACCAGGTGGACGGCTCACTTGCATTTGGAGCGACACACCTTGGAGAAATGGTTCTGTTTGCCACACTCCCGGCATTGCCGTAGGCTGGGCATGCCTTCTTGCCGTGTGTCTGTCCACAGTCATTGCAGTCATATGTGTCACTGCTTTGATGTGGCCATCGGTCTTTACTGCTGGACTCCATGCGTCTCTTCACGCGATACGACAATCTCCTTGACTCTCTCCATGGTGAGCTGGTCTCCAGCTTGCAGCACCTTTTCTCAGGCCTCTTGTGATAGGATCCCACATACAATGCAGTCGCGCACCATTTCCTCAGCGTCTTTGTATGCACAGTCCTTGACGAGGTGTGCGGATGTTGGTGAGAAATTTCTCAAACTGTTCCCCTTCTTGTTGTTTCTGTTCAGAAACACATATCGTGTGAACAGGGGAGTTTTTTTCTTGGGGGTGGTATGCTTCTCAAAGTTCTTGCACAACACCTCTAACTTGTTGCTATCTTCAGAAGACAGATTCCATGTGTTGAAGATTTCGCTTCCCTTCTCTCCCGAAGAAAGGAGCAGGTAGGCGCATCGTTCAGCTTCTGAAGTCTTGTGCAGCCGTCTGGCAAGCATTAGATTCACATGCTGCTTGAATTTCCGCCATTCTTCTTGAAGATTTTTCGAGTCCCAATTCAGGTTATGTACCAGGTAAAACCAACTCATTCAGTTGGCTACATGACTGAGCTGCAAATCACATTGTTGTAGCTTGGGCCAGAGTGTGCTAATGCATGGGTACTGGCGAGTAGTATTTACAACTCATTACATGTGTGTGTGTGTGTGTGTGTGTGTGTGTGAGAGAGAGAGAGAGAGAGAGAGAGAAATACATGTTTCTCTCTCTCTCTCTCTCTCTCTCTCTCTCTCTCTCTCTCTGAGTATCACGTGCAAAATGGCGACAGCAATGGTATTTTTATCCCCGTCGTCCGCAAATATTTCGTTGTTGGCAAGTGGTTTGAATTTCACCAGACAAAGACAGTAAAGAAAACTGTTATGTGTAGTGGCAGTGAAACACCAGAACAATGCTAGAACTTCAGTGCTGGAGGGCCACAACAGGCGTTTTCAACAGTGTCATTCTACAGGGTTAACTCATCGACGAGTGTGATCACAATTCAAACAGCGCAGTGACAATGCAGCTGAGGTGATAGTGTGTGGCATTCTCTCTGTGTTCTCCGCGTTTTTTGTGCTTGTTGTTATTTTTCAGTTCAATCAAGGAAAGGTGAAACGTGCTGATGGCGGCGAGAGAAGTGTGGGCAAGTGAAAACAGAACTTTCGAGGTGTGTGTGTGGGGGGGGGGGGGGGGGGGGGGGGGGGGGGGGGGGGGGGGGGGGGGGGGGGGGGGGTGTGGTGTGACGTTGGTGTGTTGGAGGTGAATGGTTCTTTATGCTATGCTTCTGTATTTGTGCTGACACCTGCCGCCGTGTTGTAAGTTGTGAACGCCATGCACTCGGAACATAAACTGTTCAATGGAGGTGTGGAGACGAACCCTGGTGTCATCCAGCATGATGTCCAAGGAACTACCAATCATACAACAACTTCTGACTACATCAAAGGGAGGAGGCGGTGTTTAGTCGGGCATCGTGACACAAATCCTTCAGGCCATGAAACAGACTGACATCGTGACACAATTCCTTCAGGCCATGAAACAGACTGACATCGTGACACAAATCCTTCAGGCCATGAAACAGACTGACATCGTGACACAAATCCTTCAGGCCATGACACAGACTGACATCGTGACACAAATCCTTCAGGCCATGAAACAGACTGACATCGTGACACAAATCCTTCAGGCCATGACACAGACTGACATCGTGACACAAATCCTTCAGGCCATGACACAGACTGACATCGTGACACAAATCCTTCAGGCCATGACACAGACTGACATCCTGACACCAATCCTTCAGGCCATGACACAGACTGACATCGTGACACAAATCTTTCAGGCATGACACAGACTGACATCGTGACACAAATTCTTCAGGCCATGACACAGACTGACATCGTGACACAAATCTTCAGGCCATGAAGCCACTGACTGACCAGCAGGCAGCCTGGGTCAGAAGTGACCCATGGGGAAATTAGAAATGAACTGGGCCGTGTGAAGGAAGGTGTGAGGAAATCACAAGCAATGCGACAGAATGGAGAGAGGGCAGCAAAACCTAGCGACAGATGTGAGTGAGGCTGTTGCAGACATCATAATATAATATCAGTTATCTTCACGGTGAAGTGATGGAGGAGCGAGGAATAATCAACAGACCACACCATTGTAGAGGGGATGACAGAGGAAATCACGCAGATGAAGTGTAAAATAGACAGTTCAGAAGAAAATTCCGGTAGAAAAAAAATCTATGTATGTTGAGAACCCCCCTCATCCCCTCCCCCTTCCCCAACATGACCAGAATGCAGACGATGACACCTGTGTTAGGGCGGTGCCAGAGTCACCGAACAGTGTAGGAAGAGAGAAGAGGGTCTGATCACCAGACGACATCGGCAGGACGCATTGAACTGGATACAGCACTGCTGGCCGCGCCACGCCACGCATTTCGTCAGTGGCTGGCTCTGAGGTCAGCAAATTATGTTTCTTCACAAGCTGCGTAAGATTCTTCCTTCCACCGCTTAGCAGTCTCGGCGTTATCCTTTTTTGCTCACATTTGCTTCATTGTTTGATCGGCTTAATCACTTTCTTGTTACTTCTTTTTTCACTGTTGTGTACAATACTTGTGCTTTGATTCAGCTGATGGAGTCTTGCCTGTGTTTCATGCGAGTTTCTTTTCTCTCATATCGTCTATTTCTGCTATGTATTGGTCAAGATGCATTTTGTGTGTGTGTGTGTGTTGTGTGTGTGTGTGTGTGTGTGTGTGTGTGTGTTTTTGCCTAGTACCTCTTTACAAGTGTTATGTCAAGCCAGATGTTGTTGATGTGTTGTCAGTGGGTTTGGATGTCTGTCAGTGTAGTCGCACTCATATAGCACAAGGAAGTTATTGACAAAGCCCAGTTTGAATCTTTTTGTAGTTCATTGCTTCTAAGCAGTCCCATGTTGTACCTTGTATGTGTGTCGATTTCTGTGGTGTATTTCTTGAGTCACAGACTTAACGTCATTCCAGAGGATGGAAGTCTGGCAACATGTCAGCACTGGCATGATGCGTCTGTCTGACCACGACTGTCTGATGATGTGCTTCAAACTAACAGGTCAGTGTGGTTCTCTGA
>JADBJO010000094.1:612500-617500 GCA_016801955.1 Conus betulinus | reverse complement strand
CAAAGATGAGATTCGGAATAGCTGATATATCATATACACAGAGGTATCGATATATTAATGTTGATGAAGATGCTAAGATATGCCCACTGTGTTTTGTTGTGCTTGTCCTGCCTTCCAAGATTTGCGAAATGATTGTATCCCCCCCCCCCCCCCCCCCCCCCCTCAACCCCCCCGCAAATACCTCAAAAGCTGATGTCTGTTTAATGTTATATTGCTCATGGCAAATCGAAATGAAATCATATTGAAGAATGTTTGCATGTATTTGTACAAAGCAGTTAAAAGAGACACTGTATTACTCAGTTGGAGTGGTGTTGGATTACGTAATCAGGATGGAGTAATTCGCAGCTGTCATGTTATGTTAAATTATTGATTAATTATTCATTGTTTTAACAAAAGTGTATTGTCAAGGCAATGAACGTCATTCAGAAGGAGCTCTGAAGAGAGTAAGCCTTGTTTTAGTCGTTATATGAAGATATCAATGGTTGTTTCCCGTGAAATTGATATCCGTGCGCTCCCTCTCTGGCCTATACTGAATGAACTTCCGCTTCTCTCTCTGTCCGTCTGTCTGTTTGACTGTCTGCCTGTCTGTCTGTCTGTCTGTCTCGTCTCTCTCTCTCTCTCTCTCTCTCTCTCTCTCTCTCTCTCTCTCACACACACACACACACACACACACACACACACACACACACACACACACACACCACAGAGAGAGAGAGAGGGAAAGACAGATAGACAGACAGACAGAGAGGGAGCGCACGGATATCAATTTCACGGGAAACAACCATTGATATCTTCATGTAAGGACTAAAACAAGGCTTACTCTCCCCTACATGGATGTGTCTGTATAAACGCGTTTCGCAGAAAATGTAGGTGTTACGAATCACAGACAATGTCCTACACGACCCCATCAGCTGGTGCCATCACACTGCTGGTGCAAGAAAACTGTGCCATCACACTGTTGGTGCTAGAGAACTGTATCATCACATTGTTGGTGCTAGAGAACTGTGTCATCACACTGTTTGTGCTAGAGAACTGTGTCATCACATTGTTGGTGCTAGAGAACTGTGCCATCACACTGCTGGTGCAAGAAAACTGTGCCATCACACTGTTGGTGCTAGAGCACTGTGTCATCACATTGTTGGTGCTAGAGAACTGTGTCATCACACTGTTGGTGCTAGAGAACTGTGTCATCACACTGTTGGTGCTAGAGAACTGTGTCATCACACTGTTGGTGCTAGAGAACTGTGTCATCACACTGTTGGTGCTAGAGAAGAGATGCCGCCAAGTCGTCATGGAAACCACACCTCGGCATCGCAGGAATCAATGCCTGTTGTCCATGCTTCATAAATGCCAAACGAGTTTTCAAAGTACAAACATTTTCTATCTGCGTCCGCTGCATTTTTGTTTGTTTGTGTGTTTCATTAATAATCACATCTTTAGCATTGCTACCACACAACAGTGTTTTATGCCTGCGTCTGCTGCATTTTTTGTTTGTTGTGTGTTTTCTGAATAATCCACATCTTTAACATTGCACAACACAACAGTGTTTTTATGTCTCCTCCAGTGGCGTCACCAGCTGGAGTAATTCCTTTTTCTTTTTTTTTTATAGTTACGACAGGAGTAGAGGGAATTGAGGGTGGGAACGGGGAGGTCCAATCTAATCTTTATTCTGGACCACGTTCTTTGGCTTAACGGCCATCAACGTGCGGTGTGACAGCAGACTGACGTCAGTGGTCATGACTAACGCTGACAGTCCCTTTTTTGTTTTGTTTGTTTGTTTGTTTGTTTGTTTTTGTTGTTGTTGTTTTTTCTAACAGCCTCTAATTTAATTCAACATGTGTTCGCACATTTCAAGAGAGATAACACCTGAATCTTTCTGTTTCAGCCGTGCCTCTCTCTTTTCCGGCAAGTTTTTTTTTCCATGTGTAACACCAACTTTAAGAGTTAAGATGATACTTATAATGTTGCCCGGGCAACCCACAGTGTCTGCACCAAGTTTGTACCCCTTGGATAAAGGAAACACAGCATTCCTAGACCAAGGGAGGCGACCTTGCAAATCCGTTGAACACACTATAAAACAGATTACATTCCTTTTAACCATCTTCGTGTGCTCTCTCTCTCTCTCTCTCTCTCTCTCTCTCTCTCTCTCTCTCTCTCTCTCTCTCTCTCACACACACACACACACACACACACACACACACACGCACACAATACACACACACACACACACACACACACACACACACACACACGCACGCACGCACGCACGCACACACACACACACGCACACACACACACGCACGCGCGCAGCCACGCACGCACGCACGCACGCACGCACGCACACACACACACAAGCGCAAACGCGCACGCGTACACACGCATGCATGCATGCACAACACACTTGCACTTTTTGAATCATTGGCGAGGCAGATCTTTTAATATTCCTCTGCTTGAAACATCCAGGTTGTTTTAACCATTGTTGCCGATACCAGATACCATATTGTCAATAACATATTTCTTTTCACACAGCAGGCCAGGTTGGCACCCGTAGCAGTGTCGTCACGGACAGTCTACGCACCTGGCCGCGTCCGGCCCGAATCACACAATCTTCACACAGATCAGAAGTCACTCACGAAAACAGTTCGTGAGGTCCTTCCGAGAAATCCTGTCCTGTCAGAATTTTCAACTGGATGAAAACAGTTCGTGGAGTCCTTCCAGGAATCCAGTTCTGTCAAAATCTTCAAATGGATGAAGGTGGGACAGTTAAGAAAGAAGAAGGAACTCCCACACACCGGGACACACGTCGACACGACGGAAACGAAACCGCTCACGGAGGTAGGTACGTGGAGTCTTCCCAGGACTCCCACACAGCAGAAGAACACAAGTCGTCGTCCCTACGGACTCTGAAGCTCTTTCTCACTCTAGTTCGTTCCTGACCTCACGGACAGCCTCTCGACCCCCCCCCCCCCCCCCCCCCCCCCCTTTCAGAAATGGGGCAGAAACGGCGGCTGGGCTCGTGCTGCACGCCACATCCGGTTGGCAGCGCTCATACGATGTCCACTGACCCTCGGTCAGCCTCTCTTACCCTGGCGGGGTCGAAACAGGGGCTGGGTACAGGCTGCACCTCACACTCGGATGGCAGTCAGTTCCAGAACGGACACGGGGCTTCACCGACACCAGGGAGAACTGACTGCCAGGGACAACCTGCCCTCAGTCTCCCTTCGGCTCTCTAATGAAGTTGCTCGGCTGGTAGCTCTGGGGAGACTGCAGGGAAGTCTTCGCTCACCTGACTGACACAAAACTCAGGAGAGTAGCAGTCAGGTAAACAGGCCGACCGGTTTTACAGGTTTACCTGTTTCGGTCAACGTGTCTCCAAAATTCGGGACCGGACAAAATATGGTCCGTCGGTTATCTCTCTGTTTCTGTTTCCATATTTGCTTGGGGTTTTGTTGCTTCTTCAGCATTCGTAGGGTTCTTTCTCTTGAATGAGTGAGTGTGTAAATGGGCTGTCCTAAACTATTTTTAAAAAGAAAAAAAATGGTTGTTTTCAATGCTTAGTGTTTGAAAAAAAAAAAAATAGAAAAGAAAACACAGCATTGACTATATTTTGTTATTATTCCTGTGCCATTGCTTGATTTATGCTTGCCGCTTGGGCAGTTCACTGCCACCTCCCCTTTCTTGATTATTTACTGATAATTTGGCGTTGATTATTTACTGATTATTTGGCGTTGATTATTTACTGATTATTTGGCGTTGACTATTTACTGATTATTTGGCATTAATTCCCGATTGTGTTTTTCTTTCTTCCATATCCCTGAATTCCTGTTTCACTGTTTATTCCCTATCTTTTTGTTGGTTGGGTTTGAATGATACTTAGCATTTTAAAGAATGATTGTCGTTAGTGTTTGTTTGTGAGTGGAGTATGTGTGTATGAGCGTGTGTGTGTGAGAGAGAGAGAGAGAGAGAGAGAGAGAGAGAGAGAGAGAGAGAGAGAGATGAACGAACGAACGAACGAACGAATTTCATTTTAAGAGGGTAGAGGACTAAGTATGAATACTTTTTTACATCCATCCCTCTGGGCAAGGAAAAAATCCATATACAGTAAGAAGCAAACCAAGCAAAATACATGATAAAGCAACAATTAACTGCATTAGAACCTTTATGAAAAAAAAAAAAGAAAGAAGAAAAAGAAAACCAATAAACAAAATAAAAACAACAACAACAACAACAACAACAAAGAAAAACGATCAGGTCAAGAAGAGGGGGGTGGGGGTGGAGAGAGAGAGGATGGGGATGGGGGGTGGGCGACCGACCTACTGGCGATAGATAGGCAGAGATAAAGGAAGAGAAAGAAAATGAAGCAGACATGGATACACACACCCACGAAATACCGCAAAAGCACATTAAAGGCACAGGATGATCAATGCAGTTCACGTAGAGTTGAGTCAGCTTTGGATATTCATCACATACTTGTTAAACTTAATCGAATTGAGAATTATCAATACATTTTAGGATATAGTGGAGTCAAATCTGAGACATTCATCAGATATTTTTGAAAATTAGATTGGAATTTTTAAAACTTTGATTCCTTTTTCAGTTCTTGAGGAATATGGTTCCATAGCCAACCTCCGGAATACGCCAGACTAGGCTTGTTTAGATTAATCATTGCAAACGGGCCGGAGTTTGTTTTATGTGGATGTCAATAGTCGTTACAAGTGAACATATTTGTTAGCGAAAGTGGAGTGGGGAGGGGAGGGGAAGAAATACCCGTGCAGTGACACTTAACAACAATTCTCTCTCCGACGACACACACACACACCCATACTATTCCCACATATAGGCCTGCATGCATTTCCCCCACCTACATAAACTTGCACGCGCGCGCACGTACACACACACAGTGTCACTTACGGGACAAAGCGAATTGGGAAGACAAGGGTAGAATTGAGATTCAATTTGAAAAAGTATGAAAGCTAAAGGTTGTCAACACCAGACAGAGG
>JADBJO010000094.1:602500-607500 GCA_016801955.1 Conus betulinus | reverse complement strand
AAATATAAAACATATTAATCAATAGATTAACAAATGAATTCATTATTATGTACGTACATACATACATACATACATACATACATACAAGGTCGTCCTTCGATCTCGAAGATGACCATGACTTCAATCTCAGAAGGAAGATTGCTGAGTGTGGGTCCGCAGGTAGCTGGTGAGGCCAATCTAAGCCCGAAAGGAACGCCCATATGTGGGACACATGTGGGTGGGTGCTACAGTGGAGGTGGAGGTAGCTCTGGCCTTGCGCGCGGCTCGCTTTCTCTCAGCCCCTGCTGTGCGTCTCTTCTCTGATGTACATGCACTCTTTGTGATGCTGCTTCGCCAGGCTGGGCGGTCCAGGGCAAACGACTCCCAGGTGTTGAGGTTGGCCTTTGAGGGACACTTTGAGGCAGTCCTTGAACGTTTCTTCTGCCCCCCAACTTTGCACTTGCCCTGACTCAGTTCTCCGTACAGCAGTTGTTTCGGCAGTCGACTATCTGGCTTTCTGACGATGTGGCCAGCTCATCTGGCTCGGGATTTCTGAAGGAGAGTGTAGATGCTGGGATGCTGGCACTTTCCAGGATCTCAGTGTCTGGGACTTTGTTCTGCCACCTGATGTGTAGGAGTCTGCGGAGAGACATCTGAGGTGAAAATGGTTAAGCTGTTTGGCGTGTCTGCTGTAGACAGTCCAGGTCTCACTGGAATAGAAGAATGTGGTTAGTACCACTGCATGGTAGACCTTCAGCTTGGTGGTAAGTCTTAGTCCTCTCCACTCCCAGTCATTTTTACGGAGTCTCCCAAACACAGAAAACACAGAGCTGGCTTTGGCAATCCTGTTCCTGACCTCTGCGTCAATGTTCACAGCTTGTGAGAGTGTGCTGCCCCAATAGGTGAAGTTGTCAACTGCCTGTAAGCTCTGCCTCTTTACCGTAATGTGTGGTTCCTGGTAGGGTTTACCTGTTGCAGGCTGACACATTACTTCGGTCTTTTTGGTACTGATGATGAGACCGACATCAGGGACTTCTGGTTTGCTGATGACTGTGCCCTTGCCAGCACGGACCAGATAATGCAGCACGAAAAGGACTGCCTCTCAGGAGCCTGTAAGAACATACATACATACATACATACATACATACATACATACATACATGCATGGGTGCATGCATGCATACATGTATATGCATACATATACATACATACATACATACATACATACACATACATACATACTGTGACGGACGTTTCCCGTCCAGTCACAAATTTTCATGCAACCGGGCTAACCGGAAGGTAGTTGTCCGGAAGCCGGTTGAAAAGTTTACCTGACTGCTGCTCACCCGCGTACTGTTAAAACCGGGTGAGTTGAACCGGTTAGGCAGTCTCTGCAGTGATTCCGGCAATGGAACTTTCCAGAAGGCCGAAGAGGGACTCCAACCTGTTTTGGTGGCTGTCAGGTATTTATCATTCAATGTTTATTTATTAGCAAACCGAAACCGTATTCCCGTTTAGGAGCGACTGAAACTTCCTCAGCACACTTGTGAAGGATTTGTACTTTTGTTGTGTTCTGTTATCCTATGACTTGGTAGGGTAGCAAAACGAAATGCTGTCGGAAAACATGAGTAGAGGAAGTGAGTGTTAAAGGAGGTGGTCGTCAGGAAAAAAAAAACGATTTTGTTTATTCTGTTATGAACTTATGATGAAGAAGGTTTGATGTGGTTTGCGAGAAGAGGGAGAGTTTTTGTTGCTATGGATAATAAGCTCCCAGAGTGAGTGACAGAGACTTGATATGTTCTTGTTTTGATTTAGATGTGGATGAGTTATTAATTCGCTCTTGATATGAATATTGAATAGTTGTGTCTTGGTAAACACGAGTGTGTGGAAATCTTTCCCTTACATATATTAAAGTGGATGAATCTTTTGGGAAAAGATACCTTTTAAAATCTGGTGATTATATGAAATGAAATGAACATTCTTGTGTTACATGAAAAAAAGAAATGAAAATTTGTGACATGACGAAAGAGATTCATAGTTTGATGAAAAGTAATCATTAATTGTGTGTAATGAATTGTTATCATGGTTTATTGAAGAGGGTCTAAGTGGGAATCTTTTCCACAGTTTGGAAACTAGATTATGAAAGGTTTATATTGAAATCCTTTCCTGTGTTGTGTTATGATTCCGGAAAAGGGAATGATGTTGTGTTATGATTCCGGAAAAGGGAATGTTGTTGTGTTATGATTCCGGAAAAGAGAATGTTGTTGTGTTATGATTCCGGAAAAGAGAATGTTGTAGAGTTGAAGAAAGAATATGCTCATGTTTGTCTCAAGTTACAGTAAAATGTAATGTGGCTAATGAATATGAATGTAGTTGTGTGATTGTAATGAATAGTAGCCATGATAATCAAGGTAGTTAATTAGTTTCCCCCAGTAGAAGTGTTCCCTGGACTGAGGGGGACTGGCTGCTACATACTAAAGGTCAAAGCCATAGCTGTTCAACCCCCTTGTTCTCCGCTTTTGTCATCGTGGAGAGGCCGGCCTGAGTGCCGAAAACTACCCTACCTGCCACTGCGCCCGGGCTGAGCCAGTTGGGCTGGAGACGCCGCTGCTGCCAAGCCAGAGCGCCGCTCCCAAGTTCTGAACCAGCGACCTGTTGGCTAGGCCGTCGCTGCGTTGTGTTTTTTGTGTTGTTTTTTTTTTGTTTGTTTGTTTGTTTGTTTTTTTTTTTTTGTTTTTTTTTTTTTTTGTATGTGAGCCACAACTCCTGTGTGAGACTGTCGCTTTGTCGCCGGCAGAGACGTCATGAGTGTGCTAGTGACTTTGAGCCACAGCTCTGTGAAGTACTGTAAGTTCTGTGTCAGACTTGACGCTGTAATCGTCGTCCTCATCATCTTCGTCGTCTTCGTCCTCTTCATCGTCTCGACGTCTTCGTTCTTTTCATTGTTTCGTCGTCGTCGTCGTCTTCGTCGTCGTTGGAACCGGCAGCGCTAATAGATAGCGAATCATATATAGATATGTTTTGTGTCGTGCGCCCTGTTTGGCATACTTGAAGTATTATATATATATATATATATATATATATATATATATATATATATATATATATATTAGAAATAAAAACACATGAAGGGGGGGGGGGGGGGGGGGGGGAGGGACGTTGGTGCCTTTCTTTAATATGTCCTTTGGTCACTTTTCGGTCTTACGACCTTCATCAGGACCTCTGTCAGCAGTTTAAGAACATCTTAAGTTAAGAACATCTTAAAGCATAACTTAAAACGGTAAAGCCGGATGTAGAGGGCGAGGGCAGCCGAAGGGCCGGAAAAGTAAAAACAAATGTAGGAAAGGAATTCTTTAAAATCTTGACAACATCATTCCCAAAAGAACACAAAACTATTCAAAATATTCAACAAAAATACCATTAAACTATCATACTCATGTATGCCTAACCTCAAAAACATAATTGACTCATCTGACAAAATGATAAGCAGCACAACAAGAAAGGGTGACGAAAGGACATCTTGCAACTGTACTAAAAAAGAACAGTGCCCCTTAAACAACAAATGTCTTTACAACAACATTGTATACCAAGCTACGGTAACATCAGAAAATGAAAAAGAAAAATATAGGGATTACTGAAAACCACTTCAAAACCAGATACGCAAATCATAAGCAGTCCTTTAAAAAAAAAAAACAGAAAAATCAAACAGAGCTGAGTAAATACATTTGGAGACTTAAAGATAAAAAATAGACTACAGCATATCATGGAAAATCATAAAAAGAGCAACTCCATACAGCACAGCAATATCTTTAAAAAAAATGCAACTTATGCTCCACAGAAAAATGGTTAATATTATGTAACACCCACCTAGCAACTTTGAACACAAAAGTAGAAATAGTAAACAATTGCAGGCACAAATGGAAATCTTTTGTTAGCACACTCCACCTGAACAGACCCCACAAGAAACACACAGACCACACGTGCAATGAATGAAATTGTCACGGAATCAGGTACCACACGCTATAAAAGAGCGACAGCGTGCACTAGGAGGATATCCTGATGAGAGCAAGAGGAAAGAGGCTCGAAACAGCTTGTCGGTTTTTATGCTTCATTTTTTAACAGTTTTTTTTAACAGATGTTGCTCCCTAGTTGGTCGAGCGCTTTTAGATTTTTTAAGGACATTTTTATATTGTTCAAGATATATATATATATATATATATATATATATATATATATATATTTCTGTGTGTACGCCTTGTGGTTGGCGTGCCGACTATTGATGTTATTGCATTTATTATATATGTTTGTCTGATGGCTAGGGCGGCATAAAACAGTAAAAGTGTTGTTTCTGTTGCCTGACTGTCAATGTTCGGGTGAGTGGTGTGTGTATGTGAATTGGAAAAGTTGTGCATGCATCCATAATTTCTGAGTGAGAGCCAGACAGTCAGACACCCGCAGACACAACCCATTCCATCCGTAACCCATACATACATACATACATACAAGCATGCATGCATACATACATACAAGCAATCATGCATGCAAACATACATTCATACATACATACTACATACATACACACATACATACATACATACACACATACATGCATACACACACACACACACACACGCGCGCGCGCGCGCGCGCGCGCGCGCACACACACACACACACATACATGCATACATACACAGATGCATACATTCATACATGCATACACACATACATAGATACATGCAAACATACATACATACATACACATACATGCATACACACACACGCGCGCGCGCGCGTGCGCGCGCGCGCGCGCACACACACACACACATACATACATGCATACATACATACACAGATGCATACATTCATACATGCATACACACATACATAGATACATGCAAACATACATACATACATACATACATACACATACATACATACATACATACATACGTACACATACATACATGCATGCATACATACATTCATACATACATACATGAATATATACATACACACACATA
>JADBJO010000094.1:587500-597500 GCA_016801955.1 Conus betulinus | reverse complement strand
ACCTACCAGTAATAACGTGAAGCGAAGTATAAAGCACTAAAACGTAACAGTCCGTTTCAGTCACTGCAGACATACATTGTCTGTAAAATGACGACAATTTGGTCTGAGTGGACATCGTCTGTTGTATGCTGAATGATGACTTGTGTGAAGCAGACGTCATCTGGTGTGTTGTTAATGACGATTTATGTGGAGTCGATGTCACCTGATGTGATGTTGACGACAATCTGTATGAAGCAGACGTCATCTGATGTGTTGTTGACGTTGATCTGTATGAAGCAGACGTCATCTGATGTGTTGTTGACGTCGATCTGTGTGAAACAAACGTCATCTGATATGTTGTTGAGGACGATCTGTATGAAGTAGACGTCATCTGATGTGTTGTTGACGACAATCTGTATGAAGTAGACGTCATCTGATGTGTTGTTGACGACGATCTGTATGAAGTAGACATCATCTGATGTGTTGTTGAGACGACCTGTGTGAAGCAGACGTCATCTGATGTGATGTGGACGACGATTTGTGTGGATCAGATGTCCTGCAGGCAATGAATGCACTCTTCAGTGTGAACTGATTGGACTGACTTTCCAACAGCCTTCACTCCTGGTAGTAAAGCTGCCACAGTGGACACACTGGGATCATCTGGCATCGCTGCTGACGGTCTCTGTCCTGGGTTTCGGCACGGTTCAGTGATATGCATTCATCAAAGGGTTCTCCTACTTTCTCTGTCGTCCTTCTTTTGTGTCCCTTCACAGCACGTGGACATTATGGCATACAGTTCTTGCAAAGCTCCTGTGTAATGTCAGTTGGGTGTTGTTTCGTATGGCTTTTCTTGTGGACCCGTCATTGAGCACACAGTGTCGCAAACGTTGATAGTAGTTCCCTGGATATTCAGAAACCGTCGTATTCAGCATGACCTTCTCCAGCTTTCCTGCCAGGGTCATGTTTTGCATGCAGGTGGATGGAACTAACTCAGACATGCGTGAGTCTGCTCTGGCATTTGATATTCACATTCTGGCACCCCAAACGGTTTTGCTTCGATCGTTGATGCTGTCTCTCTTTACGCAGGAATCCCTGAGAACGACAAACGGTCTTCTTCAGAAGGACAACAATAGAGCCGTCAGCGACAGTTCTGGAGTTTAGTGTTAAGTGTCCAGTATGGAGTGCTGCAAGGTCGACCACGGCTTCCTGCTCTCTTTGGAAATTGACTCCTTGTTTCACCACTATGTACGTCTCTGCCGGGACTTCCACATTTTGTTATTTCGGTCTGTTTGGAAATAACAAAAAAAAAAGTCTATCACTGTTTCAAAGCATTTTATCTCTGTCTAGGTCTATGTCAGTTTTTCCACTTTCGTTATTTGGTTTTTTTTGGAAATAAACACTTTGTTTTACAACATGGCTTCCTGGTCTGTTTGGAAATGAACACCGCGTTTTACCACTGTTCAGGTCTCTGCCAAGATGTCTTTTCTTTGTTACACCATTTGAAGCGTGATCTCTGTGGGATATCTGACCACTTCTTTACCATTGAGAGTCATCCTGTAATGTGTCCCTTTTGCTCTGTTCTGTCCTATTTTCTGATTCCGAACTCACATCATTGTACCCCGTCACTGCACGTGAAGTCGTCAAAAACCAAAACCAACCACATATACGAATCATGAATCAACGGATCAATGATTCGTGCATTGAAGTTTCCGAATCTTCAAGCGACTGTTTCATTTTGGTGACGTTTAACAACAATATTTTGTAATTTAGAATCATAATTCATTTTCTATCCTCTCTGTCACTGTTTCTGTCTCTCCCTCCCTCCCCCCCTCTCTCTCTCTCTCTCTCTCTCTCTCTCTCTCTCTCTCTCTCTCTCTCTCTCACACACACACACACACACACACACACACACACACACACACACACACACACACATACACAAAACATACAGACACGCACGCACGCACGCACGCGCGCGCACGCACACACACACACACACACACACACACACACACACACACACACACACACACACACACACACGCCCTCTTGACTTCTGTCCCATCACACTACTGCTGAAACAGTTCTGTCTGGCTGTGTTTCACGATTGTTGAGGACAGCCAAGCTGGTTGAGGACACCCGTGTAAAACTGCCAGTTGAGAACAGCCATGTGAACTGCCTGTTGAGGACAGCCATGTGAACTGCCTGTTGAGGACAGCCATGTAAACTGCCTCTTGAGGACAGCCATGTAAACTGCCTGTTGAGCACAGCCATGTAAACTGCATTTTGAGGACAGCCATGCGAACTGCCTGTTTAGGACAGCCATGTAAACTGTCTGTTGAGGACACCCATGTAAACTGCTTGTAGAGGACAGCCATGTGACCTGCCTGTTAAGGACAGCCATGTAAACTGCCTGATGCGGACAGCCATGGGAACTGCCTGTTAAGGACAGCCATGTAAACTGCCTGTTGAGGATAGCCATGTAAACTGTCTGTTGAGGACAGCCATGTAAACAGCCTGTTGAGGATAGCCACGTAAACTGCCTGTTGAGCACAGCCATGTAAACTGCCTGTTGAGCATAGCCATGTAAACTGGCTGTTGAGGACAGCCATGTAAACAGTCTGTTAAGGACAGCCATGTAAACAGTCTGTTGAGGACAGCCATGTAAACTGCCTGTGACGGACAACCATGTAAACAGTCTGTTGAGGACAGCCATGTGAACATTCTGTTGAGTACAGCCTTGTAAACTGCCTGTTAAGGACAGCCATGTAAACAGTCTGTTGAGGACAGCCAAGTAAACTGCCTGTTAAGGACAGCCATGTAAACAGTCTGTTGAGGACAGCCATGTGAACATTCTGTTGAGGACAGCCTTGTAAACTGCCTGTTAAGGACAGCCATGTAAACAGTCTGTTGAGGACAGCCATGTAAACTGCCTGTTAAGTACAGCCATGTGAACAGTCTGTTGAGGACAGCCATGAGAACTGCCTGTTCAGGACAGCCATGTGAACAGTCTGTTGAGGACAGCCATATGAACTGCCTGTTGAGGACAGCCATGTAAACTGCCTGTTGAGGACAGCCATGTGAACAGTCTGCTGATGACAGCCATGTGAACTGCCTGTTGAGGACAGCCATGTGAACTGTCTGTTGAGGACTGCCATGTAAACTGCCCTGTTGAGGACAGCCATGTAAGCTGCCTGTTAAGGACAGCCATGTAAACTGCCTGTTAAGGACAGCCATGTAAACTGCCTGTTGAGGACAGCCATGCAAACTGCCTGTCGAGGACAGCCATGTAATTTGCCTGTTAAGGACAGCCATGTAAAGTGCCTGTTAAGGACAGCCATGTAAACTGCCTGTTGAGGACAGCCATGTAAACTGCCTGTCAAGGACAGCCATGTGAACTGCCTTTTAAGTACAGCCCTGTGAACTGCCTGTTAAAGACAGCCATGTGAACAGTCTGTTGAGGAAAGCCATGTAAACTGTCTGTTGAGGAAGCCATGTAAACTGCCTGTTAAGGACAGCCATGTGAACAGTCTGTTGAGAACAGCCATGTGAACTGCCTGTTAAGGACAGCCATGTGAACTGTATGCTGAGGACAACCATGTAAACTGCCTGTTGAGGACAGCCATGTAAACTGCCTGTTAAGGACAGCCATGTGAACTGCCTGTTAAGGACAGCCCTGTGAACTGCCTGTTAAGGACAGCCATGTGAAACTGCCTGTTAAGGAAACCCTCTCCTGCGCAGAATGTTCTTTAGTTTACCGCTATGTTCCAACTGAAAATGTAAAAAAAAAAAAATAAAAAGACTGTTGCACTGAATCTGTGTATCTAAACTAAACGCAATTTGCTTTCCTCTTCTCGGTCCGTATGACCCCCAATGATCAGTGAATGAATTCCACATGGTGCTGTCTCTGTCCTTACTCACTTTGACCTCTTCGTAGCGTTTTGACACAGCTGACAGGTAATGTTGCTGACAATGCTCCAGCTTCTTGCAATAGCAGCATGACGCGCTCTCCCCATCGTGATCAGATGTGCATTCAGCAGAAAAGTTTCAAGCCATCCAAGGAGAAGAATGTAGCATTGCATGAGCAGTCGAGCCGAGCCTCTTCCAAAGAGTAGCATCACGGCAGCACTGATAAACAGCCAGCTTGAGCCATTCAGAGGAATGGGGCTACTTGTGTACGGATTTAGCTGGGGGGGGGGGGGGGGGGGGGGGGGGGGATAATTATAATGTATAGGGGGGGGGGGGGGGGGGGGGGGGGGGGGGGGGAAGAAAAGAAAAAAAAAAAAAAAGAAAAAAAGGAAAGGGACAGAAAACAGGAAAGAGAAGAAGAAACACCGAGATAATTAGCACGAAGATGACAACGCCAGCGTCGACAACAACAATCATGACTAAGTGACGGCAGCCCCGATAAAATGCAATCTCAGCGAAAAAAATGTCCTGGATTCAATTCTCTCTCTCTCTCTCTCTCTCTCTCTCTCTCTCTCTCTCTCTCTGCTTGTTAAAAACTGCATCGGTGCATTTGCGTATGAACCTGTGCAGGAAACAGGGGAAAGGAAGGGAAGCGGAGGGGGTGGAGTTTATATGCGGAGGACGGATTGAGAGGGAGGCCCGTATGTATTTTTCCTTCATCCTTCTACTGTTCCTCTCTACCCCCCCCCCCCCCTCTCTCTCTCTCTCTCTCTCTCTCTCTCTCTCTCTCTCTCTCTCTCTCTCTCTCTCTCTCTCAATCCGGTGGTGTCTGATCAGTCAATATAATTTCCCTGTAATATCACTTCGATCCCCATCCTGTTCCGGCATCTCGGAGTGTTTTGCTGACAGATACGAGGTCCGTGGTTTCCTTATCGATCTAGGCGTGGTGCGGCCAGTGACGACACACGATAATAAACAATCGATCTGATGAGGTGCGCGTGCTTGTGCCACATCCAGGGATGCGCAGGGGGAGGGAGGGAGGAGGAGGGGGCGGGAGGCAGGATAGAGTTGCCGGGGGGGGGGGGGGGGGGGGGGTTTACAGTTAAAAGCGTGGATCGCGGGCATTGTGCGTGTGATGGGGGAGGACTGTATGGCTGTCGTTGTCTCTACGTTTGTTTGTCGTGACTTCTCTGTCACAGCCTCCTGTTTCTATACACTCCTCTCTGCCTGTCTTCTGTCTGTCCGTCCGTGTGTGTGTGTGTGTGTGTGTGTGTGTGTGTGTGTGTGTGTGTGTGTGTGTGTGTGTGTGTGCTTGCGCGCGCGTCCGTGCAAGCACTCGCGTGTGTGTGTGTGTTTGAAGATTTTCTGCACTCCGTTTCTTGCTATGTATGTATGTATGTATGTATGTATGGATGGATGGTGTGTGTGTGTGTGTGTGTGTGTGTGTGTGTGTGTGTGTGTGTGTGTGTGTGTGTGTGTGTGTGTGTTTTCTCTGCGTGTGTGGTAATGTGCATTTTCTGTTCAACTGGGTGCATATGTGCTGTAATAAACTCTCATTCCCGCGTCGGACTGGCCAGCCACACCCGTCGCTGTGCCAGAATAGACACCTAGAGCGCAACTCCATAGTCTTCCGAGACTGAAGGATGCCTACTAACAAACTGCATATCCAGGTGCTGTTTTGTGAAAGTTGGAGATAAATTGAGGTTTCCTTGCAGTCAAAGGTGATGAACACGGCTATGTGCAACCCCCCTGCCCACCTCCCCTTTTCAGGCCTGTATCAATAGTAACACCTGGTGCTTTCGTCCGGGGCCAACAGTAAATAAAGAAGTCATGGCCTGTTGAGAACGATGTCCGAATGTAGTACGTCACAGTGACGTTTTTTGGCGCCATGCTCATTTTCTGAGTAGGGGTGCGTGCGTTCGAGCATGTGAACACGTGTTGTGTGTTGACAGTTGTGTATGTCTTTGTTTGTATCTGGTCATACATGAGTGAATGTCCAAGAGCATGCATGTGGATGTGAGCACATGTGTAAGTACGGTGATGTATCTAGATCTACTTTACACTGCATTTAGAACTACTTTACACTGTATTTGGATGTACTTTACACTGTATCTAGATCTACTTTTACACTATTATTTAGCTCTACTTTACACACAGTATTTTCACTGGGTGTTCTATTTCATGACTTAACAGACTTACAGTGAAGGTGTAACCACAGCAATGACGTCATCATGATGATGTATTCGTTCGTTCATTCTTCGCTCAGTGTAATGTCGGGAAGTGTGAAAGGTGGTCAGTGTGGCTGACAATTTTCCTCTCTCAATATCAGTATGACTTGACAATGTTCCCTCTCCATGTCAGATGAAAAAAGCAATCAGAAGTCTTCATCGTCATGGCGATGTTGCCCAGGTCATTCCCACGTTGATCCTGTATTGTCATTCACAATGGCCCGGTCCTGTTCTCTGCCTCACGGTCCGTGCCCCCAGGCCCTGTAATGATGGGGATCAGATTCACAGTGCTTCACGCCACCTGAACACAACACTTCAGAGACGTGGATCGCTACACGGCTATTGGGGGGTATCGGATGTAGATTAACGGATATTGTCTCTGGCGTGTAATCAAAGTCTGCCACACACGCTTTTGGTCCGGGGGGGGGGGGGGGGGGGGGGGGGGGGGGGGGGGGGGGGGGGGGGGGGGGGGGGGGGTGGACTTGAAGGCAGGTGTGCCACTGATGAGTTCACGGCGACGGCTGATTGCTTGGTATTTGACCATACAACGCTGCTGGTGACTAGACTGAGCTTTGGCCTTGATGTCACGTCTGATTGTAGCTATTGTAGGTCACTGCTGACTGTCTATGGCCTTGACGTCGCGTCTGATTGTAGCTATGGTATGTCACTGCTGACTGAGGCTATTGTCTATGGCCTTGATGTCACGTCTGATTGTAGTTATTGTTGTCACTGCTGAATGAGACTATTGTCTATGGCCTTGATGTCACGTCTGATTGTAGCTATTGTATGTCACTGCTGACTGTCTATGGCCTCGATGTCACGTTTGATTGAAGTTATTGTATGTCACTGCTGACTGAGGCTATTGTCTATGGCCTTGATGTCACGTCTGATTGTAGTTATTGTATGTCACTGCTGACTGAGGCTATTGTCTATGGCCTTGATGTCACGTCTGATTGTAGTTACTGTATGTCACTGCTGACTGAGGCTATTGTTTATGGCCTTGATGACACGTCTGATTGTAGCTATTGTAGGTCACTGCTGACTGTCTATGGCCTTGATGTCACGTCTGATTGTAGTTATTGTATGTCACTGCTGACTGAGGCTATTGTTTATGGCCTTGATGACGCGTCTGATTGTACCTATTGTAGGTCACTGCTGACTGTCTATGGCCTTGATGTCACGTCTGATTGTAGTTATTGTATGTCACTGCTGACTGAGACTATTGTCTATGGTCTTGATGTCACGTCTGATTGTAGCTTATTGTATGTCACTGCTGACTGTCTATGGCCTTGATGACACGTCTGATTGTAGCTATTGTATGTCACTGCTGACTGTCTATGGCCTTGATGTCACGTCTGATTGTAGGTATTGTATGTCACAGCTGACTGTCTACGGCCTTGTGTCATTTCTGATTGTAGCTATTGTATGTCACTGCTGACTGAAACTATTGTCTATGGCCTTAATGTCACGTCTAATTGTAGCTATTGTATGTCACTGCTGACTGTCTATGGCCTTGATGACACGTCTGATTGTAGCTATTGTATGTCACTGCTGACTGTCTATGGCCTCGATGTCACGTTTGATTGAAGTTATTGTATGTCATTGCTGACTGAGGCTACTGTCTATGTCCTTGATGTCACGTCTGATTGCAGCTGTTACATCTCACAGCTGACTGAGCCTATTGTCTATGGATTTGATGTCACGTCTGATTGTAGCTATTGTATGTCACTACTGACTGAGGGCTATTGTCTATGGCCTTAATGTCACGTCTGATTGTAGCTATTGTATGTCACAGTTGACTGTCTATGGCCTTGATGTCACGTCTGATTGTAGCTATTGTATGTCACTGCTGACTGAAGCGATTGTCTATGGCCTTAATGTCACGTCTGATTGTAGCTATTGTATCTCACAGCTGACTGTCAATGGCCTTGATGTCACGTCTGATTGTAGCTATTGTATGTCACTGCTGACTGACGCTACTGTCTATAGCCTTAATGTCACGTCCGATTGTAAATATCTTATGTCAGTGCTGACTGTCTACGGCCTTGATGGCACGTCTGATTGTAGCTATTGTATGTCACAGCTGACTGAGACTATTGTCTATGGCCTTGATGTCACGTCTAATTGTAGCTATTGTATGTCACTGCTGACTGAGGCTATTGTCTATAACCTTGATGTCACGTCTGATTGTAGCTATGGTATGTCACAGCTGACTGAGCCTATTATCTATGGCCTTGATGTCACGTCTGATTGTAGCTATTGTATATCACTGCTGACTGAGTCTATTGTCTATGGCCTTGATGTCACGTCTGATTGTAGCTATTGTAGGTCACTGCTGACTGAGTCTATTGTCTATGGCCTTGATATCAGGTCTGATTACAGCTACTGTATCTCACAGCTGACTGTCTATGAACTTGATGACACGTCTACTTGTAGCTATTATATGTCACAGCTGACTGTCTATGGCCTTGATGTCAAGTCTGATTGTAGATATCGCATGTCACAGCTGACTGCGATTATTGTCTACGGCCTTGATGTCACATCTGATTGTAGCTATGGTATGTCACATGTGACTGAGCCTATTTTCTATGGCCTTTTTCTCACATCCGATTGCAGCTATTGTACGTCACTGCTGACTGTCTATGGCCTTGCTATCACGTCTGATTGTAGCTATTGTATGTCACTGCAGTCTGTCTATGGCCTTGATGTTACGTCTGATTGTAGCTATTGTATGTCACTGCTGACTGAGACTATTGTCTATGGCCTTGATGTCACGTCTGATTGTAGCTATTGTATGACACAGCTGACTGTCTATGGCCTTGATGTCACGTCTGATCGTAGCTATTGTAGGTCACTGCTGACTGTCTATGGCCTTGATGTCACGACTGATTATAGCTATTAAGTCACAGCTGTCTGTGTATGGCCTTGATGTCACGTCTGATTGTAGCTATTGCCTGCCACTGCAGACTGAGGCTATTGTCTATGGCCTTGATGTCACGTCTGATTGTAACTGTGGTATGTCACAGCTGACTGAGACTATTGTCTATGGCCTTGTTTTCACGTATGATTGTAGTTATTGTATGTCACTGCTGACTGAGGGCTACTGCCTATGGCCTTGATGTCACATATGAATGTAGCTATGGTATTCCACAGCTGACTGAGACTTTCACTGCTGACTGTAGCTATGGTTCTATGACTGCTGACTGAGGCTGTCCCTGCTGACTGAGGCTGTCCCTGCTGACTGAGGCTATCACTGCTGACTAGGCTATTCTCTGCCAGTGATTACAGAGGCTACTGTCTGTCACTGCTGACTGAGGCTATCATCCTATCACTGCTGACTGAGGCTATCACTGCTGACTGAGGCTATCGTGCTATCACTGTTGACTGAGGCTATCACTACTGACTGAGGGCTATCATGCTATCAATGTTGACTGAGGCTATCATCATATCACTGCTGACTGAGGCTATCACTGCTGACTGAGGCTATCACTACTGACTGACGCTATCACTGCTATCACTACTGACTGACTGAGGCTATCATCCTATCACTGCTGACTGAGGCTATCACTGCTGACTGAGGCTATAATCATATCACTGCTGACTGAGGCTATCACTGCTAAACTGAGGCCATCACTGCTGACTGAGGCTATCGTGCCATCACTGCTGACTGACGCTATCATCCTATCACTGCTGACTGAGGCTATCATCCTATCACTGCTGACTGAGGCTACCACTACTGACTGTGGCTATCGTGGTATCACTGCTGACTGAGGCTATCATCCTAGCACTGCTGACTGGGCTATCACTGCTGCCTGAGGCTATCGTGGTATCACTGCTGACTGACTGAGGCTATCATCCTAGCACTGCTGACTGGGCTATCACTG
>JADBJO010000094.1:560000-582500 GCA_016801955.1 Conus betulinus | reverse complement strand
CAGTGTGGTGTGAAGGAACAGTGTGATGTGAAGGAACAGTGTGATGTGAAGGAACAGTGTGGTGTGTTGTGTTGAACAGTGTGGTGTGAAGGAACAGTGTGGTTTGAGTTGAACAGTGTGATGTGAAGTGAACAGTGTGATGTGAAGGAACAGTGTGTGTGTGTGATGTGTTGAACAGTGTGATTTGAAGGAACAGTGTGGTGTTGAATTGTGCTGAAGGAACAGTGTGATGTGAAGGAACAGTGTGATGAAGGAAGGAACAGTGTGGTGTGTTTGTGTGCTGAACAGTGTGATGTGAAGGAACAGTGTGATGTGAAGGAACAGTGTGGTGTGAAGGAACAGTGTGGTGTTTGTGCTGAACAGTGTGATGTGAAGGAACAGTGTGGTGTGAAGGAACAGTGTGGTATTTTGTGAAGGAACAGTTTGATGTGAAGGAACAGTGTGGTGTGAAGGAACAGTGTGGTATTTGAAGAACAGTGTGATGTGAAGGAACAGTATGGTGTGTGATGTGAAGGAACTGACAGTGTGATGTGAAGGAACAGTGTGTGTTTTGTGTGTTGAACAGTGTGATGTGAAGGAACAGTGTGATGTGAAGGAACAGTGTGGTGTGTTGTGTGAACAGTGTGATGTGAAGGAACAGTGTGGTGTGTGTTTGTGTTGAACAGTGTGATGTGAAGGAACAGTGTGATGTGAAGGAACAGTGTGTGTGTTGTGTTGAACAGTGTGATGTGAAGGAACAGTGTGGTGTTTTGTGTTGAACAGTGTGATGTGAAGGAACAGTGTGATGTGAAGGAACAGTGTGGTGTTTTGTGTTGAACAGTGTGTGTGAAGGAACAGTGTGGTGTTTTGAAGGAACAGTGTGATGTGAAGGAACAGTGTGATGTGTGAAGGAACAGTGTGATGTGAAGGAACAGTGTGGTGTGTTGTGTTGAACAGTGTGATGTGAAGGAACAGTGTGGTGTTGTGTTGAACAGTGTGATGTGAAGAACAGTGTGATGTGAAGGAACAGTGTGATGTGAAGGAACAGTGTGTGGTGTGTTGTGTTGAACAGTGTGATGTGAAGGAACAGTGTGGTGTGGTGTGTTGAACAGTGTGATGTGAAGGGACATGTTTTGTGCGTGTTGTGTGCCACTACTCTTTCTCCACTGCATAGCCACCCCCACCCTCAATCACCCCTCGTTCCCCGTCACACACACACACACACACACACACACACACATACACACACACACGCGCGCGCGCGCCTAGACACAACAAATAACAACAACAATAGTGATAATAATCACCGAAAACATACCGACAAGAAACCGACATTACTCAGCCATGATCAGTGTCCAACAGTTTCGCAATGATAATGTATTTGGCTTGGAACCGAAATGTGCAAGCTGATAAGCGTGTAGTCACGATCTTTGCCTGTGTGCTGTTTACGTCCACCACTTAGGGTGCTACACTTCTTCACAGCGCCGCAGCTGGGTCCACTCACCACTGAGTCAGTCGCCCAACTGCGACACTCTGTTTTGTGACACTCTCATATAGCAGTCCAAAAATAGGACACAACCCTCAATAACAACAACATTCCGTATATGGGGAATATTATGATCGCGAAAACCAATCGCGATCGAGAAAATAGGCATTAAAATATAAACGGCGCTATCGGTTGGGAATTCCTAGCGTGCCGAGAAAATGTCCCAATCAATTTGATTGGCTACGCGTTCACGTTCCCACAGCGCGCTGTACACACACATTTCATGTCGAAGTACCGATTGAGGCTCGCGCGGGTTCTGCATGAATGACTAGCTGTTGCGACCGACTTGTCAAGCCTGCAAATGTCGCCCGAAAGGTGACGATAAAAGTGACAGTGACACACGCCCGGGACCCAGGGAGGACGACAGAGGTTAGTGGTGGTGTGAGTGGTGGCCCGCCATGGATGTGCTCCCCAGTGGCAACATTTTCCGGGAGCTGCAAGTTGTTCACGAAACCGGCTACTTCTCCGCGCAGCCGTCGTTGGAAGACCGATGGCAACAGGTTAGAACTTGCCTCCCAGGCTGTCATTTCTGCTTCGTCTGACCTCTTTTTTTTCTATCGACCCTATTCCCATGACCCACTAAGCGTAACTGCAAGTGTTGGACTGTGTGGCTGGCGAAGAGGGTTGATGCTGGAGGTGAAACATGCAGGACACGGAAAGTTGACAGACCGCCACTTGTGCCTCCACACAGCTCGCGATGTAAGCGCATGCAAGTGACTCATCTTTGGCGAGCCGTGCATTCGCCGTGTCAAGTTTGTGTACATGGGGCACGGATAGTTTGGTGAAGTCGGCGCTGTGACGGGTACTGCTTCTAGCATATGACCAGGTTGTAGTGACTTTGGGGTACAGAACACTGATGAGATTTCGAGAAAGCCCTGTCTTGAACGAGAAACACCAGATCTCGTAATGAAACGAAGCGCACTTCCTGGATTAGTGGGACATCTCAATGTGAAGTCAGAAACCAACTCCCCCCAACTCGACCCCTTCCTTCCCACCCAGCCACCCCCCCCCCCCCCCCCCCCCCCCCGCCCCGCCATCCCCCTTCACCACAAAAATGCAATTCAATGTTCTCACCCTCATTTTGAGAGAGAGAGAGAGAGAGAGAGAGAGAGAGAGAGAGAGAGAGAGAGAGATAACTATGCTTTTTGGAGTATAAGGAAAACGGGAAAGGGTGCAGTGGGTGGGGAGGGGGCAGGTATGGGGAGGGAGACTGTTTAGATTTGACAAGATGCACAGGGAAATTAAGATATATATTTTTAGAACTGATCAGTGAAACTTACAGTTTGAATAAAGAACACTGATGAGATTTTGAGAAAGCCTGGTCTTGAACGAGAAAACAACATATCTCATAATGAAACAAAACAAGTGCACATCCTGGATTAGTTGGGACATCTCAGTGTGAAGTAGGGACATCTGAGTGTTGATGCAAGAGGTGAAGCCCGCAGTAGGACACTTTACATGTTTCACCTCCAGCATCTACACTCGTAGCAAGAAGAGGACCCAAGAGGTTGAAATGCATTGTTTTGTCCTGTACTTTGTTTGTACGTGTCCTTGGCAGTAACCTACTCCCTCTTTTTAATAAAAAAAAAATTGTACAGTTTATTATTACTGAATTAACATGTAGAGAAAACAGATGGGAAACACTCTGCTAAACTACCAACAAACACTTTCTAAAGATATGTAAACTGATTTAAGATTTGGGTGCATTCAGTTGTTTATGTGTTTTGTTAGTGATTTATTGTCACTGTCACATAATCACCTGACTCAGTTTTGTGTGCACTGTTGACACAGTCGCTGCTGTCAGTGTCATTTTATGTCTTGTAAAGTTTGCTTATGTTGCTTCTTGAGTATATCTGGCTGGAGGCAGCAGCAATCAGTCCAGATATGGTATGTATATAGTTTGTCTGTAAATAATGCCTTCTTAGTGAGGAGGGAAGATCAGGGCAAGAAATTCCCAAGTAATTTTTAGTTGTCCTTGGGACAAGCAGATAAAAAAATGTTTTCCACTTACCCATACTCTGATTTCTGCTCGCGTCCCCCCCCCCCCCCCCCCCCTCCCTCCTTAGATTGATCTCTTATACAAGCAGTTAAATGTAGAGCAGTAAACTCTCTCTCTCTCTCTGTCTCTGTCTCTGTCTCAGTGTCTTTCTCTCCTCCCCTTTTCCTCTCTCTCTGTCTCACCTACCACTCACTCACACACACACGCATGCATGCATGCACAAGTGCACACACGTGCATGCACACATCTTTCAATAAACAAAAAATGACAGAGAATGCTTAACCAGCACTTTTCTATACTGTGCCACTGTAACATTTCATTAACCAGTTGGTATGAAAATCCTGCACTTAATTTTCTAGTGCAGCTGGAAAAAACCTTGATGCATTGTTCATTTTATTCTGTTCTGTGTGTGTACTTCCTCATTCAAGGTAGGTTGTCTGTAGCTTGATGGTTTCTGTGACTAGCTGAATGTGAAGCAGGACAAACAAACTGTTTATCAGGTGGCTGACAGCTCAATAGCCAGTATAGGTGATGTAACTAATGGTCGATGCTGTAGATGGTAGACATTTCACTTTTACTATAGTTTCAGTCTGTGTGCTTGGCATGTAAATGATGTATATATGTGTGTGTGCCGTGTGTGTGTGTGTGTGTGTGTGTGTGTGTGTGTGTGTGTGTGTGTGTGTGTGTGACGTGTTTGTGTGTGTGTGTGTGTTTGTCCTTCATTTAACGTCTATCCACTATTCGTGATATTAGACAAATGTGTGTGTGTGTGAGTGTATACATGTGTGAGTTTGCGCGCGTGTGTGTGTGTGTGTGTGTGTGTGTGTGTGTGTGTGTGTGTGGTGAGTGTACATGTGTGAGTTTGTGTGTGTGTGTGTGTGTGTGTGTGTGTGTGTGTGTGTGTGTGTGTGTACAACTTAATTCTCAGAGTCAGAGTAAAAAAAATGCATACTGTTGTTCTTCATTCCCACTTCTTAATAATAATATAGTTCATGTATCCATCAGCTATAAATCCTGCATAGTGTGGTCGTGAAACTTAGCAGATCAATGCAGTTAGCCATGGACTAGCCCACACACAGTGACACTTTGATGAAACTGAAACTGATATCATGCAGAGATAACCTTGAGGCAGACCTCACAGTTCAGTTGTACTTTGCAAACTGTATTCTGCACTCCATGGATGGAAAGGCTGCACCATTACAGATAGGCTGCGCCTGAATAGAAGGCTTGCACTGTATAGAAGACCTGCACTGTATCCACAGGGTGCAAAATGTTGGGGCCCTGAGCTCAACAGGGAAGGAAGGCGTATTACATAATCCCCACACGCCTTTCTTACACACTCCAACATTCCCCATCCTTCCCCATCATTTCCCAATCTCCGATCATCATTCCTCACCTGAAAAAAAAAAAAAAAAAAAAAAAAAAAAAAAGCAAGGAAAAAAAAACAACAAGAAAACAAAAACAAAGAAGAAAGGAAAACAAGTTGATGCCCGACTATGTATGTTTCTGTTAGCCTCAACTTTTTTTTTCTTAAAACAAATCTAGAACAGAGAACAAGTTGCGTTGCATCTTATTTTGAGTATGAGCCATTAAAACCTGAAAAGAGAGACAATTTTCATGCAGTCTCCATGGTAGTTTGATTTCCTGATTGTTATTATGTTAAACAGGTGAAAAATGGTGACTTTGCCAGTAGGACCAGATGATAGATATGAACAGTGTAATTACACAACTCAAATGGATGTTTGCAGGCCTACCACATCCTCATAAGGTCATAGATATGCACAGTGTGGTTACACAACTCAGCCTGGATGTGTTTGCAGGGCTACCTCATCCTCATAAGATCAAGGAATTCAGAAATGTGTAAAGCTGAGAAACTGAGAAAAAAGACAGGCAAGGAGAAAAAGAAAGGAAACCAGTGCCCCTCTTACTCCTCCAATCCTTTGGAAATTCAGGGGATTTTGTTGCTTGTCAGGGGAGCCAAGTCAGATGAGGGGTGGAGATTCAGACATAACATTGTACACTATGCCTCATGGAGACATGACACTGTACACTGTGCCTCATGGAGACATGATACTGTATACTGTGCCTTATGGAGATTCAGACATGACACTGTACACTGTGCCTAATGGGGACATGACACTGTACTACACTGTGCCTCATGGAGATTCAGACATGACTCTGTACACTGTGCCTCATAGAGATTCAGACATGACACTGTACACCATGCATCATGGAGATTCAGACATAACACTGTACACTGTGCTTCATTGAGATTCAGACATGACACTGTACACTGTGTCTCATGGAGATTCAGACATGACAGTGTACACTGTGCCTCATGGAGACATGACACTGTACACTGTGCCTCATGGAGACATGACACTGTATACTGTGCCTTATGGAGATTCAGACATGACACTGTACACTGTGCCTAATGGGGACATGACACTGTACTACACTGTGCCTCATAGAGATTCAGACATGACACTGTACACCATGCATCATGGAGATTCAGACATAACACTGTACACTGTGCTTCATTGAGATTCAGACATGACACTGTACACTGTGTCTCATGGAGATTCAGACATGACAGTGTACACTGTGCCTCATGGAGACATTACACTGTACACTGTGCCTCATGGAGATTCAGACATGACACTGTACACTGTGCCTCATGGAAATTCAGACATGACACTGTACACTGTGCTTCATGGAGACATGACACTGTATACTGTGCCTCATGGAGATTCAGACATGACACTGTACACCGCATCATGGAGACATGACTGATACTGTATACTGTGCCTCATGGAGATTCAGACATGACACTGTACACCGAGCATCATGGAGACATGACACACTGTATACTGTGACTTATGAAGATTCAGACATGACACTGTGCACTGTGCCTCATGGAGACATGACACTGTATACTGTGCCTCATGGAGATTCAGACATGGCACCCGTGCACTGTGCCTTATGGAGACATGACACTGTATACTGTGCCTCATGGAGATTCAGACATGGCACCGTGCACTGTGCCTTATAGAGATTCAGACATGACACTGTGCACCATGCATCATAGAGATTCAGACTTGACACTGTACACTGTGCCTCATGGAGATTCAGACAGTGGAGATTCAGACATGACACTATACACTGTGCCTCATAGAGATTCAGACATGACACTGTACACCATGCATCATGGAGATTCAGACATGACACTATACACCACACACATCATGGAATGTGGGCTTTCACTTCACATGTGTCAGCCATCACAAAGTAAAAGTGAAACAGAAAATAAAAAAGTTTGAGCCAACCTGCTGCTGCTACTGTTTTTTTTTTTTTTTTTTCCATCCATGTTATTGTTACAAAGACTGTTTTTGTGGGCCTTATAGTGAGTCTTTGATCATAATATATATATATATATATATATATATATATATATATATATATATATATATATATATATATATATGTGTGTGTGTGTGTGTGTGTGTGTGTGTGTGTGTGTGTGTGTGTGTTTGTTTTTGTGTTTTGTTGGTTTCAAATTCCTTTTCACTTCACTTTGAATCTTTTCTAATCTCATCATCTTCAGAACAGCGTGGCATTGACCCAGAAAAGGGTTCACATTATGAACCAGATGACCCCTTGTAAGGTCATTCACTAAAAGTCGATGCCTTTCAGCTTCAGCAGACTGAAACTACACACCCTACAGACTTGGAAGAATCTGTGTCAGAAATTGAAAAAAAAACAACAAAAAACGTTTCCCTGAACATAGCAAATGAAAAAAGGGAAGATACAAGAAAGGTCAATTTTTCTGCCTTTTTTTTTTTTTCTTTTTCTTTCTTTTCTTCTTCTTTTGAGGGAAAAAAAGTGCTTTACATGAAGCTGAACAAACAATCTGTCTGCCATTGCCACTGTCTGTTGCTATTTTGATCCTAATGAGTGCTTTCCCCTTGAAAGACTCAGGAATGCAGTCAGGTGCACTAGTGTTTGCTCTGTAAGTGCCTCACCACAGCCTCTCTGTCAATGAAGCATTATTTTTTTGAGTGCATGTGTTGTGTTGCAACACAATACAAAAGTGTATTAGTTCTAGTCGTGAGCAAACATTTATTTTTATTGTCAGAGATGGTCCCCATAATCAAACAGAATTACTGTGTAATACTGTGTAAAATACTTGAACTGAAAGATGTTAAAATAACTAAAATGTTCTCTTGTTTTCTTTTTTTTCCCCCCTTTCTTTATGGGTTTACCGTTAGAACATAGTGCAACCAGTGTGTGTGTTTGTGTTGTGTGTGTGAGTGTGTGCGCACATGTGTGTGTATGTGTGTGTGTGTGTGTGTGTGTGTGTGAGTGTGTGTGTGTGTGTGTGTGTGTGTGTGTTTTGCGTGAGCGTGTGTGTGTGTAAGGTAAGGAACGGTAATGTTGCTTATATAAGTTATAGCCTAGCCGGCTGCAAAGGGCCATATCAAGTCTGTCACCATGTTAAAATCAACTCAGTCCTCAAAAAAAAAAAAAAAAAAACAACAACAAAAAACAACAAAAAAAAAAAAAAACCTTCACACATCTGTGTAAAATGCATCTTCTAAGCATACCAGAAACTTCGTTAAAAATCTTTTCTTCTGTAAAATCCTAGATCAGATGTGGGTGTGTGTGAGACTGTTGAACACACTTGTGAGTGTTACTTATGGTTGTTACTGTGCATCGTTTACTGCTGCTGTTGCCCATGGCAGTATGTGTTATGAGTATACATGTGTGTGTACATATGTATCTCTGTGTGTGCACATATATGTATGTTTGTGTGTGCTCCTGTGTGATGGTCTCTTACAAAACTGCTTTTTGAAATTCAGAATACAAGATTTGACCTGGTTGATATAAAAAACACTGCACACTGACCATGACTTTTCCATGTTTTGTGTATGGTGGATTGTCTGAACCAATGACCACTTAATAGCTGATGGCTAGAGCATTTGTGATGAGCAGTGAGCCGAGCGGTATTACACTACTAACCCATGACTAGTGGGCAGTATTACAACACTAACCCGTGACTAGTGAGCAATATTACACTACTAATCCATGACTAATGAGCAGTATTACACTACTAACCCATGACTAGTGAGCAGTATTACACTACTAACCCATGACTAGTGAGCAGTATTACGATACTAAACCGTGACTAGTGAGCAGTATTACACTACTAACCCATGACTAGTGAGCAGTATTACACTACTAACCTGAGCAGTATTACAATACTAATCCGTGACTAGTGAGCAGTATTACACTACTAAACCCATGACTAGTGAGCAGTATTACAATTTTACAGTACTAAACCGTGACTAGTGAGCAGTATTACACTACTAGACCATGACTAGTGAGCAGTATTACACTATTAACCCATGACTAGTGAGCATTATTACAACACTAGTCCATGACTAGTGAGCAGTATTGCAACACTAATCCATGACTAGTGAGCAGCATTACACTACTAACCTGTGACTAGTGAGCAGTATTACAACACTAATCCATGACTAGTGAGCAGTATTGCAACTCTAAACCATTACTCATTCAGTAGTTCAAAATACGAGAATAGTTAAATCGTATTCAATTATTTATGACTGAAACATAAAAAATATAAACATTAACAATGATGGTGGAACTGGACACACGTACTGAAACTAATTGTATGTCAGCGGACAGACGTACTGAAACTAATTGTATGTCAGTGGACGAACATGAAGCAAATTGTAATGTCAGTGGACCGACATACTGATACAAATTGTATGTCTTACTTGATATATAATATGTTAAAGGGAGCCAGGACATTGCACTTGGTGTGGGAATGGATTTACTCCCCTCCCATCTGGGGACATAACAGCAATCAACAGACAGCAACGAGGGAGAAAGTTCCCCTGCACATAGTTCCCCACAGACAAAGAACTCGAAATGTGTCTTCCGACATTATCGAGGTCATGTGTAGTTCAATAATCATAATCGTAGCGTGTGTTCCCCATCTGTGCCAAATTATTCAGGATACGCTAAACACGTGACCGTTTGGTTATTACTATTCTTATAATTATTGTAGGTACTGTCGCTAAAATTATAGTAAAAAGTCAGAAGTCTTTTTTTTTTTACAAAACAACGAACAATCACAGTTGCGCACTTATAGGTGAAGAACGAAAGTCACACACACACACACACACACACACACACACACACATATATATATATATATATATATATATAATATATATATATATATATATATAAACTAATAAATTCCAAGGATAAGTACCGAGCACCATTCCAGCAACTTACAGAGCAGTTTGGTGTTGCAATGACTGCAAGAAATATTGAATTATAAACAAAATTGCTCTTATGTCTTAGATTGTAGAAATAGGGGGGTGATCTGCAGTGGTAGATAATTCTGCCTGACAGTATGTGCTTGAGTGGGTGAATGGGCAATAATAAATGCTTCTCAAAATGAACCTTCAGCAAGCTTATAATCTCCGAAGTGGGAGACAATCTCCAATGGGGAGGAAGCTCACTAACATACAACTCCTGGTCAGATACCGGTATTTTCGAAACCTGGTTGTTTCTCCTCAGTGACCGCGGACCGTGGTGTATATATATATCTATATATATATACACCAGTATGATTCTTAAGATCTCATAAGTCCAGGTGTTTTGAGTATGATACCTTCCACGCGGTAATTAAACAACTCAGTTTGATTCATAATGAAATCTCCATTAAGTCCTGATGTGTTATATATGTACCACATTAAGAAGTGTTGTTTCTGTTAACATTGGCTACCCCTGGCCCCATTTACCTCCACACCCCCTCGCCCCTCCTACCTTCTTCCCCTTCTTCTCTCCCCCTTTCCCCGTCTGTGCCGTCACCAGTTCAGTGAGCATATCTTTAAGCTGCCGTGAGTGTGGCCTGTAGGAGGGGATTAAATAGAGCCCTGCTTTCCTGGGGTCGTCATTGGGTACTATCCTGTGGGGTCTTATTGGTTACTTTCCTGTGGGGGTCATCATTGGGTACTTTCCTGTGGGGTCGTCATTGGGTCCTTTCCTGTGGGGTCATCATTGGGTACTTTCCTGTGGGGTCGTCATTGGGTACTTTCCTGTCAGTCATTGGATCCTTCATGTGGGTCCTTTTGGGTACTTTCCTGTGGGGTCGTCATTGGGTACTTTCCTGTGGGGTCGTCATTGGGTACTTTCCTGTCAGGTTTTCATTGGGTCCTTTCCTGTTGGGTCGTCATTGGGTACTTTCATGTGGGGTCGTTATTGGGTACTTTCCTGTGGGGTCGTCATCAGGTACTTTACTGTCAGGTCGTCATTGGGTATTTTCCTGTGGGGTCGTCATTGGGTACGTTCCTGTCAGGTTGTTATTAGGTACTTTCCTGTCAGGTCGTCATTAGGTACTTTCCTGTCAAGTCATCATTAGGTACTTTACTGTCAGGTCGTCATAAGGTACTTTCATGTGCGGTCGTCATTAGGTACTTTCCTGTGGGGTCGTCATTAGGTACTTTCCTGTCAGGTCGTCATTAGGTACTTTCCTGTCAAGTCATCATTAGGTACTTTCATGTGGGGTCGTCATTAGATACTTTCCTAGGGGGTCGTCATTAGGTACTTTCCTGTGGGGTCTTGTCTAGGTACAGCCCCATTGAAAGGCCTTACAAGAGACTAACCCGAGAGGACATATGAGCGCATACATGATGCAGCAGTGTAGTGTGTGCATAATGTAAGTCAGCCATCGTAAATTGAGAAGGAAATCTTTTGGATCAATTGTTTTTAGCCTGATGTTGATTTTATCCTCTCTCTGTCTCTGTCCCTCTATCTCTCTCTCTCTCTCTCTCTCTCTCTGGGTGGCTGGCTGTCTCTCTCTCTCTCTCTCTCTCTCTCTCTCTCTCTGTGTCTGTCTGTCTGTCTGTCTGTCTCTCTCTCTCTCTCTCTCTCTCTCTGCACCCGTCCTCCCTTCCTCTTTCTTTCTCCTCCCTCCTCTCTCCCTCCCACCTTCTCTCCCCCAGCCCCGAAAGAAAATATAGACATTATTGTATTGCTGATGTCATGTTTAGTTAATGTAGACAACAGAGACGTCAAATTGCAGTGGCGAAGTTTACGTTTGTCAAGTGACTTACTTCTGAAACGTACTACTAGTACTACTATCTCCTGAAAACACAACTATAATTTTCATAAGATAGTAGTAATACTACTAACTTACGAAAATTATTAATGTTTTCAATCACTACTATCTTATGAAAATTGTAGTAGTGTTTTTCAGAAGATAGTAGTAGTATTAATAACGTTTCAGAAGTTAGTAGCTTGGCGTTGTGACTGTCTAGTGAAATGATCCCGGTGTGAAATTATGTCCCCTTTCTTAATATTATTATTCAGGGTCACTGATCGATGGTCATTTGGCCTATTAGTGTGTAGAACGAGTTTATGTGAACAATTTAATGACGTTTCTGACCAGTGGTCAATATTAACCAGTAGTATTTTGGCCCACATTCACTGTTTTACAGCTAGTTAGTGTAGAACGAGTTCAGGTGAACAATTTATGACGTTTCTGACCAGTGGTCAGTGTCCTTGACCAGTGGTAATTTTTGCCTAATTTCACTGTTTGACTGCCTCTCTCTCTCTCTCTCTCTCTCTCTCTCTCTCTCTCTCTCTCTCACACACACACACACACACACACACACACACACACACACACACAAGTTTACAGCAGAAATTAGCAGTCAAACAGTGAAATGAGGCAAAAATGACCACTGGGCAGTGACACTGACCACTAGTCAGCAACATCATAAATTGTTGACCTGAACTCATTCTACACTAATTAGCTGTCAAACAGCAAAATTTTGCCAAAATGACCACTGGAGTGACACTGACCACCGGGTCAGGAGCGTCATGAATTGTTCACATGAACTTGTTTTACACTAACTAGCAGTCAAACAGTGAAATTGGGTCAAAATGACCTCTGGTCAATGACATTGACCACTGGTCAGAAACGTCATAAATTGTTCACATGAACTCGTTCCACACTAACTAGCTGTCAAACAGTGAATTTGGGCCAAAATTACCACTGGTCAGTGACACTAACCACTGGTCAGAAACGTCATAAATTGTTCACATGAACCAGTTCCACACTAACTAGCTGTCAAACAGTGAATTTGGGCCAAAAGGACCCACTGGTGAATGATATTGATTACTGGTCAACCACAACATGAATTATTCACATGAACTGGTTCTACACTAACTAGCTGTCAAACAGTGGAAGTGGGGAAAAAAAAAAACGACCACTGGTCAATGACACTTACCATTGGTCAGCAATGTCATTGTTACGGATGGTGTGTGCGGTGCGTGTTTTGCTGTCTGACTCCCGTTCTCAAAAGTTTGGATGCGTGTAATAATTATTCCCTACGCACACCCACACCATTCGCACATGGATAGCCAGGCAACACACGAGTTAACTTTTTTCTTTATAATTATGCTGCCTGAACCATCAAAATATACATTCATGTGAACTGGTACAAATCAACATATGTCACTACATAGCTATACATAGATCAAGCTGTCAATACATAGGAACTTCATTATTATCAGATATCAGCGTTCATATTACATATCTTGATATCACTCACAGATCTCGCCGGCGCCGTCCACAGTGTCTCACATATACAGTCAACACACTCGGTCCCACAGTACTCAAGCCACAGTCTACAACACTAAAAGAAGGCAAAGAAGGATAACCAAAGGTCCCCCACACAATAAGCACGGCTGTTCATAAACACAAACAGGTTCTCCACACAGCAAGCACAATAAATTACGTCGAACTATCAGAAGAAGAACCGCAGATTCACATTCACATTAATCCATAGCAGAAGAATCGCAGATCCACAATGCAAAGCAATCCATAGAAGAAGAACCGCAGATTCACAAGGCACAGTAAACCATTGAATCCCCGGCGAACACGATTTCAGCAAAGTTCCATAGAACACAATAAACTTCAATTCGACGAATTGTTGATCTAAAACAAAATTTGATTAGCCTCTCCTTGTATTGATATTACAATGTTCACATCAATAAACTCAGCCCCCGACACACGTGAGGTGGTACAATTAGAGCATATAAATATTCTTGCAGGAGTTTTAAGTCACTCTCCGCGACACAGCATTCACAACAATTTTATAACAAATAAATTTCCCGGTACATATTTCGCTGGTACCATCATCAGAAGTATCGCACATACACAGTGAACATCGACGCACTACTGACTTGAAAGTCAGGCTCTCCACATAGTATTACTATGGAGAAAACGATTAAAACAAAATAAAATAGGCTGGACACCCAAGCCTCGGCCGTTAATTCTTGCTCGCTTCTCTCGTCAATATTATTATTTCGTCATGTAGTTACCTATGTCATTTTAAGTTGACGTCATAATTTACGTTGACGTCACAGTCATGAATTGTTCACATGAACCCGTACTATACTGATAGCAGTCAAGCGGTAAAAATAGGCCAAATGACCATCAGTCAGTGACCCTGGATAGTAATAATACTAAGAAAGGGGACATCATTTCACAAAGGGATCATTTCACTAGATAGTCGCAACGCCAAGCTACTAACTTCTGAAATGTTACTAGTACTACTATCTTCTGAAAACACTAACTTCTGAAATGTTACTAGTACTACTACTAACTTCTAAAATGTTACTACTACTACTACTATCTTCTAAAAAAATTATAGTAGTGTTTTCAGAAGATAGTAGTACCAGTAATGTTTCAGAAGTTAGTCGCTTGATATACGTTTGCTGTTTCCAATAATGCTTGTCATTGTTTTTAGATACAGAAGTCATGTTGTATGAGTAAGAAAGCTAAGGAGCGTGCAATGCATTTGTTGTTGTGTTGTCCTGTTCTTAATGATCTTAGAAAGAACGTAAAAAAGTCACATAGGACAGAGATAGTTGTAACTTTCGATGTGATCTTTTGTTGTCCGGAAAAGGAGACACTTTGTGACTAGTCTGTAGGCAAAGTTCAAATAGTGATACTGGTAGTAATCCTCTCTCTTTAATATATATATATATATATATATATATATATATATATATATATATAAAGTTTTGGGGCGCCTACTGCCGGTGTTATATATGGCCTGATGTCACTGTTTGCACGTGCGGATTGGCTGCACGTATTGTTCGGTTTTTTGGGGGTTGTTTACAGTTCAGGGTGCGTTTGCTGACAACGATTTCCATTTGTGCCTGCAGTTGTTTACTATTTTCTACTTTAGTATTTAGGGTTGCTAAGTATGGTTTGCATAGTATTAACCATTTTTCTGTTGAACATAGGTTGCATCTTTTTGAAATGTTGTTGTATGGTGATGCCCTTTTTTATGATTTTCCAGGATATGTTATAGTTTATTTTTTTGTCTTTAAGTCTCCAAATATATTTGCTCAGTTCTGTTTGGTTTTTGTATTTTTTTTTTTGTGAATGACTGTTTATGGTTTGCGTATCTGGTTTTGAAGTGATTTTCAGTGATCCCTATGTATGTTTTTTTTTTTCATTTTCTGATGTCACAGTGGCTTGGTATACAATGTTTGTTATAGAGGCATTTGTTGCTTAAGGGACACTGTTCTTTTTTTAGCACAATTGCAGGATTTCCTTTCTTCACCCTTCTTTGCTGTGTTGCTTTTCATTTTGTTGGATGAATCAATTATATTTTTAAGGTTAGGCATGCATGAATATGATAGTTTGATGGTGTTCTTGTTGAATATTTTGGACAATTTGTGTTCTTTTTTTGGAAGGATGCTGTCAAAATTTTGAAAAATTCTTTTTTCCCTACGTTTGTTTTTACTCGTCCATCATATGGAGGGTTGTACCATGTGATTTTCCTTTTCCTGCTTTTCTTTTTTTTTTTTTTGTTCATGTTGTTATCTGGGTTGTATTGTAGTTTGTAGCTGTAACCACTTTTTTTTTGCAATGCCTCTTGGTATTCTGCTGCTGCATTGTTGAATACTCTTTCATTATGTGACAGATTAGATAATCTCTTGTTTATGCCATTGGGTATGGTTTTTAGTATAGATGGTGGGGTGGTTGCTATTGATGTTTACATAAATGGGTGTGTCATTAGGTTTCTTGTATGGTTTATATATGTGTGTTGTTGAGGTCAAGTGTTATGTCTAAGTAGTTCACTACCTTTTTGTTTGCTTCGATGGTGATTTTTAAGTTATGGTTTTGGAAAATTTTGCATAGTTCTTTTTTCTTGTTTTCAATGGTTCTTGGATTGTTGTTTAGCGCGGCGAGGCCGTCGTCTCTGTACAGTCCGACTTGTTTTCCGAGTTGCTTTTGGATGTTGGATAGTATAAACAGTCCGACTAGTTCGCACATGTTTCGGCACCGTCATACGATCCCATGGTCACATCAAATGTTGAGTTTTTATTCGTTTTCTTGATCCATGTATCATTTCTGCTGTAGAGTAAAGTTTTCTTGAGTGACATCAGGCCATATAACACCGGCAGTAGCGCCCCAAAACCATCCTGACGAGAGCGCTGGCTCGAAACAGATCTGTTGATTTTTAAAAACTTCCTTTTTATCATACTATTTTTAACAGATGTTGCTCCCCAAGGGGTTGAGCACCTTAAGATTTTTATTAGGCGTTTTAGCAGTATTTTTTAATAATAGCTCCTCAAGTTGAGCACTGTGGCCTGGTGAATTTCAAAATGGAGGAAATTAATTTTAGACAATCGACAAAAAATATACCATTTTCCAACCCGCAGTTCTACTTAAAAAGATTAATAGAACAAACTGAAAAATTTCGTACGAAACATGAGATGGAAAGCATTTTTCTTCCTGAATCCGAATGCAAAAAAAGAGGACAAAAACAAAAAACACATATGACTTCAAATCATGGCGATCTCCACCAGCCATAGATGAAATGAAATCTTTTGAGGATAAAATGAAAAGAATGATAGCCAACATAGAATTCAAAAAATCAAACAACGATTTCCAAACATCATTAAAAAAATGAAATAAAACAAATACAAAATGATATAAAAAATATTCGTGAAGGCTGACAAAACCAGTAATTACTACAAAATGGAACCAAACGAGTACTCACAACTTCTTGATAAAAACATTCAGAAAAACTACAAAAAAGCTGATAAAACCATACACAACAACATCCGAAAAAAAAAAAAAGAACTCGTACACCACATGGATCTAGGTGACAGGGTGGAAACAACTGCAATAAAAGAAGCCTTCATAACCCTTAAAGACCATAAACCCAATTTCCACAACAACCCAACATGTAGACTAATAAACCCATCTAAATCTGAACTGGGCAAAATAAGTAAGAAAATCTTAGAAAAAGCCATAAAAAACATAAAATCAACACTGAATACAACCTCTGGAAGAACACATATGAAGTTATCCAATGGTTCAAAAACCTTAACAAACAGAAGAACACAGTATTCATCACATTCGACATAGTAGACTTCTACCCATCCATAGACGAAGAGCTACTCACTAAAGCTCTGAAATTTTGCTAATAAACACACAGACATAACAGGGTCAGAAATGGAAATCATTTTTCCACACCAAGAAAACTTTACTCTACAGCAGAAATGATACATGGATCAAGAAACGAATAAAAACAACATTTTTGATGTGACCATGGGATCGTATGACGGTGCCGAAACATGCGAACTAGTCGGACTGTTTATACTATCCAACATCCAAAAGCAACTCGGAAAACAAGTCGGACTGTACAGAGACGACGGCCTCGCCGCGCTAAACAACAATCCAAGAACCATTGAAAACAAGAAAAAAGAACTATGCAAAATTTTCCAAAACCATAACTTAAAAATCACCATCGAAGCAAACAAAAAGTAGTGAACTACTTAGACATAACACTTGACCTCAACAACCACATATATAAACCATACAAGAAACCTAATGACACACCCATTTATGTAAACATCAATAGCAACCACCCACCATCTATACTAAAAAAAACCACCCCAATGGCATAAACAAGAGATTATCTAATCTGTCACATAATGAAAGAGTATTCAACATGCAGCAGCAGAATACCAAGAGGCATTGCAAAAAAGTGGTTACAGCTACAAACTACAATACAACCCAGATAACAACATGAACAAAAACAAAAAAAAAACAGGAAAAGGAAAATCACATGGTACAACCCTCCATATGATGGACGAGTAAAAACAAACGTAGGAAAAGAATTTTTCAAAATTTTGACAGCATCCTTCCCAAAAGAACACAAATTGTCCAAAATATTCAACAAGAACACCATCAAACTATCATATTCATGCATGCCTAACCTTAAAAATATAATTGATTCATCCAACAAAATGAAAAGCAACACAGCAAAGAAGGTGAAGAAAGGAAATCCTGCAATTGTGCTAAAAAAGAAACAGTGTCCCTTAGCAACAAATGCCTCTATAACAACATTGTATACCAAGCCACTGTGACATCAGAAAATGAAAAAGAAACATACATAGGGATCACTGAAAATCACTTCAAACCAGATACGCAAACCATAAACAGTCATTCAACAAAGAAAAATACAAAAACCAAACAGAACTGAGCAAATATATTTGGAGACTTAAAGACAAAAAAATAACTATAACATATCCTGGAAAATCATAAAAAGGGCATCACCATACAACAACATTTCAAAAAGATGCAACCTATGTTCAACAGAAAAAAATGGTTAATACTATGCAAACCATACTTAGCAACCCTAAATACTAAAGTAGAAATAGTAAACAACTGCAGGCACAAATGGAAATCGTTGTCAGCAAACGCACCCTGAACTGTAAACAACCCCCAAAAAACCGAACAATACGTGCAGCCAATCCGCACGTGCAAACAGTGACATCACTTCCTTTTATCATACTATTTTTAACACTCTCTCTCTCTCTCTCTCGTAAAGAAGGAGTCAACTCTTCTTCCGCCGCCTCTGCCTTCCCTGTCCTGAATCACACAGCTCCGTGTTCGAGCCCTCCTCATGCCATACTACCAGTGCTCCATCTCACGACCAGCCGCTTCACAGCAATTGCTCTAACCACTGACTCGACCGTGACCATTTGATTGACATATTGTAACATACTGAAACAAACATGAGTCTAGCACTAGAGGGCTGGATTTATTCCCGATGAAAGGGGATACAAGCATCGTGGGTAACAAAGTCATGTTCCTGTTGCTAAAGAGGCTAATGATTTGGCTAAAAAGACTGTCGATTTGTCCCAAAGGCCATGAATTTCCACCCAAAAGGCCATCGACCCCCCCCCCCCCCCCCCTCCCCCTCCCAAGACCATCGACCCCCCCCCCCCCAAGACCACGATCCCTACATCCCCTGAAAGACCATCGATCCCCCCCTCTTCCCCCCCCCCTCCCCCCCCCCCCCCCCCAAGACCATCGATTTCCGCGTCCCAAAAGACCATTGATTTTCCCCCTTATAATAAGGCCATCGATTTCCCCCCCAAGACCATCGATCGCTCCTTGCCCCCCCCCCCCCCCCCCCCCCCCCTCGAAAAAAAAAAAAGTCATTGATTTCCCTAATAAGGTCATTGATTTTCCCCCACCAAAGACCATCGATCGCCCCCCCCCTCCCCCCCCCCCCCCCCCCCCCCCACCACCACACCCCCCCCCCAAAAAAGGTCATGGATTTCCCTAACAAGGCCATCGATTCTCCCCCCCCTGCCAAACACCCCATCGATCACTCCCCCCCCCCCCCCCCCCCCCCCCCCAGGTCATCGATTTCCCAAACAAGGCTATCAGTCCCTCCCCCCCCCCCCCCCCCCCCCCCCCCCCCGAACCAAGACCATCGATCGCCCCGGTCCCCCCCCCCCCCCCCCCCCCCCCCCCCAGGCCATTGTTTTCCCTGAAAAGGTCATAGACCCCCCCCCCCCCCCCCTCCCCCCGCTTAAAAGCCATCGATTTCCCTAAAAATACCATTGGTTTCCCCCGAAAGGCTATCAACCCCCCCCCCACACATCCCCCCAAAGTCATGATATTCCTAAAAACGCTGTCAATTTTCGCGCCCAAAGGCCATGGATTTCCCCCAGAAGGTCATTAATTTCATTTAAAAGGCCATCAATTTCCCTAAAATGGCCATCTGTTTCTTCCTAAAGGCCATCGATTTCCTCCCAAGGCGATCGACTTCCACCCAAACCCAAAAAGCCATGTATTTCTCCCTAAAGGGCCATGGCTTTCCACCTTCAGGGCATCGATGTCCCCCAGAAAGCAAACGCCAAGGCTCGTTGGCACGGTCACGCTTGCCTGCAGCTGAAGTGTTGGCTCAGCAGTGGCGCCTGAGGGCCGGTCGGGCTGTGAGGATCAGGAACGACAACTCTTTGATGCGTTTGAAAGCGAGTTGCCTTCCCGCCTTGTGGAGATGTCATTAGAGCTGCTCCGCTGGGGGCATGGAGGAAACCACAACAATGACAGTTATAGTACCATAGTATCGGATCAGTCGCCGGTGACTGACGATCCATGGAACTGCAGCTGATGGTGGTGTGATGGTGGGCAACGGTGTCGCTGTCTTGGCAGCTCGATCAGCCGTGTCTTCTCCGCTGCCCTCCCCCCCTCTTCCATCCCCCCTCCGCCTCTTGCCTCCTCCTCCACCCCCCCCCCCCCCCCCCCCCCCCCCCCCCCCCCTGGTCACGTGTTTTTTCCAACGCACTCAGCTGATTCTGACACCGCGTGATGAGCTAAGGTGAACGGCTGACGACTCCGGATCGAAGAACACAGGGGGCAAAAAACATCAGAATAAAAGAAAAGAAGATAGAAAGGCAAAGCCCAGGAACGAGGCCTGGGTGGCAGGGTGGCGCGGGGAGGGGAGGGCGGGGCAGGGTTGTTGCAGCATATTTGGTGACAAAGCCGCTGCTTCACCTTATTTAGCATGGCCTCCGGGCTGCCAGTGACGTCACACAGCCTTCCCCGTGCTGCCATGGCCACAACGAGGCTCGGGCTGCCGGCAAGGTCGCGCGCGTGCGCGCGCGCGCGCGTGTGTGTGGTGGTGGTGGTGGTGTGGTGTGTGTGTGTGTGTGTGTGTGTGTGTGTGTGTGTGTGTGTGTGATTTTTTTTAAAACCCATTTGCGGTAAACGCTGACTAATAATAATGTGAGCAAAATGCCAACGTGGACGGTAAAAGGTCATGTTTGATGGATTCGTTTTTTTTCTCATTTGACTGTGAAGGATGGAGATGGAAGGGGTGGGGATAGGACGGGGACATCGATTAATGACTGTGTGTGTGTGTGTGTGTGTGTGTGTGTGTGTGTGTGTGTGTGTGTGTGTGTGTGTGTGTGTGAGAGAGAGAGAGAGAGAGAGAGAGAAGAGAGCGAAACGAAATGTTGTTTAATGAGGGAAAAAGAATAAGCACAAGTCAGTGGCTTTTTTTTCAACCCAGCCCTCAAACAATAAATACGTGGAAGAAATCATTGCATCGAACTGCATATAAACTCATAACAATAATGAATACATAGCAATTTAGAATAAGAGAATGCGCAATATAACTAGAGGAAGAGAGTATGGGAGAGAGGGAGGGATGGGGAGCGAACAAGGAGAGAGAGAGGGGTGGGGACTTGTAGACACAGAATAAAGAGACGGAGTCTCTGACACAAGGAGAGACAAGAAGAAGAACAAGAAGACGAAGAAGAAGAGGAGGAGGAGGAGGAGAAAGCATGTAAAAAAATTGGCACATCAAAAAACGATAAACTACAATGAAGAAGAGTCGTAAAAGATCAAGTCATGCAATGATTTAAAAAAAAAAAAAAAAAAGCTGAAAGACACCAGACATGCCCAACTCAGCAGCAAACAATTCCATACCGCCCCCGCCCCCCCCCCCCCCCCCCCCCCCCACTTCAAGAACGACAAGAGAAGGAAGGAAGGATATCAACATAGGATGACAAAAATGAGAGAGAGAGGGGGGGGGGGGGGGGGGAGAGGGAGGGAGAGTCAGCCAGACTGACAGATTTGTTGCGAAGACTGGTGACACGGCAGTGCGCATGAGAACCGTTTGAGTGGGGGAAAAAAAGCGAAAAAAAAGTCTTCGTCGCATTGGATGAGACAGATAGATAAGAAACATGGAGAGAGAGAGAGGGAGAGAGGGGTATATCCAAATTTGCCACATCACAAATGACAAAATACAATGAAAAAAAGGGTAGTATCAAAATCAAGTCATGCAAGAAAGAAGAATGAGCTGAAAACACCAGAATACCCATTGCAGCAAAAAAACAACCCCCCCCCCCCCCAAAACAAAACAACAAGAGAAAAGAAGAGAGGGATCAACATGGGATAACAAACCCCGACTCATGGAATTTGTTTTTCTAGTTCAGTTATAATAACGAGTGATACCTTTCTTTGAACATGCTGAGACTGATATTAACGTCGATTTTATTAATAATGGCATTCCACACAAACAACTCCCGGAGTAAATCAGACTAGTTTTAAAAAGATCAATTCTGGGACGTGGTGGTACTATCCTAGACGAATGATTATTACTCTTTGTTGGAAAACATATTAGTAAGGGGTGTGTGTGCTCTTCCGGACAGTATTTTGAACATGAAAAATAGCTTTGTTATACTCTAATTTCATTTTTTTAATGGCAAAATATTCAATACCTTTATAATCAGACGCTAACAGAGTCGACGGCTTTAAAAGAACCAATTTCAAGGCTCGTCTATGTGTAGACTTACTAGAGGTTTCATGATGATATTATTGCTTGCTGAATCCCAAACAGTTGAAACATAATTTATGTAAGATTCAATGTAAGCACAGAAGAACATTTTTCGACTGTGTAGATTCAAGAATTTTTTTTCACTTTAGAGAGTTGATAGATCTTTTTAGAAATAATGTTACATATCCTTGTAATATGATCTGACCATGACAAATTATTATCAATGACAACTCCAAGAACTTTATGGCTATTAGCTTCTTCAATCT
>JADBJO010000094.1:547500-550000 GCA_016801955.1 Conus betulinus | reverse complement strand
AGTGGTTAGCTTCAGCTGTCAGGTTAGCTTCAGTTGTCAGTGGTTAGCTTCAGCTGTCAGAGGTTAGCTTCAGCTGTCAGTGGTTAGCTTCAGCTGTCAGTGGTTAGCTTCAGCTGTCAGGTTAGCTTCAGCTGTCAGTGGTTAGCTTCAGCTGTCAGTGGTTAGCTTCAGCTGTCAGGTTAGCTACAGCTGTCAGGTTAGCTACAGCTGTCAGAGGTTAGCTTCAGCTGTCAGAGGTTAGCTACAGCTTTCAGTGGTTAGTTCAGCTGTCAGTGGTTAGCTACAGCTGTCAGTGGTTAGCTTCAGCTGTCAGATGTTAGCTACAGCTGTCACTGGTTTCTGCTTTTCGTTCTCTTAGCATCAGCTGTCACCTGTCTCTTTGTGTTTTTTCAGCTGTCACCTGTCTCTTTGTGTTGTTTCAGCTGTCACCTGTCTCTTTCTGTTATTTCAACTGTCACCTGTCTCTTTGTGTTGTTTCAGCTGTCACCTGTCTTTGTGTTGCTTCAGCTGTCACCTGTCTCTTTGCGTTGTTACAGCTGTCTCTTTGTGTTGTTTCAGCTGTCACCTCTCTTTGTGTTGCTTCAGCTGTCGGCAGTCTCTTTGTGTTGCTTTAGCTGTCACCTTTCTCTTTGTGTTGTTTTAGCTGTCACCTTTCTTTTTGTGTTGTTTTTCAGCTGTCACCTTTCTCTTTGTGTTGTTTCAGCTGTCATGTGTCTCTTTGTGTTGTTTCAGCCGTCATCTGTCTCTTTGTGTCGTTTCAGCTGTCATGTGTCTCTTTGTGTTGTTTCAGCCGTCATCTGTCTCTTTGTGTTGTTTCAGCTGTCACCTTTCTCTTTGTGTTGTTTCAGCTGTCATCTGTCTCTTTGTCTTTGTGTTGTTTCAGCTGTCACCTTTCTCTTTGTGTTGTTTCAGCTGTCATCTGTGTCTTTGTGTTGTTTCAGCTGTCACCTTTCTCTTTGTGTTGTTTCAGCTGTCATCTGTCTCTTTGTGTTGTTTCAGCTGTCACCTTTCTCTTTGTGTTGTTTCAGCTGTCATCTGTCTCTTTGTGTTGTTTCAGCTGTGTCACCTTCTCTTTGTGTTGTTTCAGCTGTCACCTTTCTCTTTGCATTGTTTCAGCTGTCACCTGTCTCTTTGTGTGTTTTTCAGCTGTCGCCTGTCTCTTTGTGTTATTTCAGCTGTCACCTGTCTCTTTGTGTTGTTAGCTTCAGCTGTCACCTGTCTCGGGAAAGGATCACATTCTTTTGTTGCAGTCGTTGTTTGTTTAATTGTTTGTTTGTTTTTTTTCTTGCAGGCTGCTAAGCCCGACTTTCTGATGCAAAGAACGTGCCAAGCGATGTACTTGCTGCAGTAGTGTGGTCGATGGGGTGGGGATCTCTCCATCTTGTGATGAAGTCTAGTTGCTTCCCCTTGGCATTTGCACTGCACGCTGAGTATTGACTATGGTGACCCCGACCTAGATCTCTAACAGAGAGAGACTGTGACATTCGCACAGCTGGAGGAGCCGGGGGAGAGGGGATGGTGAGTGGGGAGGGGGAGGGACGGTAAAGGAGAGATTCCGTATTGTTCAGAAAGGAAAAGTGTCTGCCGAAGTGGTACTCCGGATAAATGGATTGCACTGTGTGGCGGTTCAAGTCACCCGAAGCTGCGTTCTTTTGCATCGGGAGTAACGACCAGTGCTGTCCCGTGCTAGTGTTGTGGAGGGGATTTGAACCCAGCCCCCGTGTCAGAACGCCTGCAGGACACTAACACCTTATATCCCGTGCCACCTGCGGCAGGAGGGCGGGCCGTGGTGTGCCGGGGGGGGGGGGGGGGGGGATTGGGGGACACGACAGTCAAATGAACGAGCTTTGGTGGTGTCCAGACACTATCGCTGTGGAGGCGACGTGCTTTAACCACAACACTCTGCCGTACGTAAACATCTCGCCTGCGCCCAGAATTCTAGCCTTGGAACAGGTGGAGAGGAGAGAGAGAGAGAGAGAGAGAGAGAGAGAGAGAGAGAGAGACGAGCAGACGAGACCGACCGACAGAAGGACAGAGGGACTGAGAGCGAGGGAGAGAGACACACAGAAAGAGAGTGAGAAACAGAGGGAGGGAGGGAGAGAGAGAGAGAGGGGGGGGGGGTGGAGGTGGAGGGGGGGGGGGGGGGGGGAGCCAAATAACGGCGAAACCTTACTCTCGGCCTCTGTGCTGAACCCGGTGAAGCTGTCCTGGGTCTTGGCATCCAGAACATTTCTTTCTCTGCAGGTTAAAACAGACGCTGTCCCCTACATTCCACCACTTCACTCTCTGCAGGGTTAAAACAGAGACACTGCCCCCTACATTCCAGCATTTCTCTCTCTGCAGGTTAAAACAGACACAGTCCCTACATTCCAGCATTTTTCTCTCTGCAGGTTAAAACAGACACTGTCCCCTACATTCCAGCATTTTTCTCTTTGCAGGTTAAAACAGACACTGTCCCCTACATTCCAGCATTTTTCTCTCTCTTCAGGTTAAAACGGAC
>JADBJO010000094.1:537500-540000 GCA_016801955.1 Conus betulinus | reverse complement strand
CACTACAACCCCTCCCCCTCCCCTTCCACTACGGTGTGGATAGATTCACCCAGTATGATACAGGTAGAAAGTACGGTGTGGATAGATTCACCCACTATGATACAGATAGAAAGTATGGTGTGGTACACTCATCAATATGATACAGACAGAAACTTTGGTGTGGATAGATACAGATAGAAACTATGGTGTGGATAGATACACTCAGTATGATACAGATTAAAAAAAAGTATGATGTGGGTAAATACACTCAGTATGATACAGATAGAAAGTATGGTGTGGATAGATCACCACGTGATGTGGGTATACAGTATTACACAGATAGAAAGTATGGTGTGGATAGATACACTCAGTATTACACATAGAAAGTATGGTGTGAATACATACACCCAGTATGATACAGATGAGAGTCAGTGTGGCTTTCGGAAAGAACGCGGGACCATCGACATGGTGTTTGCTGCCAGACATCTTCAAGAAAGGTGTCGGGAACAGAATGTCGACCTGTACTCCACATATATGTTGATCTGACCAAAGCCTTTGACACTGTCAGTAGGGAGGGGCTTTGGAGAATTATGGCGAAGTACGGATGCCCCAGAAAGAAAGTTCATTACCATCGTACACCAACTTCACGACGACATGCTGGCCGGAGTCCAAGACAACGGCGAGACATCTAAACCGTTCCCAGTCTCAAATGGAGTGAAGCAGGGTTGTTTTCTTGCTCCCTCTCTGTTCAGCCTCATGTTCTTGGCTATGTTGACTGACGCATTCAGTGACGCGGGGATAGGTATCGTCATCAAGTACCGTACAGATGGATCAGTCTTCAGTCTTAGGAGACTTCAAGCGAAAACCAAGGTCTCGACAGACACTGTCAATGACTTCCTCTTCGCGGACGACGACTGTGCCCTCAACGCTGTCTCAGAAGCCGTAAATGCAACACAGTGTTGACAAGTTCGCTGCTGCTTGCAACAACTTCGGCTTGACAATCAATACAAAAAAGACTGAAGTAATGCACCAGCCAGCCCCGGGAAAGCCATACGTTGAGCCAGTCATCACCATCACTGGACAGCAACTGAATGCGATGGATAAGTTCACCTACCTAGGCAGCACTCTGTCCAGGAATGTTGTCATCGACGATGAGGTGAATGCCGGGCTCGCCAAAGCTAGTACCGCTTTTGGCAGACTCCACAAGAACGTATGGAACAGGAGAGGCATCACCCTAGAGACCAAGATCAAGGTGTATCGGGCCATAGTTCTCACCACACTGCTCTATGGCTGTGAAACATGGACGGTTACCAGCGTCGCGCCAGGAAACTGAACCATTTCTACACCATCTGCCACAGAAGACTCATGGGCACTAAGGTACTCTCAATATAATACAGATGGAAACTATGGTGTGGATAGATGCACTCAGTGTTATACAGATGGAAACTATCGTATGGCTAGAGACACTGAATATAATGCAGATGGAAACTATGGTATGGATAGAGACACTGAACATAATGCAGATGGAAACTATGGTGTGGATATAGACACTCAATATAATACAGATGGAAAGAATGGTGTGGATAGATACACTCAATTTCATACAGATGGAAACTGGTGTGGATAGATACACTCAGTATGATACAGATGGAAAGAATGGTGTTTATATAGCCAAACGTAAACACTTCTCGGTCTGCTCCAACTTGTCCAAGGCAGGCTCAGCTATTGATTCCTTACTGTCTCACCGCCCGCCTCTCTCCCTTGTCTTCCTTCACCCACTCCCCCTCCCAACCCTTCTACTTTCCCCTACCTCCCCTCCCTACCCACCCCATTCCCACCATACTCCTTCTGTCGTGATCCGGTGTCTTCCCAGAACCTACGACACTGCAGTTCACACAGTAATGCACGGCATGCAAACTGTGCTCTCTGTCTCTGTCTCTGTCTGTCTCTGTCTCTCTCTCTCTCTCTCTCTCTCTCTCTCTCTCTCTCTCTCTCTCTCTCTCTCTCTCTCTCTCTCTCTCTCAGTAGGGGCTGTGGTCTAACCTGAATGTCCACCCTGCACCCTCAGTCAGTGACAATCACACCAAACCAATGACAGAATGTCCACCCTGCACCCTCAGTCACCCTCGGTGACAATCACTTTTCTTCAGTTTCACAGATTCTGTACTTGTAACACTTATATCGAGATATTCTGCCACTTTTCGTCTATTTCACAGATTCGATCTGTACTTGTAACTCTTATATCACGATATTCTGCCACTTCTTTTTCACAGATTCTGTACTTGTAACACTTATATCATGATATTCTGCCACTTTAACTCTTTTTCACAGATTCTGTACTTGTAACACTTATATCATGATATTCTGCCACTTTTCTTCTATTTCACAGATTCTGTACTTGTAACACTTATATGATTATATTCTGCCATTTTTCTTCTATTTCACAGATTGTGTACTCGCAACACTTACATGATGATATTCTGTCACTTTGTGTGTGTCTTCCTCCGCAAACACGCATGAA
>JADBJO010000094.1:530000-532500 GCA_016801955.1 Conus betulinus | reverse complement strand
GTTGGAGGTGTGGTGATGGGGGTGTTGGGTGTGTGGTGATGGGGATGTGGAAGGTGTGATGGGGGGTGAGGAAGATGTGGTGATGGGGGTGTAGGAGATGTGGTTATGAGGGTGTGGAATGTGTGTAGATGGGGTTGAGGAAGGTGTGGTAATGGTGGTGAGGAAAGTGTGGTGATGGGGGTATAGGTGGTGTGGTGATGGGGGATGAGGAAGGTGTGGTAATGGGGGTGTTGAAGGTGTGGTGATGGGGGTGTAGGGGATGTGGTAATGGAGGTGTAGGAGGTGTTGTGATGGGGATGTAGGAGGTGTGGTGATGGGGTGGAGGTGTGGTGATGGGGGGGTGAGGATGGTGTGATGGGGGTGTTGAAGGTGTGGTGATGGGGGTGTAGGAGGTGTGGTGATGGGGATGTGGAAGGTGTGGTGATGAGGGTGTTGGAGGTGTGGTGATGGGGGGTGTAGGAGGTGTGGTGGTGGGGATGTGGAAGGTGTGATGGGGGTGAGGAAGGTGTGGTGATGGGGGTGTAGGAGGTGTGTTGATGAGGGTGTGGAATGTGTGGTGATGGGGATGTAGAAGGTGTGGTGATGGGGGGTGGGAAGGTGTGGTGATGGGGGTGTAGGAGATGTTGTGATTGGGGTGTAGGTGTGGTGATGAGGGTGTGGAAGGTGTGATGATAGGGGTTTGGAAGGTGTGGTGTTGGGCAGTCGGCAGTGGTGTGTTGACCTGGGACTATGTTCCACAGGTGAATTACAGGGAGGGGATAGGAGGAGTGCATTTGCGGTATATACAGGAGGAAGGGATGAGGAATTTCACAGTGTGCCCCTGATCCTCCTGCTGGTAGGGATGGAGGTGCCCTCCTTAGCTGCAGCCTTGACCTTGCCTTGACCTCGGTGTGCCGCAGCCTGAGGGGGTCAAGGTCAGCCTGGGGACGAGGTGTGTTGCCCTGACGGCGGGTCGGGCAGGTCATGCAGGATTCAGTCAACCTGAAGGACGATCATGGATCGTTCCCAGGCGTTGTGGCAGGTGCTTCCACGGTGCCTCCCAGCACATGCGCTGCAAGGTGCGTGCACAGCCCCTGAGGTGACAGCACTCACAGCCCCTGAGGTATCGGCATTCACGGCCCCTTATGTGTCAGCACTCACAACTCCTGAGGTGTCAGCACTCAGAGCCCCTGAGATGTCAGCACTCACAGCCCCTGAGGTGTCAGCACTCACGGCCCCTGAGGTATCAGCATTCACGGCCCCTTAAGTGTCAGCACTCACAACTCCTGAGGTGTCAGCACTCAGAGCCCCTGAGATGTCAGCACTCACAGCCCCTGAGGTGTCAGCACTCAGCCCCTGAGGTGTCAGCACTCACGGCCCCTGAGGTATCAGCATTCACGGCCCCTTAAGTGTCAGCACTCACAACTCCTGAGGTGTCAGCACTCAGAGCCCCTGAGATGTCAGCACTCACAGCCCCTGAGGTGTCAGCACTCACGGCCCCCTGAGGTATCAGCATTCACGGCCCCTTAAGTGTCAGCACTCACAACTCCTGAGGTGTCAGCACTCAGAGCCCCTGAGATGTCAGCACTCACAGCCCCTGAGGTGTCAGCACTCACAGCCCCTAAGGTGTCGGTGTCAGCACTCACAGTCCCCTGAGGTGTCAGCACTCACAGCCCCGTAGGTGTCAGCACTCACAACCCCTTAGGTGTCAGCACTCACAGCCCCTGAGGTGTCAGCACTCACAACTCCTGAGGTGTCAGCACTCAGAGTCCCTGAGATGTCAGCTCTCACAGCCCCTGAGGTGTCAGCACTCACAACCACTGAGGTGTCAGTGTCAGCACTCACAGCCCCTGAGGTGTCAGCACTCACAGCCCCTGAGATGTCAGCACTCGCAGCCCCTGAGGCGTCAGCACTCACAACTCCTGAGGTGTCAGCACTCACAGCCCCTGAGATGTCAGCGCTCACAGCTCCTTAGGGTCAGCACTCACAACTCCTGAGGTGTCAGCACTCACAGCCCCTGAGATGTCAGCACTCACAGCCCCTGAGGCGTCAGCACTCACAACTCCTGAGGTGTCAGCACTCACAGCCCCTGAGGTGTCTGTACTCACAGCCCCTGAGATGTCAGCACTCACAGCCCCTGAAGTGTCAGCACTCACAGCCCCTGAGATGTCAGCGCTCACAGCTCCTTAGGGTCAGCACTCACAACTCCTGAGGTGTCAGCACTCACAGCCCCTGAGGTGTCAGCACTCACAGCCCCTGAGATGTCAGCACTCACAGCCCCTGAGGTGTCAGCACTCACAGCCCCTGAAGTGTCAGCACTCACAGCCCCTGAGATGTCAGCACTCACAGCCCCTGAGGTGTCAGCACTCACAGCCCCTGAGACGTCATTAGCACTCACAGCCCTTGAGACGTCAGCACTCACAGCCCCTGAGGTGACAGCATTCACAGCCCCTGAGATTTCAGCACTCACAGCCCCTGAGATGTCAGCACTCACAGCCCCTGAGGTGACAGCACTCACAGC
>JADBJO010000094.1:485000-525000 GCA_016801955.1 Conus betulinus | reverse complement strand
GGTTGCACTTCGTTTGACTGTTCAGTCACGTTTAACGAGATTTGAATTAGAGAACATCTGCTCTCACTGTCTGTATGTCTGTCCCTCTCTTCTTCTTCCCTCCCTCCCTTCTTTCTCTGTGTCTCTGCCTGTCTGTCTGTCTGTCTGTCTGTCTCTCTCTCTCTCTCTCTCTCTCTCTCTCTCTCTCTCTCTCTCTCTCTCTGTGTCTCTGTGTCTCTGTTGTGTGTTGTTGTTGTGTTGTACGTCTTCTTCTTCTTCTTCTTCTTCTCCTCCTCCTCCTCCTCCTCCTTCTTCTTCTCCTTCTTCTTCTCCTCCTCCTCCTCCTCTTGTTGTTGTTGTTGTTCTTCTTCTTCTTCCTCTTCTTCTTCTTCTTCATCGTCGTCGTCATCGTCATCGTCGTCATCGTCATCATCACCATCATCTTCATCTTCTTCTTCTTCTTCTTGTGCAGATTATTTTTCTCCCTTTTAACTTTAATCTAAACCTTTTTTGCTATTTTTAACCAAGATTGCACAGTAACGTATAAATATGAATTTATGGGGTCGACCTGTTTCTCTGATGGTACCTCCCCGCACCCCCTCCACACTCCACCTCTCTCTCTCTCTCTCTCTCTCTCTCTCTCTCTCTCTCTCTCTCTCTCTCTCTCTCTCTCTCTCTCTCTCTCTCCACATATTTTCCTCTCTTTTTCTCTTACTGTGTCTTTTGTCTTTTTGCCTCTCTCAACTTTTTTTTTTGTAACAGTTACATCAGATCCTGACAGAAAAGTGGTGACCAACTGTCGGATTGGACCCATGTGAAACTTGACAACAAGCGTTATTGTAACCACCTCTTAAAGCAATGACACATATACGCCATTAGATCAGCGGTACTTCTTATAGTTAGACCGTAAAAGAGTGAGATTCGTGCGCCATTAAATACACGGTGCTTCCTATAGTTAACCAGTAAAATATCAAATTCGTACAGTATCAGATCAAATGTGGTTCTTACAGCTTAGGTTGTCGCATAAAACCATAAGACAGCTATGTCACTGGATCAGTGGTAGTTGTAGCCTCCTGGTTAAACCGGAGGACGCACGTCGTATGACAAACGGTGGCTCCTGTAGCTAACCGATTAAACCATGCGACATGTACAGATTTTCCTGGAAAAATCGTTTGACATATATAGCCCATGGTCGTTCTTACGGCTACCTTAAAACCAGACATGTTTCAGATCAACGGTAGTTTACATAGCTACGTCGTAAATACTTCAGACACATATAAAATCAGCAGTAATTCTCATTGCTACATCGTAATTCCATCAGACATATCAGATCAACAGTAGTTCTCATTGCTATATATCATAAATCCATCAGACACATATCAGATTAACAGTAGATGAAATAGCTACATCATAACTTCATACGAGACATACCAGGTTCTCACAGTTAAGTCATAACTGCATGACACATGCCATTACATCTTGTTACCATGCAAAGTCTTAGACATACCAGGTTGTCACAGCTAAGTCATAACAGCATGACACATGCCATTACATCTTGTTACCATGCAGAGTCTTCAGCGTCACTACTAAAGGTCATGGACTCCAAGATTTGGAGCAACGAGTTTTCCCGACAGCTGCTTTACTGAAGGTCAAGGACTGCAGGATTTAGAACGATGCGCTATCTCCACAGCTGTTTTACTGAAAATCGTTGACATAACGTTTGCAGCGATACGTTATCCCTACAGCTTTCAAGATCATTGACACGCGGGTTTGGAGCAATGGGTTATCCCAACAGCTGTTTTAGTGAAGATCTTTAACACTAGGGTTTGGGGCGATACGTTATCCCCACACAGCTGTTTTACTAAGGATCACTGACACTAGGGTTTTGAGTGATACGTTATCCGGACAGCTGTTTTACTGAACATCATTGACACTAGGGTTTTGAGCGATACGTTATCCGTACAGCTTTTGTATTCAAGGGTTTTGAGCGATACGTTATCCCAAAGGCTGTTTTACTGAACGTCATTGACACTAGGGTTGGAGCGATATGTTATCTGTACGGCTGTTTTACTAAGGGTCATTGACACCACGGTTTAGATCAATACCTTATCCCCACAGCTGTTTTACTTAGCGTCAGTGACACCAGAGTTTGGGTGATAGGTTATCCGGACAGCTGGTACACTATCTTCGTGAAACCCGGACTAGGCGTTGAATGCCATTTCGCTTTCAGTGCGTTTTAACTAAGCGTAGGTGTCTTAAAGTAGCCTCTCTCTCTCTCTCTCTCTCTCTCTCTCTCTCTCTCTCTCTCTCTCTCTCTCTCTCTTCTCTTCTCTTCTCTCTTCTTCTCTCCCTCCCCACCCCTCTCTCTCTCTCTCTCTCTCTCTCTCTCTCTCTCTCTCTCTCTCTCTCTCTCTCTCTCTCTCTTTCTTCTCTCTCTCTCTCTCTCTCCTCTTCCTCAACTCCTGCACCCCCCCCATCCTATTTGTAAAAATCAGAGCTACCCCCCCCCCCTCCCTCCCCCTCCTCTGTACCTCCCAAAGACGTCTAGGGGCCTTGGAAGAACAGCACTCTGATGATTTCAGACGGCCAGCTCTAAGGCATAATTCTAGACTGTTCGTCACAGTGCTGACGTCTTCTGACGGAGACGGTGGATAAAGGGATCCAGGGTGCTGACACACACGCCACCCGTCAGCCCTGTCCCCAAATGAAGGAATCGTGACCAGCTGTTGAATGAGCCAAGTATTTATAGAATGGACGGTGTGTGTGGTGGGTAGGGGCTGGGAGTGAGGTGTGCGTTGGGGGGGGGGGGGGGGGGGGGGCACATAAACAAACACGTAGTTTTGACTGTCGTTGTGAATCTCTCTCTCTCTCTCTCTCTCTCTCTCTCTCTCTCTCTCTCTCTCTCTCTCTCTCTCTCTCTCTCTCTCTCTCTCTCTCTCAACCTACCACCCTGCATGCTTTTTCGTACCCAGCTGTCATGATTAAAGCTGTGTGTAACCTGGTGAGCTCTGTCCTTTGCAATGCACCGTCAGAAGCGTATTCAGTGTCTCCACAAACATGTTTCACGTCTTCCTCTCTCTCTCTCTCTCTCTCTCTCTCTCTCTCTCTCTCTCTCTCTCTCTCTCTCTCTCTCTCTCTCTCTCCCTCTTTCTCTCTCATTCCCCCCCTCTCCCTCTCTCTCTGTTCCTCTCTCTCTGGTCTCTCTCTCTGTCTCTCTCTGTCTCTCTCTCTTCTCTCTCTCTCTCTCTCTCTCTCTCTCTCTCTCTCCCCTTCACGCAGCCCAAGCATAGATTGAAGGAAACATACCACTCCTTCCCAACCTACTTGGCCATTCTGTACCTCAACGGCCCCCTCCCCTCTTTCGCCGTGCCCCTGCCCACCACCTCTTCGCCTTTTTCAGTTCAGGCGCACCGACGATTGCCAGAGACGGGAGGTGAAGGGAGGCCGATTGAACTTGAAGAGAGCTGAAAGGCAGGGGTGGGGGCTGGGGACAGGCATTGAGCGACTTCCCCCGCACTCCGCCACCCACAGAGCCACATACCACACCTCTGAGACATTAGGAGTAGGACAGACTGTACTTTATTTAATACACTGTCATGCCACTGTCACCCACATCTGTCTGCTCATAGACCGTTCCATGGGACACAAGTCTTCATTCAACACACAGCAATGCCTGCAGGACTGCGTCAGTTCTATGGGACGCGGTCTTCATTCGACACACAGCAATGTCGTTAGGACTGCCGTCAGTTCTGTAGGACACAGTGTTCATTCAACACACAGCAATGTCTGTAAGACTGCCCTCAGTTCCATAGGACACAGTCAGTCAGTCATTCAACGCACGGCAATGTCTGTAGGACTGCCGTCAGTTCCATGGGACACAGTCATCATTCTACACAGCAATGTCTGTAGGACTGCCCTCAGCTCCACGGGACACAGTCATCATTCAACACACAGCAATGTCTGTAGGACTGCCCTCAGTTCTATGGGACACAGTCAGTCATCATTCTACACAAAGCAATGTTTATAGGACTGCCCTCAGTTCTGTGGGACACAGTCTTCATTCTACACAAAGCAATGTCTGTAGGACTGCCCTCAGTTCTATGAGACACAGTCAGTCATCGTCCAACACACTGCAATGCCTGTAGGACTGCCCACAGTTCCATGGTACACAGTCAGTCATCATTCAACACACAGCAATGTCTGTAGGACTGCCTTCGGTTCCGGTGACACAGTCAGTCTTCATTCAACACACAGCAATGTCTGTGGGACAGCCTTCGGTTCCGGTGGCACAGTCAGTCTTCATTCAACACACAGCAATGTCTGTAGGACTGCCCTCAGTTCTATGGGACACAGACTTCATTCAACACACAGCAATGTCTGTAGGACTGCCCTCAGTTCCATGAGACACAGTCATCATTCAACACACAGCAATGTCTGTAGGACTGCCCTCAGTTCCATGGGACACAGTCATTATTCAACACAGCTATGTCTGTAGGACTGCCCTTAGTTCCATCGGCCACAGTCAGACTTCATTCAACACACAGCAATGTTACAGGACTTCTATCAGTTCCATGGGACACAGTCAGTCATCATGCAACACACAGCAATGCCTGTACGACTGCCCTCAGTTGCATGGGACACAGTCAGTCATCATTCAACACACAGCAACGTCTGTTGGACTGCCTTCGGTTCCACAGGACACAGTCAGTCGTCATTCAACACACAGAATGTCTGTGGGATAGCCCTCAGTTCCGCGGGACACAGTCTTCATTTAACACAAAGCAATGTTTGTAGGACTGCACTCAGTTCTATGGGACACAGACTTCATTCAACACAAAGCAATGTTTGCCTTCGGTTCCACAGGACACAGTCAGTCGTCATTCAACACACAGCAATGTCTGTGGGATAGCCCTCAGTTCCGCGGGACAGTCTTCATTCAACACAAAGCAATGTTTGTAGAACTGCCCTCAGTTCTATGGGGCACAGTCTTCATTCAACACACAGCAATTCTCCAGGACTGCCCTCAGTTCTATGAGACACAGTCAGTCATCGTCCAACACACGGCAATACCTGTAGGACTGCCTTCAGTTCCATGGTACACAGTCAGTCAGCATTCAACACACGGCAATGTCTGTAGGGCCGCTCTCAGTTCCATGGTACACAGTCAGTCAGCATTCAACACACGGCAATGTCTGTAGGACTGCCTTCTTTTCCATAGGACACAGTCAGTCATTCAAAACACAACAATGTCTGTAAGACAGCCCTCAGTTCTATGGGACACAGTCATTCAACACACAGCAATGTCTGTAGGGCTGCCCTCAGTTCCGTGGGACACAGTTAGTCATCATTCAGCACACAGCCGTGTCTGTAGAACTGCTCTCAGTTCCTTGAGACACAGACTTCATTCAATACACAGCAATGTGTGTAGGACTGCCCTCAGTTCTGTGGGACACAGTCTTCATTCAACACACAGCAATGTCTGTAGGACTGCCCTCTATGGGACACAGTCTTTATTCAATAAACAGCAATGTCTGTAGGACTGCCCTCAGTTCTATGGGACACAGTCTTCATTCACCACACAGTAATGTCTGTAGGACTGCCCTCAGTTCCATGGAACACAGACTTCATTCACCACAAAGTGATGTCTGTAGGACTGCCCTCAGTTCCATGGGACACAGACTTCATTCACCACACAGCAGTGTCTCTAGGACTGCCCTCACTTCCACGGGACATAGTCTTCATTCTACACAGCAATGTCTGTAGGACTGCCCTCAATTCTATGGGACATAGTCTTCATTCAACACAGGAATGTCTGTAGGACTGCCTCAGTTTCTATGGGACACAGACTTCATTTAACACACAGCAATGTCTGTAGGACTGCCCTCAGTTCCACGGGACACAGTCATCATTCAACACACAGCAATGTCTGTAGGACTGCCTTCGGTTCCATGGGACACAGTCATCATTCAGCACACACAGCAATGTCTGTAGGACTGCCTTCGGTTCCATGGGACACAGTCATCATTCAACACACAGCAATGTCTGTAGGACTGCCTTCGGTTCCATGGGACACAGTCTTCATTGAACACACAGCAAGTCTGTAGGACTGCCGTCAGTTTTATGGGACACAGTCAGTCATCATTCAACACACAGCAATGTGTGTGGGACTGCCATCAGTTCTATGGGACACAGTTTTCATTCAACACAGCAATGTCTGTAGGACTGCCCTCAGTTCCATGGGACACATTAGTCATCATTCAGCACACAACAATGTCTGTAGGACTGCCTTCAGTTCTATGGGACACAGTCAGTCATCATTCAACACACAGCAATGTCTGTAGGACTGCCCTCAATTCTATGGGACACAGTCTTCATTCGACACAGCAATGTCTGTAGGACTGCCGTCAGTTCTGTGAGACACAGACTTCACTCAACACAGCAATGTCTGTAGGACTGACCTCATTGCCATGGGACACAGTCAGTCTTCATTCAACACACAGCAATGTCTGTAGGACTGCCCTCAGTTCCACGTGACGCTGTCGTCATTCAACGCACAGCAATGTCTGTAGGATTGCCCTCAGTTCTATGGGACACAGTCAGACTTCATTCAACACACAGCAATATCTGTAGGACTGCCCTCAGTTCTATGGGACACAGTCATCATTCAACATACAGCAATGTCCGTAGGACTGCCCTCAGTTCCACGGGACACAGACTTCATTCAATGCACAGCAGTGTCTGTAGGACTGCCTTCGGTGCCAAGGGACACAGTCAGTCATCATTCAACACACAGCAATGTCTGTAGGACTGCCCTCAGTTCCATGGAACACAGTCTTCATTCATTCAACACAGCAGTGTCGGTAGGACTCACCTCAGCCTCACACTGTGCCAGTGTGGGGCAGCTCAGTATGAAACGGCTCTGTGGAACAGATCCAGTTTGCCATCTGACCTTGTTATGCAATGCCACGGTAATGAGGTCAGCAGTACCTGACCTTGGTATTCAATCCACATGGTAATGAGGTCACCAGTATCTGACCTTGGTGTACAATGCCCATGATAATCAGGTCACCAGTATGGTAATCAGGTCACCAGTATCTGACCTCGGTATACAATCCTCGTGGTAATCAGGTCACCAGTATCTGATCTTGGTATACAATCCCCATGATAATCAGGTCACCAATATGGTTATCAGGTCACCAGTATCTGACCTTGGTATGCAATCCCCATGATAATCAGGTCACCAGTATCTGACCTTGATATACAATCCCCATAGTAATCAGGTCACCAGTATCTGACCTTGGTATACAATCCCCATAGCAATCAGGTCACCAGTATCTGACCTTGGTATACAATCCCCATAGTAATCAGGTCACCAATATGGTAATCAGGTCACCAATATGGTAATCAGATCACCAGTATTTGATCTTGGTATACAATCCCCATGATAATCAGGTCACAATATCTGACCTTGGTATAAATCCCCATGATAATCAGGTCACCAGTATCAGACCTTGGTATAAATCCCCATGGTAGTTAGGTCACCAGTATCTGACCTTGGTATAAAAAACCCCATGATGATCAGGTCACTAATATCGTTATCAGATCACCAGTATTTGACCTTGGTATACAATCCCCATAGTAATCAGGTCACCAATATGTGACGTTGGTATACAGTCCCCATGATAATCAAGAGTGTGGAACCAGTTCCATATTGGACAGAACAAGAAGCAGAGAGCTGGAGACCGAATACATGTCACAAACCGCGGGAGCAACGTTGGCGTTATCTGTGTCCAAAGTCCGATGACATCAGTTCAGAGAAAGGAGTTGGGGCGAGCGCGGCGTGTTGTGTGGGGGGGGGGGTGGGGTGGACCAGGGTAGGAGTGGCCGGATGGCACTATATCTATACTATACATCCTGTGGCATTGTTCTCAAGTGATGTGCAGTTCTGGTAGATATCTATACTATACATCCTGTGGCATTGTTCTCAAGTGATGTGCAGTTCTGGTAGCCAGGGAGCAGGTAAAATAACAATCAAAAGACGAAGTGTTCACAAGATAGACTGATACAGTGAAGTCAGTTGTGAACGAAACATGTAATATATTGGAAACACACGTGGTGGCACGTCTAGACGTATACCCACTTATTCATGTGCTTATCTTTTGTTCTTTTTTTCTTTACTTCTTTTTTTTTCTATTTTGTTCCTTTTTATTTCGTTTTATTTTATTTTATTTTTATTTTATTTTTTGTAAAGATGATCTGTTACACGCTTGTATGTTGGGTCTACATGCATCATAGCCATATCCAGCGCGGCCTGTGCTAACACAGTGTGCTTCAGTCAAACGTGTTTTAGTGGTGACTTTGGCCACGTCACACACCGCCAGTCATGAAAGGAGAGCGACATTAAATATCAATCAGTCGATTGCGCAGCGCTTGGCTCCCTCTCCTTTCCCACAGTCCCAGTCTACCCCCACCTTCCCCCCCTCCTGCCTGCTCTCTCTCTCTCTCTCTCTCTCTCTCTCTCTCTCTCTCTCTCTCTCTCTCTCTCCCACCCACTCTCTCTCTCTCTCTCTTTGTATCTGTCTCAGAAATTGTCAATTTGTGTGTGTGTGTGTGTGTGTGTGTGTGTGTGTGTGTGTGTGTGTGTGTGTGTGTGTAGGGGAGAGAGAGAGAGAGAGAGAGAGAGAGAGAGAGAGAGAGAGAGAGAGAGAGAGATGTAATAACCTGAATATCTGTTCAACCATTGACTTATATTCTCATTGTGTTATCTGAGTCTGGATAAGTAATGGATCGATCAACCGTAAAACACTTGTACCCCCCACCCCCACCCCACCCCACCGTCACTCTGGACAGCATGACGGCTGACATAGTTGGTGCCAATGGCTGTGCTAGGCTTGTCACCAGACGAAGGCTATGTTACCTGCTGCCTTGCTTGCCAAGACACAATGTAGGTCTCCAGGTGTTGTGCCCATTTGGAGAACCTCCACATCACCTGATCACCTGTGAAAGGAGCCGGTCCGTACGTGTAGATAAGAAGCATTCTGACATATCGGTAATGAACAAAATGCAGGTTTGTGTGACGAACGTGAGCAGAATGGGCGATTAGAAGGGTGGAAGAGCGGGAATGGGGAGAACAGTAAAGGGAAATAGTGTGAAGAACAACCTAACTCATAGCCGTCTCTGATCTGGGCCTTTTCAAATGTAGTGTATGTTTATTTTTTCTATTACATGTATTTGTTGTATAATTGAACGTTATAGGATTTAGTTTTTGTAGTGATACTTGAAACTAAGTGAATGTCGTACTCGTAGGATTTGTTAGTTATTATAGTAATAGTATTTGTAGTTGGGTGTAAGGTGTACTATTGCATATGAGAAGGGTGAATGTAGTATGATTTTGTAAAGCGCTTAGAGAAATTCGTTTGATTAGGCGCTATATAAGAAATCATTATTATCGTAATTATTATTAAGAACAACCTTGGATGTCCTCCCTGTGTGAGGTGTGAGGACAAGGTGCTTTGTGCGTGCGTGCGCGCGCGCGCGCGCGCGCGCGCGTGTGTGTGTGTGTGTGTGTGTGAGAGAGAGAGAGAGAGAGAGAGAGAGAGAGAGAGAGAGAGAGAGAGGACATGCAGAAGAACCCATCATGTAACACACAGATGAAATGAACCCTTCACAGACACATCCTCAGAGAGATCTTTTAAATAAATATTAGCGAAATAAAAATGGACAAACGAATCACAAGACACAAAACACGACGAGTTTTCGACCTCTTAGGTCTTCTTCCGGCAAGATACAAAACAATTAGGACAACGAAAATGAACGAGAAATCACTTATCTTCAATCACTTCAGCGCAAGATAGGCGCTGTGAAAGAAAATGAGGCTGTCAGAAGCGATAGAGTGTGTGAGTCAAGGTAGTAGTGATGATAATTGTATTACGGATAGGAATACTAATAACAGTAATGGTGATGATCAAACTATTGAAAAAATAAGTAAAGGCAGGATTGCTACCGCTTTTGCGATAATTTGCCAATAGCAGTTGTAGTGTGGGAGAAAGGGTGAGAGGATTCCTGAACAGCATGGTTGTCGTGGCAACAGTCTTAGTGGCGATGGTGATGTTAATGGTAGTGACGGTAATATCAATACTCACAGTCGTATTAATGATCATGCTAACACTATAGTGAAGGTAATGGTAATAATGGGTACTGATAATAAAAGCATGATAGAGAAATATATTAAAAAGTATATACGATAATAATGATAAATGTATGAATGATAATAATGATAATAGAATGAATGAATAAGATAGAAAAGTAATAATAATATTGATAATAGTAATGATGAAAATGGTACTAATACTACGGGGGAAAAATCCAACGGGCGTGGGGGACAGGAAGAAGCAAGAGGAGATGGAATGTATGAATATGGGAGGGATGGAATCAAATAGGTATATCAATAGTTATGATAAGTAAATAATTTTGATAATAATTGTTTCTAACCATATAGTCATGATAATGATACTGTCGGCTGGAAAAAGGTAAGCTGGAATGTCAGACATATTATAAACAATAATAATTATATTAATGATAGTATTAGTAGTAAATATAATAAGTGTAAGAGTTATGAAGATGTTTGTGTTTTTCCTTTAGTTTTATTTATTTAATTGTTTTATTTTTTTTTTAATGAAGGTGATGATGATTGTGATAATGCGATGACTGTGCTACTGAGAGCAATAATAATAAAAATAGTATTAGTACCGGTTATAGTAGGTGGAAAGGAATGGAGATGGTCAGCGAGTGGAAAGGAATGGAGATGGTCGGTGAGTAAAAGTTATAGTGCTAATGGAGCAGGGAGAAAGTGGTGAGGATAAATATTGTAATGTAATAATATCAACAGTTGGTGAAAAGGAATAGGAGGGAATGATCTAAGAGCGAAAAGTTAACAGTAGTATTGGGGCAGAGGAGAGGGAGAGGGAGCGAGGAGGGGCGGGGGGGGGGGGGGGGGGGCCTGGGGGGTTCCGCATAGCTACAAACACCTGCACACACATATGCACAGGAAAGAGGGGAGACGAAGAGAAGGTCTTGTAGAGGAAATAGTATATGAAATTAAAAGAAAACCAGAAGAAGAAAAGGGAGTGGACAAGTATCTGAATAAACAATAGTTTTATGTCACAAATAGAGAGAGTGCAGTGCAGTGAGAGGGGAAAGGGAGATAGTTGTAAGTTGTGTGTGAGATAAATAATGGGAGAGAACGGTAGAATGTGTGTGTTGGTGGAGGAGGATATTGTGGGCTAATATTGCAGTGGTGGATAGGTGCATACTACTTTAGGGTGTTGATACTATGAGGTTGGAGGGAAGAAGAGTACATACTAACTAGATGGGGGAGGGGGGGGGGGGACTAACCTAACCTCTATACACAATCTCTCTCTCTCTCTCTCTCTCTCTCTCTCTCTCTCTCTCTCTCTCTCTCTCTCTCTCTCTCTCTCTCTCTCTCTCTCTCTCTCTCTCTCTCTCTCTCTTCTCTAATAGTTATTGTATCTAAGTAGTCCTACTATTAATTCAACAGTTAATGCTGGCAATGGGATTAGTGATAATCGGACATAATGATTATAAGTATAGTGGTAAAAATGATAGTGACAGTAATAACAACAAAAATGACATCAGTATTGTTATAATTATGTAATGGTGGTGACGATGAAGACTGTGATGATAATAGTGATATGATGATGATAGTAAGGATAGTAATAAAGGTATTAAGTAATATTGGTAATAAAAATATTAGGTGGAAAGGAGTTGAAATACTCAATAAATAAGAGCAGACAGTACTGTTGTATGACGATAATAATGATAGTAGTAATGATAAGTGCAGCAACGCTAGCAAAAATAGCAGCGGCCTGAAAGGGTGGGGACGATGAACAATAAAAGAGCTAGGATTTCTATTTATGAGAGAGAGAGAGAGAGAGAGAAATTGTGTGTGTGTGTGTGTGTGTGTGTGTGTGTGTGTGTGTGTTCCATTGTAATGTCAGCCTCCCACTCATTGATCACCCCCACCCCCACCCCCCAGCCACCCCACACCCCTACTAACAGTAATGAGCTTATCATTACTAGGGAAGGCGGTGAGGGGGAGAGAGTGAGTAGATTGATGCAGCAAGGGGAGAGACTCAGGGGTGTAGGGAAAGGGAAAAGAAAGGTAGCTGTAACTTATGTCTGAGGTAAACAGTGGGAGATATGTAGTATGCATGTGTGTAGTTGTATGGAATGGTACATACTACATTTGGGTGGATGCCATGAGGATGGAGAGTGCCGAGTTTGGCAATAAGGGGGGACTCCTGCATAAGGCAGGTGCTCCAAATTGTCACTCTGTGATTGCCAAAGTGCCAGGACTTCGACATGTTGATGTTGCGTTGGGCGTGGTTGAAGTGTAGAGCGACTGGCTTTGGCTGATGGTGGATGTCAGCCAGGTGTTCAGAGATGCGTGTCTCAAGTGTGTGAGATGTCTCACATACATAGATCTTACCACATACTGGCAGTGCACATCTGGGCGTTCAAGAGAAGCTCTTGTAGAAGAAATAGTATATGAATGGGTGAAGGCTGGGGTCATAGAGACAGACTGACACACGGATATGAAGAACTGGGTTGCTTGCCTTACGTTTAGTGCGTCGTCCATGATGATTTAATACAAGACAGGGGAGATCATTGTGTTCACTCTGATGACGTGATTCAGGACAGGGGAGATCATTGTGTTCACCATGATGACGTGATTCGGGACATTGGGATCATTGTGTTCACTCTGATGACGTGATTCAGGACAGGGGAGATCATTGTGTTCACCATGATGACGTGATTCAGGACATTGGGATCATTGTATTCACTCTGATGACGTGATTCAGGACAGGGGAGATCATTGTGTTCACCATGATGACGTGATTCGGGACATTGGGATCATTGTGTTCACTCTGATGACGTGATTCAGGACAGGGGAGATCATTGTGTTCACCATGATGACGTGATTCGGGACATTGGGATCATTGTGTTCACTCTGATGACGTGATTCAGGACAGGGGAGATCATTGTGTTCACCATGATGACGTGATTCGGGACATTGGGATCATTGTGTTCACTCTGATGACGTGATTCAGGACAGGGGAGATCATTGTTTTTCACCATGATGACGTGATTCGGGACAGTGGGGATTATTGTTTTCATCTTGATGACTTGATTCAGACCATATGATTTGATACAGTCAGAGGAGGTCACTGCGTTCAGAATTGTGACCTTATTCAGGACAGGTTAGTGTTGAGGTACGCCAGTTCCAGGTGGGTTGCAGGATGTGACATACTGTGTGATGTGTGTGTGTGCAGAACTGTCTTGAGATGGAACGCTACCTGAAGAGTGAGCCCAAGCTGACGTCATTTAAACGGTTGTCCTCTGACCTAAAAAAATGTGAAGACAAACGGCTGCAAGGTCAGCCAGCTGAAGCCTCTGAAGATGGCACATCCTCTCAAGGCGCTGCTGAAGCCGACTCTGAGGTCACCGAATCGGAGCAGGATCCAGACACGGACATACCTGAAGATGAGCTGGAGGATGGGGAAGAGGAAGATGAGGATGAGGATGAGGAGGAAGAGAGTGAAGATGAGTACGAGACAGAGGAACGGATTCGGGCCATGGAGATGTTGAACCTTAACGACCGTCTTTCAGACTCAGTCAGTCTGAACAGCTTCTCCTCCTCCTCCTCCGCCGTGTCCTGGGACTCCAACATCTCGGACCCTCCGCTGTCCCCTATCAGACCCAAGTCCCACGATCCCTTCGCTCTCAAGCTGGTGGCTCAGCCAGGTAGGACAGAGACCGTGGCCTTCCGCTCCATGCCGTCTGCAGAAATGTTCCGCAGGCATCAAAGACTGATCGTGTCCTCCTCTACATCCTCTGTCAACGGTCTCCATGGTCCCATGAAGGTGAGACCCCACACGGCGCAGCCTCTCCATCGGCCTCCCCCCATACCAGGACAACGGCCACGTTCTGAGGTCAGCCCAGATAGCCGGCGGAGAATCCACAAGTGTCCCTACAACGGTTGCAAGAAGGTCTATACCAAAAGCTCTCACCTCAAGGCCCATTTACGGACACATACAGGTAAGGGGGTGGAGATGTCCAGGGTGAATGGAAGCTGGTGTGACTAGTGTTTCTGACTGTGCACACACAGGGTAGTATATTGCTGAAAGATGTGAAAAATCTCCATGTCAGAGGAGATGAGTTGGAACTGGGTGAGGCAGAAGTCAGAAGACAGGAAGTTAAGATACCTGACATGAAGGTAGCATTGTGTGAAGGAAGTGAGAAAGGTGAAGATGGCAAAGTAAGCAGTTAACGTGTCTTCCTTCTGGAGATGACGACTGACACAGTAAGCTGTTTAAATGTCTTCCCTCTGGAGATTAAGACTGACACAGTAAGCTGTTTAAATGTCTTCCTTCTGGAGATGACGACTGACACAGTAAGCTGTTTAAATGTCTTCCTTCTGGAGATGACGACTGACTGTCAACTTTTCATTTTTCTTGTTTCTGGGCGTGAAGATGACACAGTTAGACTCTTAGAGTTCATTTGTCTTTCATTTGCCTTTCTTCTGGTGACATTTTCTATATCCAGTATTGATTTTTGCAGATTACAGTTAGTGATTTCAATGTGTTTTTTTAATCCTAGGGTTAGTTCTTTTAATGTTTTTTTTTTTAATGAATTGGGTAAGGTTTTGCTTTTAATCCTTTTTTAACACATGTACGTGGTAGATTGAAACGTGGTGACAGTCCTGAGATAACTTTTGCTGTTGACGGGACTATAATTTTAATCTTAATCTTAATCTTTCTTCTGATGACAAAGACTCACAGTAAGACAGTCAGGTGTATGCTTTCTTGCTCGTCGGCTGTCAACCTCACCGCCCTCACCAGAAATCAGTGCCAGTTACATTACCTCACAGAAATCAGCACCAAGTTCATTACTTCACAGAAAGCAGTGCCCACTTCATGACCTCACAGAGTTTCAGTTTCATGAAGATGTCACTGTGTGCAGACTAGTCCTTTTACGCTATACCACATTGCTAAGTCTCAAGACCACACTGCACACGATTTTAGGCTGATGGATAACGGAATCAGTGACTGAGGTGAGAGAATATAAGTTAAGGTCTTCAGAAAGCAGCTTCAATCACAGTACCTCATGGAAAGCAGCGCCGCCCAGTGTGATTTCCCCAGGAAGAGCAACCTCATTTACGTTACCTGATGGAGACGAGTCTACTGGAACTGCTCCAGGGAGAAAGGACCCTGTCATATTACCTCTGGAAAAGCAGGCCCACTGTCTCAGGGACTGCAGCCAATTTCAGTTATATCAGGGAGAGCAGGCCCAATTTTATTACCTGAGGGAGAGCAGGCCCAATTTTATTATCTCAGAGAGAACAGGTCCAGTTATATTACTTGGAGTAGAGCAGATCAAATTATATTACCTGAAGGAGAGCAGGTTTAATTTTATTACCTGAGGGAGAGCAGGTCCAATTTTATTACCTGACTGAGAGCAGGTCTAGTTTTAGAGAGCAGATCCAATTATATTACCATAGAGAGAGCAGGCCCAATTTTATTACCTTACGGAGAACAGGCCAAATTTTATTACCTCATGGAGAACAGGCCCAATTTTATTACCTTACAGAGAACAGGCCCAACTTCATTACCTTAGGGAGAACAGGCCAGTTTTATTACCTCATGGAGAAAAGGCCCAATTATATTACCTTAGGGAGAACAGGCCCCATTTTATTACCTTAGGGAGAACAGGCCTAATTTCATAACCTTAGAAAGAACAGGCCCAATTTTAGTACCTCATGGAGAACAGGCCCAATTTTAGTACTTCATAGAGAACAGGCCCAATTTCATTACCTCATGGAGAGCAGGCCCAATTTTATTACCTGAGGGAGAGCAGGCCCAATTTATTACCTCATGGAGAGCAGGCCCAATTTTATTACCTTAAGGAGAGCAGGCCCAATTTTATTACCTGAGGGAGAGCAGGCCCATCAGTACTTCTGTACTCACTGATGATGATGACAGTTGGTTTACAGGAGTGATTGCTGTACTCACTGATCGCGATTTATTTCCTCAGAGAGAACAGGTCCAGTTACATTACCTGGAATAGAGCAGATCCAATTATATTACCTGAAAGAGAGCAGGTCCAATTTTATTACCTGAGGGAGAGCAGGTCCAATTTTATTACCTGAGGGAGAGCAGGTCTAGTTTTATTTACCTGTGGGAGGGAGCAGATCCAGTTATATTACCACACAGAGAGCAGGCCCAATTTTATTACCTCATGGAGAGCAGGCCCAATTTTATTACCTTAAGGAGAGCAGGCCCAGTTTTATTATTACCTGAGGGAGAGCAGGCCCATAAGTACTTCTGTACTCACTGATGATAATGACAGTTGGTGTTACAGGAGAGTGATTGCCGTACTTACTGATCGTGATTTATTACCTCAGAGAGAACAGGTCCAGTTATGTTACCTGAAAGAGAGCAGGTCCAATTTTATTGCCTGAGGGAGAGCAGATCCAATTATATTATCACAGAGAGAGCAGGCCCAATTTTATTACATTATGGAGAACAGGCCCAGTTTTATTACCTCATGGAGAATAGGCCCAATTTTATTGCCTTATGGAGAACAGGCCCAATTTCATTACCTTAGGGAGAACAGGCCCAATTTTATTACCTTATGGACAACAGGCCCAGTTTTATTACCTTATGGAGAACAAGCCCATTTTATTACCTTAGCGAGAACAGGCCCAATTTTTATTACCTCATGGAGAACAAGCCCGATTTCATCTCCTTAGGGAGAACAGGCCCAATTTTAGTACCTTATGGAGAACAGGTCCAGTTTTATTACCTCATGGAGAACAGGCCCAATTTTATTACCTCATGAAGAACAGGCCCAGTTTTATTACCTCACGGAGAACAGGCCCTTTTTTTTTTTACCTTATGGAGAACAGGCCCAGTTTTATTACCTTATGGAGAGCAGGCCCATCAGTACTTCTGTACTCACTGATGATGATGATAGTTGGTGTTACAGGAGAGTGACTGCTGTACTCACTGATCGTGATGATGATGGCTGTTTCAGGGTAAAAGCGGTACTGGTGAGGTGATGATGATGATGACAGTTGGTGTTACAGGAGAGGTGACTTCTGCACTCATTGATGATGGTGATGATGATGACAGTTGGTGTTACAGCAGAGATGCCCTCTGCACTCATTGATGATGATGATGATGATGATGATGATGACAGTGGTGTTACAGGAGAGTGACTGCTGTACTCACTGATGATGATGATGATGATGATGATGATGACAGTTGGTGTTACAGGAGAGGTGACTTCTGCACTCACTGATGATGATGACAGTTGGTGCTACAGGGGAGTTACTGCTGTAATCACTGATGATGATGATGATGATGATGACAGTTGGTGTTAAAGGAGAGGTGACTTCTGTACTCACTGATCGTGGTGATAATGACAGTTGGTGTTACAGGAGAGGTGACAGCTGTACTCACTGATGATGATGATGATGACAGTTGGTGTTACAGGAGAGGTGACTTCTGTACTCGCTGATGATGATGATGATGGTGATGATGATGAGAGTTGGTGTTACAGGAGAGGTGACTTCTGTACTCACTGATGATGATGATGATGGAGATGATGATGACGATGATGATGATGATGATGACAACTGGTGTTACAGGTGAGGTGACTTCTGTACTCACTGATGATGATGATGATGACAGTTGGTGTCACAGGAGAGGTGACCTCTGTATTCGCTGATCGTGGTGATGATGGCTGTTTCAGGTGAAAAGCCGTACCGGTGCACGTGGGAGGGGTGCGAGTGGCGCTTTGCCCGGTCCGACGAGCTAACCCGGCACTACCGCAAACACACTGGCGCCAAACCCTTCCAGTGTAAATACTGTGAGCGCTGCTTCTCCCGCTCAGACCACTTAGCCCTGCACAACAAGCGACACGTCACCATGGACCTCTAGCAGTGGGGCAAGCTCGGGATGGGGGGATGGAGAACGTTAGGGGAGGATGAGGGGGGAGGCATCTGGATGGGGAGGTTAGGGGTGGAGGATCAGGGGGTGGGAGGGTATCTGGATGGCCAAGGGTGAACAGGCCTTTGCAATAGACCCTTTACACATTGCCACAGACCCTTTACACATGGCCACAGACTATATGTGGTCACAGTCTCCTCCCATATAACCTCAGGCCCTTTACACATGGCCATGTACGATTTACACATGTCCACATACCATTCATACATGGCCACCTACCATTCACACAGGGCCACAGATCATCACACATAGCCACAGACTATTCACACATGGCTACAGGTCATTCACACATGGCAACAGATCATTCTCATGCCCACATATCATTCACACATGGCCAACAGACCCTTCACACATGGCCACAGACAATTCACATGGCCACAGATCAATCACACATGGCCACAGACCCTTCACACATGGCCACAGACCATTCACACATGGCCATAGTTCATTCACATGGCCACAGCCCCTTCACACATGGCCAGCAGATCCTTCATACATGGCCACAACCCTTTAACACATGGCCAACAGACCCTTCACACATGGCCCAGCCCCTTTACATGTGGCTACAGATCCTTCACATATGGCCAAAGACCTTTCACACATGGCCAACAGACAATTCACAGACCCTTCACACATGCCAACAGACCCTTCACACATGGCCAACAGACCCTCTCACATGGCCACAGCCCCATCAGATCACATCCATGTGGTCAGACGTCATGCTGAGTCCCTCCCCAAGGCACCTTGGGGCACTGTGCTGGAGAGTGTAGCTACTTCAGGTGCGGTGGTGAGGTGGGGGGGGGGGGGGGGGGTACTTGTTGGCTGGGAGGTCAAGGAGAGGGAGGCACTTGTCGGCTGGGAGGTCAGGGAGAGGGAGGCACTTGTTGGCTGGAGGTCAGGGAGAGGGAGCACTTGTTGGCTGGAGGTCAGGGAGAGGGAGGCATTTGTTGGCTGGGAGGTCAGGGAGAGGGAGGCACTTGTTGGCTGGGAGGTCAGGGAGAGGGAGGCACTTGTTGGCTGGAGGTCAGGGAGAGGGAGGCACTTGTTGGCTGGAGGTTAGGGAGAGGCAGGCAATTGTCTGTGCTTTTTGGCGACACAAGGTGGACCTCTGTGCGCACAAGTGACAAGTGGGACCTCTTGTGGCTGGCTGCGCTCAACAGCAAGTGATCGTGTGATATTTCTGTGCAGTACTGAGTGATGGAAAATGTGTGTTGCTGTGTGCGTGTGTTGGTGTGTGCCGTGGGTGAGAGTGGAGAAAGGGCTGAGAGATTGTGGGGGAGAATGAGAGACCTAGGGAGACACTTCTTTTGATACTTGTATGTAACAAATTCATGCTTGATGATTTACTATACAATTGTGTGAATAACACGGCGGCGCTCATAACCAATGTTCCACGTTAATTTTTGTTATGAAAGAAACTCTTCAGGGCATGTTGCATTGATTGCTATTCTTCATTATTGCTGCCTTACTATGTTGGCCACACAGTGTATAGCAAAATGTATTTATCCTATTGTCACTATTTATTAATTATCTTATTAAATGCATGAAACACAACTCTTCTACCCTCCCCATTCCTGTTCACTGCTCTCCTCCAATAATTCAGGTAGATCATTCAGATGTTCCCTTCACTGTTCACCTCCAATAATCCAGGTAGATCATTCAGATGTTCCCTACACTTTCACTGCTCACCTCCAATAATCCAGGTAGATCATTCAGATGTTCCCTACACTTTCACTGCTCACCTCCAATAATCCAGGTAGATCATTCAGATGTTTCCTTCAGTGCTCACCTCCAAAAATCCAGGTAGATCATTCAGATGTTTGTTTCATTGTTCACCTGAAATAGTAAAGGGAGGCCATTCAGAACCGCTATTGTTTATAGAGCCGTATTTACTTAGTCTAGTTTAACTCACCGCCTGACTGAAATTTAATAAGCAGATGTGTCGTATGCATATGATGATTTTTATTTAATATGAAAAAGTTGATTTTGTATTATGTGTTTTCTGCATTCGTTTCCTGTTAACAGTGGAATCAGTTTTGTGGGTAACATTCTCATTCATGGTCTTCTTTCTCTTCCCTTACCGACACGTTCTTCTACTTTGTTTTCTGTCCTGTTAATGAATTTTTTTTCTCTCCTGTTACTGTTACGTTCTTTCTCCTGTTACTGTTATGACTTTTCTCCTGCAACTGTTATATTCTTTCTCCAGTTGTTGACTGTTCTTCCTCTCCTACAAATCTCTGTTTTTCTGCTTCGTTACTGTTATGTTCTTCTCCAATTACTGTTTGTTCTTTTTATGTCCTATTACTGATGTATTCTTTTCTCTTCCGTTACTGAGAATATATTCGTTCTCTCCTGTCCTGTAATATTACTGATAATCATAGTGCTATTTTTTTTTTCCATTTGATGTTGCCTGTGACCAGATTGTGTTTGTAGATCTTTATCTGAAAGTTAGCCTTGTGATGGCGCCATGGCTGCTGTCTTCCTCCTGTTCCTTTTCCTTTTCCTTATACGAGTCAGACTTGTCACAGCATCATGGCACTTTCTTGTTTCGTCTTTGATTCTTTCATTTTAAGTTTGTTATGAAACTGCATGCCGGGAAGGCCAGGTCACAGAACTGCGTTGTGGCTGACCAAAGTCATGGCAGCTTAGATTGTTCAGCCAGCACTGTGTTGGCCTCAGACTGATGACCGATCCGGCAGTCAGAGAGCACAAGGCCAGGAGGTAAAAGGGAGAATGATGACCTCCATATACCACTACTCAGGTGTCGCCCTCCTTATTAGTGGTCAGCTTGGCTTGCAGCCATATACAGTTGCCGGAGGTCAGAAGAACCTTTGAAGCAGTAAGATGTTGATGATGGATGGTTACCTTAATTGCTGAGAGCTAGGTATGATTGCCCTAGGTGACACCTGGCCAGTGACCTAGCGTGTTGCCCATAGCCTTAGGTGACACCTGGCCAGTGACCAAGCGTATTGCCCATAGCCCTGGGTGACACCTGGCTAGTGATTTAGCGTGTTGCCCATTGCCCTAGGTGACACCTGGCGAGTGACTTACCGTGTTGCCTATTGCTCTAGGTGACACCTGGCTAGTGACCTAGCGTGTTGCCCATAGCCCTAGGTAACGCCTGGCGAGTGACCTAGTGTGTTGCCCATTGCCCTAGATGACACCTGGCTCGTGACCTAGCGTGTTGCCCCAAATAGTCAACAATGTCCACTGGTTTTTCTGAGGTAAGGAGGTATGGGTGTTCCCACACAGAGGTTGTACACTGGAGATATGCAGTACTGGTGTAAACATGTTTCAGTTGCTAGCATGAAAACAAACACTAGTGCAGTCTGAACTTGAGCCAGATGAGTCAGTTTCCAGTGGCAGCGCAGAATGCCATGGCCAGTTGTTCTTGCTCATACATTCCTGTCAATCAGAGAGTGCCAGACAGAATTTCCCCTAAACATTTCTCATTGTTATGAAAACAATCATAATGACAGCTTTGGTTGACAACGTCATATTTTTTTCTTTGTCTACGCAATGGGGTTGAAGGTGTCAGGAATGGTGGTTTCAATTCATGGCCAGGATGACTGATCTACTCTTGGACAACACCCATGGGGCCTTTGCCTGCTTTACACACAATATGCAAAAAGAAAAAAAAAAAAAGTCTTTTACAGTTGTTTACATTGCACGTTTTTTTTTTTTTTTGTTTTTTTGTTTGTTTGTTTGTTTTTAGCGCGGATTTCTTTTATTTTTCACTTTTTGTATCACATTTAAAGTACCGTCTTTTTCTGATAACATGCGTGGCTTTTCTGTCCCTCAGCTCACAGGCTTACTGGAGTGTCTCTCAGTCAACTCACAGACGTACGTGACTTTACTGTCATTTAAACTCGTAGACATACGTGACGTTTCCGTCATGTAACTCACAGACGTACGTGACTTTACTGTCATTTAACTCACAGACGTTCTTGGCTTTTCGCTCAGTCCCGACAGCCCTGAAAATGTACTTTGTGGTCGGCTGTGCTGTAATGAAAAAAAAAAAAAAAAAAAACACATGAAACTTGACATTCACAGTCAACTGTCTGACTAGGTGTTGGATCCAATTCACAGTCAATTGTCAGACTAGGTGTCGGTACCCCCCCCCCCCCCCCCCCTCCCTCCCCCCCCTTCCCCGGTGCTTCGGTCTGAATCGGCCCCCAGATTTTGCCCATTCCTGGATTCTGTTTATAGGCACGGAGTTCTGAGAGTTTGGGCGGAGGGTGTGGAGTGGGGGTGGGTGGGGTGTAAACAAAATCATTATTGGGACAGGTCTGTAGGCGTGCAGTCCAGAACAATGTCAGGTGCGATAAACTCACTCATTTCTGGGGCACGTTTGTCGGCGTGTAGTCCTTAACGATTTGTAAGGGGGATATAAACTAACTCATTACCGGTACAAATTTGTAGTCGTGCAGTCCTTAACGATTTGCTAAGGGGGTAACGAGGGGGGTGGGGGGAGGTAAATAATGTCCACGTCTGTGGTCAAGGTGCGCTGCATGGTGGTAGACAATCAAATCAGACTGTCACAAAGTATGGCTCACGTGCTTCGACAGAAACAGCACAAACGTCACTTCACTTCAAGCAACAATGAGAACTGGCAGTCACTTCAATCAATGTCTGTTTTCAGATAACCAAGAGCACAGACACAATCAGCCCTGTCTCCCTGATGAGTCCGATCCAGCGGACGAAAGGGCTAGGGCAGGCGATACACATAGATCTGTCTTTGAGATGGATTATGATGGTTTCTCTCATGCAGTTTGTGAAAGGTTTTCATGATTATAGTATTATTTTCTCAATTTTAAGTTCCTGTTTTCTTCATATTCAGTTTTATTTTCAATTGTTGCCAAGTCATTACTGTCATGATGGAAGAATTGTTAGCCTGCACTTGTTTTCCCCCACTACTTAATTGTTCAGCATTATATGTTTTCAAATAACGGTTATATAAGATTTTACTTCGCATTAAGGCATAACCTAAAATAATGGTAACTAGCAGCCATTTCAATCGATGACTGTATTTTGTTTGTTTTTCAACTTACTTCTGCATTTTATGAGTCTTCACAGGTTTGCACTAATTGCAGTGTTGCTGCAGATTTAGAAGTCGGACAATTATCTCATACTTTTTTTTTCGGAAACCTTGATCGAGTTACGTTCCTTTGGATGATTTTTGTCCCCAAAGAGATGGAAGATTTTGAGAAAGTGTGATGTAATAGGATGGGGATGAATCCCAGGCGATCAACTGCCGACCAAAGAACAGCTGTCACTCCCCTGTCGATCAAAGTCTGATGGGGAAGTAGCTTCCAATTCACCCCAATCATGCTCTATTCATTTGTCGTCTGTTGATTTGTTTATGGACACATCCGATGTGATGTTCACACCACGCTGTAGTACTTTAGGCCGTTTTCGCTCAATGTTTCGCCCAGACTGCCTTTGTCTGGACTTGGTACCATGGACCATGTCAATCTGACGTCATTCCTAGTCTTTGGTCCTTCCGTTCCTAAAGAACGAAAAGGTGAGAAGATGAAACAGAGAAATGGAAACTGACATTAAATTCGGTCCTTTGGTCCAGTGACGATGGACAAAGGTCAGCAGTCTTTGGTCTAAAGTCTTCATTGTGTGTGTGTGTGTTTTTCGCCCGTTTTCTCTTTATTTTTCGTTCCTCGAATTGGTGTTTTGTTCACATGTTTTCTGTGTGTTTCTTTGGGTCATCGAATGAGTGCTTTGTTAAAGGTTTTCTTTGAATTTTTTTTATCCATTTGTGGGTGATTGTTTACCTGTTTTCCATATTTGTTTGGGTCCAAAAGTGATTCTTTCTTCGTCTGATTTTATTGTTTTTTGATTGGACGGTTATCAGTTCCACGGCCAGCGACTCATCTCCTTTCAAACGTCACGTTGTTCACCTTTCGCTTTTGACGTCATGAACGCGTTGAGGGAGATGACATCATAACGACGAGAAGACTGTCTTCTTTCTTCTTTCTTTGGTTGGTTGGTTGTTTTCCTTATTCTTTGCCCCATACTCCAATATATACACTCATTGTGATCATCGTGCATCTGAACTACATGCATCTTCTTCGCCTTTCCTTTATGACTTGGCCAAGTGGAGACGACGATTGTTAAGTGTAGGAAAACCAACTGTAACTCTTTTCCGTACATTCCATTTTCAACCTGAACTGCTGTGGGACTCCCTTTTCCAGCAAGCAAGAAGAACATTACATCTGTTCAGGTTTAAATTGGTGTTCACACGGATTGCGCAGACACCGAGAAAGTGTAGAAAGGGGCGAAATTCATGGTTATTTTTGGCCCTTTTCAGTCTGAAAGCAGGGCGTTTTATTGATTGGCTTGTTCACGTCAGTGTGAGGGCCTGTCCAATTTGAGGATAGGTTTATACAGAGCTGGCGTTAGACTAGTCTCACTGGAGGGAATGAATAGAAGATGAAGGGTTCAGCACTTGAGGGGTTGCAATCGCGAACAAAACGGTGCAGACTCTTCTGACATGAGTGGGGAGTGGATGTGGGAGTGCAGTGTTTGAGACCCGTTCATGTACAGTAGGCTGGGCACCCTTCTGGCTGCACATGGAAACTCTTCCCGGGAGGTGGTGGGGGTGAGGTGCAGACAGTGTAATGTCATGATTGTATGTAGACTCCCTTTGTCGACGGGGAGACAGACATAGCATCATGGCTGTATGTAGACCCGCTTCCCCTCCACACTCCTCCCCATATCCTCCATCCTCCCCCCTTGTCTCCCCCCCCCCCTTCTTTTCTCTTTCTTTCCTGTTTCTCAAATACCCTCTATTGCTGTCTTTATCATTTGATATAAAGTGCAAGCAGTTCTTATCTACTTGTTCGTGTTACTCGTGTTTACATTTGACTTTTGTTATTTATTTGCTTCTATGGTTCACAGTCCCTGTCCCTTAGGTGAGGTCCATTATCAGATGGTCAGGCGGGATGAAGGTCTGCGAGGTGGAGGTCTGCGGGTGAAGGTCGTGAGTTTGAGCCACACGTAGTTTGGATTTTCTCGGCTTGAAAACCATCTGTGTCCACCCAGCTGTGACTGGGCACCTGATTCAGTTCATCTGGTCCACCCAGCTGTGTGACTGGGCACCTGATTCAGTTCATCTGTGTCCACCCAGCTGTGACTGGGCACCTGATTCAGTTATCTGCGTCCACCCAGCTGTGACTGGGCACCTGGTTCAGTTCATCTGTGTCCACCCAGCTGTGACTGGGCACCTGATTCAGTTCTGTGTTCACCCAGCTGTGACTGGGCACCTGATTCAGTTCTGTGTTCACCCAGCTGTGACTGGGCACCTGATTTAGTTCCGTGTCCACCAAGCTGTGACTGGGCACCTGATTCAGTTCAGGGAAGGTTGAAGGCGGTGGAAGGAGAGGGATGAGCTCTGCTTTCCATCATGTCGTGCCGTAGACACGGTGAACCTCTGACGGCCGGTGGGCTGTGTACACTTTAACCTGTGTGTGTGTGTGTGTGTGTGTGTGTGTGTGTGTGTGTGTCCCAGGGTTGGACGGGGAAAACGTTTGTAACTTACGCTTGTTTTGTTAGTCTGATTGAATAAGATTTCCTTTTTCGTTTTTCTCTTTACAGCATCTATTATGTTTTGTATACTCGAAAGCACTAATCATTGGCTTTTTGTAACCGCTTTGAAGCCAAAGTTCAGTTGACAAAACGAATGTATGCAAAAGGGAGGAACTGCAATAGCTGGAAGAGAGGGAGGGGAGAAGTGTTCGACTTGGTTGCATGCCTCTCTGTCGTTTACTGTCGTGAAAACCGAAGTGTTGTGAGCCTGCACTGTTTGGTCAGATTCTCTTGTCAGCGTCATGTTGTGTATCAGGTAATTGGTTGTGTTTTGTACGTGTTTGGAGTGAGTTGGGCGACTTCTTGCGTTGCTTTGTACGCGTGTTTCTCAGGAGAACTAGTTCATAACAGCTTTCAAAGTGAGGTGACTGCAGGCGAAAATTAAAACAAAGTTTAAAAGGAATTGTTAGTGAGTCCGCCAAACAGCAGGGATAAACAAATTGCAAGACAAAACACGACGCGTTTCGGGCTCTTAGGTCGTCAGCAGGCAAGACAAGCAACATTTAGGACAATGAAAACGAAGAAGGAGCAGTCACGTATCTTCTCAGATTCGGCGCAGTTTAACGCCCATCTGTAATACGTATGTAGTAAGGCACGGGGTTCCAGGATACATAGCGGAACAATTGCTATAGTACATGAAGATCGTTATGCAGAAATTCGCCTTGTCTGTGCATCTGAAGGTAATTCTCTCCCTCTCCATCTCTCTCTCTCTCTCTCTCTCTCTCTCTCTCTCTCTCTCTCTCAGTCTGTCTGTCCCCCCCCTCTTCTCTCTCTCTCTCTCTCTCTCTCTCTCAGTCTGTCTCCCCCCCCCCCCGTCTCTCTCTCTCTCTCTCTCTCTCTCTCTCTCTCTCTCTCTCTCTCTCTCTCTCTCTCTCTCTCTCTCGCACAGACTTACCTCTTGGATTCATCTAATCAAAGATGTTCTTTTCTGCCAGTGTCATTGTAAGCTGGTGCCCTGGGATTAGACCGTTTCTGCCTCTGGAGGATGTGATCTGAAACGTTGGTAATGAATGGCCAGTGTCAGAGCATTACAAAAACGGTATTTGTACCCCACCCTTGCCCCATCCTTCACCTCCCTTCTCTCAACAGATGCTAACACTAATACCATCTGCCAATCTCCCTGACAGATGCTAACACTAAATGCCATCTGCCATTCTCCCTGACAGATGTAACACTGATGCCATCTGCCATTCTCCCTGACAGATGTAACACTAATGCCATCTGCCATTCTCCCTGACAGATGTAATACTAATGCCATCTGCCAGTCTCCCTCACCCTTCCTGGTTTACTGTTAAAGATGCTTTTTTCTGTACTCGTAAGGTCTGAGAATCATTGTAAAAACTGACGTAAAACTGATAAGATGGAATGCTTTTGATATAACAGCGTGTGTGTGTGTGTGTGTGTGTGTGTGTGTGTGTGTGTGTGCGTGTTTCCCAATCATGTTGGCCCTTGTTATGGAATTCAGATCTGCTTTAATTCGTCCGAACGACCATGATACGTCCAGCAGTGGAGTCCAACGCTTTCTGAGAAGTGGATTTCTGTTCTGGGCACCAACATGAACTCGGTTCTTAGACCAAACATATTTTTAAAATATCGTTAGTGGTCTGCATCTACTTCATCAGAAAGTTGTTTCTTAGTTCGTTTCATTTGTTGAATACGTTTGTTGTAGCACTGATATCAAATGAGTGCTTGGGAACATATCACCCTCCCCAAACTAATCGCACACACAGCAGAACAAATTGTCTCATGCCAGGACTCGAATCACCCCTCCCCCGCTCCCTCTCTCCAACACACATACAGCATATGAATAAAAGAACAGCAATACAGATTCCCCAACCATCTACCTCCAAGATCTAACATTGTTCTTCTGTTCCTCTCTCTACATTTCTACACTTGGGGTAGACAGATGTTGTGGGGTGGTAATTGAATCTATTGGGACGCCAATTATGCCAGGAACGCCAGTTACCAGACTAGATGAGACAAAGCGGTAAAAGTCAAGTCGACTCTGGCCTGCGTCAGAATGTCCCATCTTGGTGTATTGGTATGATTTGGTGTATGTGGACATAACCTTGACCTTGTCTTATCCATTCAGTGACTGGTGTCTATGATCAGTGAACTGCACATCACGTGAACTGTATGATCTGTGATAGATATGCAATCTGTATGGTTTGAGATCTGAATTATGTGTGTGCCCCATTGTGTGTGAATCGTCTGATTCGTGAGCTGTTTGATACGTGCTCTGTACTGTGTACATTGTGAATTTTATAGAATCTGACTTGTATGATCTGTGAATGATAATGATCTGTGAATGATAATGATCTGTGAATGATAAAGATCTGTGAAGTACATGGTCAGCAGGTTCTATTGTCCTTGACATGTGTGCATTTTTTGTACTCTTGAATCGTTTTAAAAGCATTCAAATTTGTTGTGCTTAATACTTTGGGTTATGTTTACTATCATTAAACTGTTCCGAACTGTGATAAATATCATGTATTTATAGTTGCCAGGGGAAGTGACCCATGTGTTGACGTTGTGTCCTGAAGTACTTCATCTTGCCGACAGTTGCCTCCCTTCCTTAAAGCGCCATCTTGAGCGCACAGGAACTGATTACAAAGGAGAAGTAAGAACCCTTTTTACCGTCATGCAAACTCTTCCTGTGCGTCTATCATTGCTCAAACTTTTAAAAAAACTCATTTCTACATGAAAAATCATTCTGTTGTATGCAAGTTGTTTGTTATTCCCTACTTTGGATCGTTCTGCCTTGATAGCCGGCCTGTTTGTAGGTGTGTATTCTGTGTTTTTTCGGGGGATGTGTCTGTGCCTTCTGCCAGGGCTCAGGACAAAGGGTGTTTGTGGGAGGTCACTGTTCTTTGGGGTCAGGATAGAGGGTGTTGTGGGAGGTCACTGTTCTTTGGGGTCAGACAGAGGTTGTTGTGGGAGGTCACTGTTGTTTGGTTTGGGGTCAGGACAGAGGGTGTCGTGGGAGGTCACTGTTGTTTGGTTTGGGGTCAGGACAGAGGGTGTTGTGGGAGGTCACAGTTGTTTGGTTTGGGGTCAGGACAGAGGGTGTTGTGGGAGATCACTGTTGTTTTGTTTTGGGGTCAGAACAGAAGGTGTTGTGGGAGGTCACTGTTGTTTTGTTTGGGGTCAGGACAGAGGGTGTTGTGGGAGGTCACTGTTGTTTGTTTGGGGTCAGGACAGAGGGTATTGTGGGAGGTCACTGTTGTTTGGTTTGGGGTCAGGACAGAGGGTGTTGTGGGAGTCACTGTTGTTGCTTGGTTTGGGGTCAGGACGGAGGGTGTCGAGGGGAGGTCACTGTTGTTTTGTTTGGGGTCAGGACAGAGGGTGTTGTGGGAGGTCACTGTTCCTTGGTTGGGGGTCAGGACAGAGGGTGTCATGGGATGTCACTGTTGTTTTGTTTGGGGTCAGGACAGAGGGTGTCGTGGGAGGTCACTGTTCTTTGGGGTCAGGACAGAGGGTGTTGTGGGAGGTCACTGTTCTTTGGGGTCAGGACAGAGGGTGTTGTTGGAGGTCACTGTTGTTTAGGGTCAGGACAGAGGGTGTTGTGTGGGAGGTCACTGTTCTTTGGGGTCAGGGACAGAGGGTGTTGTTGGAGGTCACTGTTGTTTGGGGGTCAGGACAGAGGGTGTTGTGGGAGGTCACTGTTGTTTGGGGTCAGGACAGAGGGTGTTGTGGGAGGTCACTGTTGTTTGGGGTCAGGACAGAGGGTGTTGTGGGAGGTCACTGTTGCTTGGTTTGGGGTCAGGACAGAGGGTGTTGTGTGGGAGGTCATTGTTGTTTGGTTTTGGGATCTGGACAGAGGGTATTGTGGGAGGTCACTGTTGTTTGGTTTGGGGTCAAGACAGAGGGTGTTGTGGGAGGTCACTGTTGTTTTGTTTGGGGTCAGGACTGAGGTGTTGTTGGGGGAGGTCACTGTTCTTTGGGGTCAGGACAGAGGGAGTTGTTGGGAGGTCACTGTTGTTTGGGGTCAGAGAGAGAGGTGTTGTGGGAGGTCACTGTTGTTTGGTTTGGGGTCAGGACAGAGGGTGTTGTGGGAGGTCACTGTTGTTTGGTTTTGGGGCAGGACAGAGGGTGTCGTGGGAGGTCACTGTTGTTTGGTTTGGGGTCAGGACAGAGGGTGTCGTGGGAGGTCACTAGGTCACTGTTGTTTGGTTTGGGGTCAAGACAGAGGGTGTTGTGGGAGGTCACTGTTGTTTGGTTTGGGGATCAGGACAGAGGGTGTTGTGGGAGGTCACTAGGTCACTGTTGTTTTGTTTGGGGTCAGGACAGAGGGTGTCATGGGAGGTCACTGTTGTTTGGTTTGGGGTCAGGACAGAGGGTGTTGTGGGAGGTCACTAGGTCACTGTTGTTTGGTTTGGGGTCAAGACAGAGGGTGTGTGGGGAGGTCACTGTTGTTTGGTTTGGGATCAGGACAGAGGGTGTTGTGGGAGGTCACTAGGTCACTGTTGTTTTGTTTGGGGTCAAGACAGAGGGTGTTGTGGGAGGTCACTGTTGTTTGGTTTGGGATCAGGACAGAGGGTGTTGTGGGAGGTCACTAGGTCACTGTTGTTTTGTTTGGGGTCAGGACAGAGGGTGTTGTGGGGAGGTCACTGTTGTTTTGTTTGGGGGTCAGGACAGATGGTGTTGTAGGAGTTCACTGTTGTTTGGTTTGGGGTTATTTTGTAACTCACGTATCAAAGTTCGTGTTTTTCTTTCCCTCTGATCAAGCGTCATTAGCCCAGTGAGGTCGGTTTGGTCTTTTCTACTGTTTGATACCCTATGGCCCTCTTTTCCACTGTTTCATACTTCATGGTGATCTTTTTAATTGTTTGATACCTTGTGGTCTTCGCTCATTTATTCTGCTGTCCTCTTCACCTTCATGAGCACCCACACGGTATCGGTTCTCTGTGTGGGTGGAGCACGTGCGCGATGACTCTGTGCGTCGGTTGGTGAAATGGTGTTGGAAAGAAAGGGAATGGTGGAGGGAGAGGGAAGGTATGCAAATTATCTCCACCTGCCTTCTCCTTTCTGCCCTCAGTGCCCTGTCACACACATACACACACACACACACACACACACACACACACACACACACACACACACACACACACACACACACACACGCACACAAAAGAAGCGTACGCACTCACAGAAAAGCATACATGTGTCAGCGCATATAAGAGAAATTGGAGAGCAATAATTTGCATGCAGCTGACAATTATCTCTGATAAGTATTGAACAATGACCCTCTCTCTACCTCCTCTCTCTCTCTCTCTCTCTCTCTCTCTCTCTCTCTCTCTCTCTCTCAGTTGAGTCACTATAGTGCCTGTGATTTTGTTCATTACCCCCCCCCCCCCTTCCCGTTCTATATTAATAAGGTAGGACTGCATTTGAAATACTGTTTTTTTTTTTTCTCCTCTTTTTAAATGGTGTTTGATGATGTTCACAACATGAATTGCTTTACAACGTTTTTTTCCTGTACGTTCTTCCGTTTGCTACACATACATGTGTGTGCTGATAAAAGAATGAGTACTCCACTGGCATCATGGACATTTTTCATTTATTTTCAATCTCTCTCTCTCTCTCTCTCTCTCTCTCTCTCTCTCTCTCTCTCTCTCTCTCTCTCTCTCTCTCTCTCTCTCTCTCTCTCTCTCAGTTGAGTCACTACTATAGTGCCTGTGATTTTGTTTATTACCCCCACCCCCCCTTTCCCGTTTCTATATTAATAAGGTAGGACTGCATTTGAAATACTGTTTTTTTTTTTTCTCCTCTCTTTTTAATGGTGGTTTGATGATGTTCACAACATGAATTGCTTTACAACGTTTTTCCTGTACGTTCTTCCGTTTGCTACACATACATGTGTGTGCTGATAAAAGAATGAGTACTCCACTGGCATCATGGACATTTTCATTTATTCTCTCTCTCTCTCTCTCTCTCTCTCTCTCTCTCTCTCTCTCTCTCTCTCTCTCTCTCTCTCTCTCTCTCTTTGTCAAAATGGTGGAAGGAAAGACCAGAATTCTCCCAGTCCTAGGATGATACTTTGTGAGGTGTCACTCCCTGTTGGGCCATTCAGCAATTACCGTCTTGTCTCTGACATATCCGTTGATGAGAAACCTGTTGTTGGCTAATGCATTGAAATAAACTGAACTTCTTCTGTACTTGGATTTATCAGCGTTTTTTTCATCTCTGTGCATCTATCGTCACTCCCCCCCCCCCCTCTCTCTCTCTCTCTCTCTCTCTCTCTCTCTCTCTCTCTCTCTCTCTCTCTCACTGTCATACACACCCACCACCACAGACTTTCACACACACACACACACACACACACACACACACACACACACACACACACACACACACACACACACACACACACACACACACACACACACACACACACACACACACGCACGTACGCACAGAGAGAGAGAGAGAGAAAAAATAGTGTGTGGGGAGGGGGGGGGGCGTATGTGTGTGTGTGTGTGTGTGTGAACACTTTTTTAAGGGAAGAGGATGGAGAGGTTCTTTGAAGACTTACTGCTGTCAAGGTTTTCCTTGAGTTTTTCCTGACTGACACACTGCTGTATTTCTGGCACTATCCAGAGTACTCTGGTAAAGACTAGATGACACTGGGGAAGACCTGGAAAATTGGGCTGACTTCTCATGTCACCCTGCTGCTCTCCAACTTGCCACAAGTACAATGACTGTACGATGCTCTCAGAATCTACAGAGGAGAGAGCAGTCATGACTTAGAGCTACAGGGGACTGGTAGGACAGAACAAGTGGGCTCCCCGTGTATTTGTGGAAGGAAACTCACGGCAGAGCGCGGTTTTGAAAATCCACACGACGAAGGAGGCTGTGCGAGGATCTTTGTTCATGAGCAGCACTTGCGTCAGCAGATGAGACGTGGTAAAACCAAGGCCAAGAATCAAACCGCGGGGTCAGCGCATACGTGTAGACTGGTCAGATGAGAAATGTGCTCAGATTCTCCATGTCAGATGAAAAAATGAACTCAGATTCTCCATGTCAGATGAGAAATGAGCTCAGATTCTCCATGTCAGATGCCAGGCGTTCAGCTTGCCGCACGGAAGTGTAGAATTAGGAATGTGAAACTCAGGATGAAAGCACATCATTTTGACGTAAGTTATGAGTCTTTTCAATCACTAACTTATGAGTCTTTTCAATCACTAACTTATGAATGGAATCAATCCCTAATTTATTGGTGGAATCAATCACTAACTATGGGTGGAATCAATAACTAACTTACCTGTGGATTCAATCATTTACTTACGAGTGGACTCGGTCACTAATCGCGATTCTTCTCAAGAAATGAAATCTCTAACACGGCCCGAACTACTGCACTGTAGGTCTGATCACCCTCGCCAGCGAAGACATGCTACACTGCACTGCTGCCGAGTTACCTCGGAGGTGTTTATTGGTGCCTATTCAGGTCCAACATATGCAGGACACCTCCTACTAATCCCCCACTACTGACAACAGTAACTGCGTAGTCGCGGGGCCAGTGTGGGCGAGTTCTGCTTCCTGTGGACGCCACCATATTTGTTCGGTGACAGTCCCCATGAAGATGCTGGTGCCGGTGACCCTGGCAGATCCTCACCAAGGGCATAGGCGTGGAGTGAAAATCAAAACTAAGGTCACTATCAGGGCAAGGCATGAAAGGCCACAGAATTTAAGTTTCATGCTGATTGATGAGGATGATGGATAGGATGCTTGCGTTTCTCTTTCTGGGCTGACACTGCATGACAGGACTGTGCTCTACGCTTATGTTCATAATATTTCCTGGAGTTAATCAGACCCGAGAAATACAGACACCTGCAGTATTGGTCACGACCTTTAAGCAACACTCAGAAACCCATAAATTAAAGGATGAAACTCGTGTCCCGGTCTCCCTAGTGGAGCCCATTGCAAACTCGTGTTTGGTCCTGGTCTCACTAGTGGAGCCCATAGCAAACTCGTGTATGGTCCCAGTCTCCTAGTAGAGCCCATAGCAAACTCGTTTATTGTACCAGTCTTTCTAGTAGAGCCCATAGCAAACTCGTTTATTGTCCCAGTCTTTCTAGTAAGCCCATAGCAAATTCAGCTCTGAGTAGGAGCCGTTCAGTTGACAGAGTTCTTGACAGAGTTGTAGTAAAGACATTGAAGGATTCCGTAGACAGGGTTGTTTGTTTGATTCAGTAGACAGGGTGGTTTGCAGTAAGAACGTTGAAGGATTCAGTAGACAGGGTGGTTTGCAGTAAGAACGTTGAAGGATTCAGTAGACAGGGTGGTTTGCAGTAAGAACGTTGAAGGATTCAGTAGACAGGGTGGTTTGTAGTAAGGACGTTGAAGGATTCAGTAGACAGGGTGGTTTGCAGTAAGAACGTTGAAGGATTCAGTAGACAAGGTGGTTTGCAGTAAGAACGTTGAAGGATTCAGTAGACAAGGTGGTTTGCAGTAAGGACGTTGAAGGATTCAGTAGACAGGGTGGTTTGCAGTAAGAACGTTGAAGGATTCAGTAGACAGGTTGGTTTGTAGTAAGGACATTGAAGGATTCAGTACACAGGGTTGTTTGCAGTAAGAACGTTGAAGGATTCAGTAGACAGGGTGGTTTGTAGTAAGGACGTTGAAGGATTCAGTAGACAGGGTGGTTTGTAGTAAGGACGTTGAAGGATTCAGTAGACAGGGTGGTTTGCAGTAAGAACGTTGAAGGAACGGTAGACAGGGTTGTTTGTAGTACAGAGTTGAAGGATATAATAGACATGGTTGCTGGTAGTGAGGACCTTGAAGAATAATAGACAGGGTTGTTTGTAGTGAGAGGACCTTGAAGAGTAAAAGACAGGGTGTTTGTAGTGAGGACCCTGAAGAATTTAGTAGACAGGGTTGTTTGTAGTAAGAACGTCAAATGATTTAGTAGAAAGGGTTATTTGTAGTAAAGACTTTGAAGGACTCAGTAAAAAGAGGGTTGATTGTAGGTAAGGACGTTAAAGGATTTAGTAGACAGGGTTGTTTGTAGGTAAGGACGTTAAAGTATTAAGTAGACAGGGTTGTTTGTAGGTAAGGACGTTAAAGTATTAAGTAGACAGGGTTGTTTATAGGTAAGGACGTTAAAGGATTCATTAGACAGGGTTGTTTGTAGGTAAGGACGTTAAAAGTATTAAGTAGGCAGGGTTGTTTGTAGGTTAGGGCGTTAAAGGATTCAATAGACAGGGTTGTTTGTAGGTAAGACGTTAAAGGATTCAATAGACAGGGTTGTTTGTAGGTAAGGACGTTAAAGGATTCAGTAAACAGGGTTGTTTGTAGGTAAAGACGTTAAAGGATCTTGTAAGTCAACGTGTTGAAGGATTCAGTTGACAGCGTTATTTGTAGGTCAGGATGTTTGATTCAGTTGACAAGGATGTTTGTGGATCAGAATGTTAAAAGATTCAGTTGACAGGGGTTTCGTGGGTAAGGATGTTAAAAGATTCAGTTGACAGGGTTTCGTGGGTAAGGATGTTAAAAGATTCAGTTGACAGGGGTTTCGTGGGTAAGGATGTTAAAAGATTCAGTTGACAGGGGTTTCGTGGGTCAGGATGTTAAAAGATTCAATTGACAGGGGTTTCGTGGGTAAGGATGTTACAAGATTCACAGTTGACAGGGGTTTCGTGGGTAAGGATGTTAAAAGATTCAGTTGACAGGGATTTCGTGGGTCAGAATGTTAAAAGATTCAGTTGACAGGGATTTTGTGGGTCAGAATGTTAAAAGATTCAGTTGACAGTGGTGTATGTGGGTCAGGATGTTAAAAATTCAGTTAACAGGGGTGCTTGTGGGTCAGAATGTTAAAAGATTCAGTTGACAGGGTTGTTTGTGAGTCAAAATGTTAAAAAAAGCCAGTTGAAAGGGATGTTTGTGGGTCCGAATGTTAAAAGATTCAATTGACAGGTTTTTGTGGGTCAGAATGTTAAAAACATCAGTTGAAAGGGGTGTTTGTGGGTCAGAATGTTAAAAAAAAGTCAGTTGACAGGGGTTTTGTGGGTCAGAATGTCAACAGATTCAGTTAACAGGGGTTTTGTGGGTCAGGGTGTTAAAAGATCAGTTGACAGTGTTGTTTGTGGGTCAGGATTTTAAATGATTCAGTTGACAGGGGGTTTATGGGTCAGAATGTTGACAGGGGTTTTATGGGTCAGAATGTTGAAGGATTCAGTTTACCGGCCGTCTCGCTGCACAGTGAGGAAATATAGAAAATCACCCCAGAGTGAAGGACAAGTGTTCCGTGAGCAAGGAATGCCGTCCAGCGCTCTTCCGTCGCGTCGATGTTTGGGACCTTATCACACGGCGCTAGGGTAAGCAATAAAGAGAGGGAAGAGCTCAATTGTAAGTCTGTTGTCGTTGCATCGGAGTAAGTAAATCTTTCATAGACAAAACCAACATGATGGTAATTGGTTTCGGAATCTCTGGAACCATTTTAGTTTCTCGTCTATTCCTTTCTACCCCTGCTTTTGTCTGTTAACATAGTCACTTTTTTATCATTGCTGTTTGTCTTATTCTTGTCATTTTCTCTTTATTTTTGTCTTTGCTATTACCATTATTTATTTATTGTCGGTAATATTCAAGTGTGGCCGATGATGACAAAATACTCACTTATCTTTACATGCGATATTGTTTTTTCCTTAGCTAGAATCGAACCGATGTGCGTCATCAAAGTGTTGTGATCGATGTTTAAGGAACTCACTGTCACGTTCCGAGCATTATGCACATTGACTTTTTTCCTCTTTTTTTTCTGAAGTATTTCTGCTCCAGGTACTCCCTCCACGCCGCGTCGGTGACCAAACCGATTTCATCTTGCGTCTTGGCGTGCGCGCATGAATGTGCACGAGCAAGTTTGTATGCAAGCAAGCGCATGTGTACAATGACTATGCACGCATGTGTGATGTGAAGGCGCGAATAGTTGTATAGAGCATTCGTGTATTACTGTGTGCATATGAGTACGTGTGCGTGCACGCGTGGATAGGAACGCGTGTGCGTGTGTGCGTGCGTGCGCGCGCCGCACGAGCGCACGCGCGTGTGTGTGTGTGTGTGTGTGTGTGTGTGTGTGTGTGACTGCGTGTATATGTGTGTCAGAGAGACAGACAGACAGAGCAGTTGATGCTGTTTTGACGTACCTGTCCAGCACTTGGTCTGTTCGACCCTTGGTCTGTTAAGCCATTGGTCTATTCACGGCCAGTCTGTCAAACCTTTGATCTGCTAACTCTTGGCCTGACTATGACAATTACAACACAGGGCCTGACTATGACAGTGACAACACAGGGCCTGACTATGACAATACGACGCTGGGCCTGACTATGGCAATTACAACACAGGGCCTGACTATGGCAATTACAACACAGGGCCTGACTATGACCGGTAACAGTTCTGGCCTGACTATGACAATTACAACACAGGGCTTGACTATGACCGGTAACACTATTGGCCTGACTATGACAATGACAACACAGGGCCTGACTATGACAATTAACACAGGACCTGACTATGACAATTACAACACTGGGCCTGACTATGGCTGGCAACACTACTGGCCTGACTATGGCCGCCAACACTACTGGCCTGACTATGGCCGGCAACACTACTGGCCTGACTATGGCCGGCAACACTACTGGCCTGAGTATGGCCGGCAACACTACTGGCCTGACTATGGCCGGCAACACTGATGATGGCGTGACTATGGCGGTAACACTACTGGCCTGACTATGGCCGGTAACACTACTGGCCTGACTATGACCGGCAACACTACTGGCCTGACTGTGGCCTGTAACACTACTGGCTGACTATGGCCTGTACAACACAGGGCCTGACTATGGCCGGCAACACTACTGGCCTGACTATGACAATTACAACATAGGGCCGAATATGACAATTACAACACAGGGCCTGACAATGGCCAGCAACACTACTAGCCTGACTGTGGCCGGCAACACTAATGGTCTGACTATGGCCAGCAACACTACTGGCCTATGGCCAGCAACAATACTGGCCTGACTATGGCCGGCAACACTACTGGCCTGACTATGACCGCAACACACTACTGGCCTATGGCCAGCAACAACAATACTGCCTGACTATGGCCGGCAACACTACTGGCCTGACTATGGCCGGCAACACTACTGGCCTGACTGTGGCCTGTAACACTACTGGCCTGACTATGGCCTATACAACACAGGGCCTGACTATGGCCGGCAACACTACTGGCCTGACTATGACCGGCAACGCTACTGGCCTGACTATGGCCAGCAACACTACTGGTCTCACTATGATCAGCAACACTACTGGCCTGACTATGGCCAGCAACACTACTGGTCTGACCATGGCCTATACAACACAGGGGCCTGACTATGACCGGCAACACTACTGGCCTGACTATGGCCAGCAACACTACTGGCCTGACTATGGCCTATACAACAAGGGCCTGACTATGGCTGGCAACACTGATGGTCTGACTATGGCCAGCAACACTACTGGCCTATGGCCAGCAACACTATTGGCCTGACTATGGCCAGCAACACTACTGGCCTGACTATGGCCTATACAACAAGGGCCTGACTATGGCTGGCAACACTGATGGTCTGACTATGGCCAGCAACACTACTGGCCTATGGCCAGCAACACTATTGGCCTGACTATGGCCGGCAACACTACTGGCCTGACTATGGCCGGCAACACTACTGGCCTATGGCCAGCAACACTACTGGCCTGGCCTGACTATGGCCGGCAACACTACTGGCCTGACTATGGCCGGCAACACTACTGGCCTGACTATGGCCCATACTACACAGGGCCTGACTATGGCCGGCAACACTACTGGCCTGACTATGACCGGCAACACTACTGGCCTGACTATGGCCAGCAACACTACTGGTCTGACTATGGCCAACAACACTACTGGCCTGACTATGGCCAGCAGCACTACTGATCTGACTACGGCCTATACAACACAGGGCCTGACTATGGCCGGCAACACTACTGGCCTGACTATGGCCAGCAACACTACTGGCCTGACTATGGCCTATACAACACAGGGCCTGACTATGGCCAGCGACACTACTGGCCTGACTATGGCCAGCGACACTACTGGCCTGACTATGGCCAGCAACACTACTGGCCTGACTATGGCCTATACAACACAGGGCCTGACTATGGCCGGAAACACTACTGGCCTGACTATGGCCGGCAACACTACTGGCCTGACTATGGCCTGTACAACACAGGGCCTGACTATGGCCGGTAACACTACTGGCCTGACTATGACCAGCAACACTACTGGCCTGACTATGGCCAGCAACACTACTGGCCCTGACTATGACCTTACAACACAGGGCCTGACTATGGCCAGCAACACTACTGGCCTGACTATGACCTGTACAACCGTTAGCGTGCAGTGCTGCACTGATCTCTGCCCTGTATCATCCGTCATCAGTCAGCACTTGTCACCACACACGTCCGTTATCAGTCTGCACTTGTCACCACACACGTCTGTCATCAGTCAGCACTTGTCGCCACACACGTCCGTCATCAGTCAGCACTTGTCGCCTCACACGTCCGTCATCAGTCAGCACTTGTCACCACACATGTCCGTCATCAGTCAGCACTTGTCACCACACACGTCCGTCATCAATCAGCACTTGTCACCACACACGTCCGTCATCAGTCAGGACTTGTCACACACACGTCCATCAGTCAGCACTTGTCACCACACACGTCCGTCATCAATCAGCACTTGTCACCACACACGTCCGTCATCAGTCAGGACTTGTCACCACACACGTCCATCAGTCAGCACTTGTCACCACACACGCCCGTCATCAGTCAGCACTTGTCACCACACACGTCCGTCATCAGTCAGCACTTGTCACCACACACGTCCGTCATCAATCAGCTCTTGTCACCACACACGTCCGCGTTTCTCCTGTCGCCCTACCCCTTGCTGCACCACACACACTCACACTCACACACACACAAAGCATGCGCATGCGCGTGTGCACACACACACACACACACACACACACACACACACACACAAAAAGCACGCGCGCATGCGTACACACACACACACACACACACACACACACACACACACACACACACACACACACACACACACACATACTACTTGAATACATTTATTAAGACCAGCTATACACAAACAAATGGTCATACTGAGTAAGTCCCATTGTCCTTTATCTAACGCTCAATAGACGAAGATAGGGCGGAGTTTTGATCATTTTCCCTCGGCATTAAAACACCACGCAATAACAACACGATTTCATTGGTGACCAGTTGCACTTTGCCTGTGTTTTATCCTG